>JANAVB010001400.1:2695600-2793100 GCA_029216955.1 Iris pallida
TTTATTCTACATGTTACTGTGTCGTAGCCATTCCCGTATTCTGTACAGATGTCACCTATGGTTATGCACTTGTACGTATGTACTTTTATTTACATGTGCCACAACACATTGTACACCTATTACGATCACGTACCTGCTACAGTTTTAAACATTATATATACATCTGTCTCTATGCATATGTGTCCTTGCCATGATAGATTATGATTGCCATGATTCCAGTTTATTACATTCATGTTCATTTATGTTTCGTATATTAGTTTGCTAGAATCAGTACTTGCTCCCGTCCTGACAGGAAATATTGTAGGTATACTTACGAGGAGGAGTTGCTCTGTGACTCATATTATGGAGTTACTGCCGAGGACCAGACTTCGTCTAACGAGGATGTACCTGCGGGGAAACTGTCACGACCCGCACCCATATATCGGTACGAATACGTGGGCCACACCCAGCCTACGCCGCGGTATCGACGGTAGAACGCTGTCAAGTATACTATACTAACTACAACATCTAAAGATCCATAACCTAAAAATGTACTCATGTCACATTACGAAAATAAGGGAGATAAGACAAGAATAATAACAATATACTAGAACAACATATCTACAAGGATCATAAGACAGGAAAATAAAGAATGAACAACAAAACTAACTAAGGATAACTACCAGGCAACTCACATAGAAGATAGTGAGATCCACTTCAGCTAGCAACCTCATGAAGTCCAAATATTGATGGCACAACTACTCCTAAAATTTTATCAACATATCCAGTCAGGATGGAACGCGCACAAATCTCAAATAACAATTCTAATCAGACGATATTAAAATGTAGCAGTAAATAGAGAGAATATACAAGAAATCATGAAATGTACATGTGAGTATCATGGCAAGGTAAGCTGTAAATCTAGAGCTAGAACAAGGCAAGTAAAACTGATCATGGCATGTACAAGAATCAAGAATATATCTAGGTGTTTGAGTACTAGCTACAACATGTGGCCGGCTTGGGTCTGCACAAGGTCATGATCTAGTCAACCATACGTGTGGTGTATAATTGGCATTCACAAGGTTCACAAGATATACAAGGGGGTATGACCACACATCTAACTACTAATACTCCCCTTCCCCGACCAGTATAGTGGATCCAACCATGACACATCATGACACGCGATTCTCCGAGAGGGTAGCTAGCCTTCGCAGGAATCGTGTCTATATAATGCACAAGGAACAAGAAAGACTTGCACAGATATACCAAGGAGAGCGAGATAATATCTCATGACGGGATCCAGGGAAATACCAATCCGTGTAACAATGTGTCAAGAGAATAAGGGTATCTACACTAAATACAAGAAATAGACGATATCATAAAACAGAATATTATCAGAGAATGTACTCGCCTGCGATCTGGTGGAATATGTCAACTGAGTCCAAGACAGTGCCTCGAGGACCTATAGGTGGAATACTGTATCAATATAAGGGTTTGGAAGTAAAATCAAGTCATACTGAGTCAAACTAGGTCAAGACAAGTCAAAGCAAATCAAACTAGGTCATCTAAGTCAATGGTCGACTTACAGTTGACTTTTGGTCAACTGGTCAACTCTGGTCAACCCTAGGTCAACTCTGGGTCAAACTTGACTAACGTTGACTAACAGTTGACTTTGGGTCAACTGGTCAGTTTTGGTCAATTTTAGGCTACGGTTGACTTCCAGTTGACTTTGGTCAAAATAGTCCCTGTGGTCAACCAAGGTCAAAACTAGTCTAACCCAGGTCAAATGTTGACTCTACTTCGACGTTCAGTCAAAGTAGTCAACCATGGTCAAACTGGGTCAAAGCTAATCTCTATAAGCATCTACAAGGTCAACTTATGAATTTCAGTGATTTATAAATTACTGTAATCGACGGGTCCCTAAAACAACCCAAAAGGAGAAAATATTATAATAATAGGATGACACAAAAAGGAAGAAATCTACAGATGTTGTCGGATGATAAAATAAATATCACCAATGTGTCCATAATGGTCAATCAGCTAGATAGCCCGTCCAAAAGTCCATTTGGACACGGGGCAAAACGGTAATTCGGGCCAAAATGATGTCCGTCGTTGGACACACTTGCACCGAAAACGTGCCAAAATAAAAGTGCACAAAAACCTAACTAATTATATGTCCACGAATCCAGAATGACGATGCGAACCCAACGGATATCCAGAATTGGATTCCGTTGACCCGATCTCAAATTGGTCCGTTGGACCGGGACATTAAAATTCCGATTTGCACGGAAAAGCGTGTCGGAGCCAATGTCCTCAAAACTCAGCAAATTATATGTCACGAGTTCCAGAATGATGATACGAACTCAACGGTATATCCGGAATTGGATTCCGATGAGCCGATCTCAAAATGACCCGTTGGCCCGGATATTGGTATCCGACTTGCACCGAAATGCGTGCCGGAACCAATGTCCACTAAAACCTAGCAAATTATATGTCAACGAGTCCAGAATGATGATACGAACTCAACGGTTATATCCAGAATTGGATTCCGATGAGCCGGCGTCAAAAAGTCCCGTTGACTCAGAAAGTGGGACCCGCTTTTACCGAAATGCGTGTCAGGGCCCACGTTCTCCAAATCAAGCAAACTTTATATGAAAACATGCCAGAACGACCCACGAGTCTACTGGTGGTGTCAGAAATTGAATCTGGAGTCTCGGGTTTAAAAATAAAATTAACAAGTGCAACACTAAGAATTCGAACGGCCAACTTTGGCGTCGAATTCGACCGACCTAACAAGCTCAAACTGAAATGAAATCTAAAAGGGGCAGGAAAGGGTTATACCAGCTGTGCACCCAGAACTGGTGGTGCACACAAACGGAGCTGCGATGACGAAGATACGAACCCGCAAAATTGGCATCGCAAAACTGTCCAAAAAGTACAAATTAAAAAGTCAACTTGGTGGCCGGTTTTGATGTATCAAACGACGAAATTAACGGGTGAAATTTTAGGGGAGTGAAGGGGTATGTACCAAGATTGTAACGGAGCGAAGAAATCGCCGATCCAATGGTCGGATCTCTCAAAAAAACGTGCACGAAGTCGCTGCCCCGAGACGCAAATTCTGACTTCGTTCCGAGCGCGCGCCGACGGGAACCCGTGCCAAATGCATGAATCGGGCGTTTCTCGCGCCAGGGAAGAGGCAGCGTGCCACGGGGGCCTGCCCGAGGGTGCGTCCCACGGTCGCGCGCGGGCCTGCCCAGGGTGCGCCCGCCACGGCAAGTTGCTGCCGCTGCTGCTGCCAGCTTGCAGTGGCTGCTGCTGCTGCTGCTTTGGCCGCGCGGGGGCGCGGCGGCAGCAGCGGCGCAAGCTCGACGGCGGCGGAGGCATGGCGGGGTGGTCACGGTGGAGGTGGGAGATGATGATGATGATGAATGAAGGTTTGTGTGTGAATGGTGATGGTGGTTTTGATGATGGTGATGAGTGAGGGTGTTGGTGAAGGAAAAATGAAGAAGAAGAAGGAAATGAAGAAGGAGAGAAAATGAAGAAGAAGATGATGGGAAGGGCTGCTCGTACAGGAGAGGGGGGGGGGGAGGTTTGCTTGTGTTGATGGGAAAGGAGAGAGAGAGAGAGAGATTATATAATATTTATATGTGTGTATGTATTATATAAAGAGTGAGAGAGATATTTATAAGATATTTAGAGAGAGAATGAGAGGGGGGGGTAGGTCGGCCACATGGGGGAAGTGTGCTGGTGATGGGGTTGTGTGTGTTTGTGTGGTGAGAAAAAGAGAGGAATCTTTTAATATATTATATGTATATATATACACATATAAAGAGAGAAATAAAGATATTTATACAAATAATGTATTTTCAAATAGGGAAAATGCAGACACATCAGTAGAAGGTATGGGCAGTCATGGTAGGGTCCACGCCAAACTGGGTCGGACGTTGGGGCCAAAATGGACGTGGTGCAATATTTGAATTAAAAAATAGGTATTTAAAATCATGGGCAAATATAGCATGCGGGGGCTCAAATAAATGGGACCAAGTGTCAGGCGGGTAGTAGGCTTTGTGTGGGTCATGTCCCTATTGGGGTTTCTAGGTTGGGTCGATGTCGGGTCCCAAAATTAAATTGGAAATTAAATCAGGTTTCACGGTAGATAATTAATTGGCCTAAAATGAACCGAAAGTTTTACGAAGGAAATGAAGCACAAAATGGAGTGTCTGAGAGGGACACGAAGGTCATGGGTGAAGAGCGTCTCGAGTCTATCAGGCATGACAAGTTGGTTTCGAGAAAATGACTAGTCTGGTGCTCTGAAATTAAAAGTCATGGTAACGCGCATATGATGATCAAAGAAAAGAGTGGGAATTCAAGTAATAATTTAATGGTCTAATATTGACCCGAACTTGCACGAAGCAAAAAGCACAAGGAGACGAGTTCAAGTGGGACAGGATATATCAAAATGAAGATAATCTCGTCTACTACAAACTCCAAGAAGGAAGTTTCCAGAGACTGGCATCCCTGATGCTCTAGAATTCCAAGTCACGGTAAAGAGCATTAAATAAAATAATAATCAAATAATAATATTTATTCAAAATATTGATTTATAAAAATAATAAAAATAATAAGCCCTAAATTCAGGGGCTTACAAAACTCGTCTAGTTGTCTATTTATATTTTGGACTTTTGAGAGTAGTCATGTATTAGAGTATGTATTTTGTGACTGGACCTGTATCCAGCTTATATTTCAGGGCTTGTACTTGGACTTACTATTATATGAGATGACTTTTGTGGGTGGAACATTTATGACTCTTTATCACTTATAGAACTGTTAGCACATTTTAGTCTTATCTCGTTATCTTTAGAAAGCTTACTACGCTTTATCTCAAGCGTAGGCTAACATGACTCGGCCCGGCCCAACAATTTGGGTAGCGGATCGTGACATATTTTAGTGGTGGCCCATGCAGGTCCTGACTAAATTGTTTGGTTACGTCATTGAACCAAACTTGCCTGCAATTAGGAACTTAAGGTAATTAGACAACATTAGGAATGACGCTTAGAACACCTAGAGGAATACTAGGATTGCAACATAGGAAACGCAGCACATGTTCGTTGTTACAAATTAGATTTTTTTTGTCTTGTTATTTATGATTGTTTACTTTAAAGAGTCCTTGTAAGTCCTTTTTATTTATTTAGATGGTGCTCACCCGTTCATCCCAGTATGTCACACCTGAAAATGGCACACTCCCTATCCAGTCAGCTGACCAGTTGACCGGTACACCTCCACCTCCACCTACCATATTCCACCACTCCACAAATCTACAAACCCAAATGCCTCCACCACCTTCCACATCACAGTCCCAGCAGGACCTGATACTCCCACCACCCCCATCACTATACCTATCCAGGCTTCCGTCACAATCGACAGGAACCAACTGCTCATTCTGATCCAGGGGTTCCTAACGACCCATTAGGAGCAGACCACCCTACTCCGTCAGAGCATGGAGCATTCTGAGGAACGTACCGTGGTCCCCCACCTGTAGAGCCACGGTAGAGAGCGGGGACAATCAAGGACTTCATGGGTCTGAACCCAAGGAGTTCTTAGGGACTGAGGGCATAGTAGTAGCAGATGACTGGCTAGACTCGGTAGAGAGGAAGCTCCTTAGAGCTAGGTTGTCGAATGACCTCCAGGTCATGGCAGCAAGATTTCTGCTGATAGACTTGGCAGGAGTTTGGTTCCGAAATGAGCCGCTATTTGCGAGAGGGAAGGCCACTTGGGATCAGTTCAAAACCCAGTTCAAGAAGAAATTCTTCTCGACCACCGCTAGGGTAGCCATGGGGCTACGATTCCAGAACATCCAGCAGGGAACCGTTCTTTGACGAGTATGCGACAGAGTTTAGTCGCCTGAGCCGTTTCGCTCCTAGTCTAGTTGCAGACCCTGAGGAGATGACGCGTAGGTTTTGCCATGGTCTAGTTCCAGACATTGGCATTCTTGTAGTGGCGAACGGTACGACTGACTACTACCAGAGCCTAGAGTTGGCCCGGAGCATAGAGGAGCGACTTCAGTCTTGCAAGAGGCCGACTTTTGTACACCTCGAGGGACCGTCCAAGCGTCAGGCTTTCCAGCCAAGTACGTCGATGCCGCACCATCAGACATACCGTCCCCTACACCACATCACCCGACCCCCCAGTTAGAGCCCCGGGTCCCCGGCAACAGTAGAAGGGAGCTTTGTGTGGATTCTGTAAAAGACCAGGGCAAGATTACTCCGTCTGCAGGAAGAGATTGGGGCAGTGTTTAATTTGTGGGTCTGCCACCCATCAGTTTCGGGACTGCCCAGTAACCAGGGTACCAGGTGCCGGACCACAGTCTAGAGGACAGCCGCTTCCGATTCAGCAGCAGAGGTTTGGGCAACATCTGCAGCAGCAGAAGGGACCCCAGGGGAAGACTTATAGTCTGGCACTTGAGCCGAAGCCGGAGAAGGTTTCAGAGCTAGATTATTTGGTTGACGTCATCACAGGTCATGTTTATTTGCATACTTTTCTAGCTCTATATTTGTTTGATTCCGGTGCATCTTATAGCTTCCTGTGCATCTTATAGCTTCCTGTCATTAAAGTTTTTGCATAAACACCACTTAGTAGCTACACCTACCGAGGAGATGAGTAGAGTAATGACGGGAGGCGGACCAGTGCCCATTAGAGCTATCTATAGATGCTCTATTACTATAGTCGGGAGAGAGTTTAGGGAACGATTCTTTGTGATGCCACTCTCCGGATATGATATCATATTGGGGATAGACTGGCTTAGCTATGCCTATGCAGCTATAGACTGTCATGAGGGTAGTATTCTGTTTAGTCCCCCAGGTACGGCACCATTCAGTGCCAGGAGGATAGGGCCGGAGATCAGCCTAGAGCCGAACTGTTGTGCGACAGTTGGGGAGATAGCACCCGCCACACCCTATCATTAGGGAGTTTATGGATGTATTCCCAGAGGATCTTCCAGGACTTCTGCCTGACAGAGATATGGAGTTCACTATAGATTTAGTACCGGATTCATTACCAGTATCCCGGGCTTGCTATAGAGTGAACCCCAAGGCGGCCGTAGAGATGAAGGTGCAGATTGATGACCTGTTGAAAAAGGGTTTCATTCGATCTAGTGCTTCTCCATGGGGAACGCCAGTGCTCTTTGTACCTAGAAGGATGGTACAGTTCGGTTGTGTATTGACTACCGGGCCTTGAATACCATCACCATTAAGAACAAATATCCTCTGCCCAGGATAGATAATTTGTTCGGCCAGTTGAGTGGGGCGAAAGTATTTTCCAGGAAAGATTTGAGATCCGGGTACCTCCAGGTGAAGGTCAGGGCAGCAGACATCCAGAAGACGACGTTCAACACGAAGTACGGGCAGTACGAGTTTCTGGTGATGCCATTTGGTCTTACAAATGTGCCAGCTGTCTTTATGAATTTGATGAATAAAACATTTCACCAGTATCTGGATAAGTTCGTCGTAGTATTTATCGACGATATCCTAATATACTCGAAGACATCGGAGGAACACGCAGAGCACTTACGAACAGTTTTGGGGATTCTGAGGCAGGAGAGTTTGTTTGCCAAATTGTTGAAGTGCAAGTTCTTTTTAGACTGAGTGGAGTTTCTCGGTCATATAGTTACTGGAGAGGGGATCTCGGTGGATACCTGGAAGATTGCTGCCGATGAGACATGGAAGGCTCCGACGTCAGTTTCAGAGATCAGGAGCTTTCTGGGTTTAGCCGGCTATTATAGGAAGTTCGTCCAGGACTTTGCTAGGATAGCTGATCCCATGACGAAACTGACACGGAAGGATGTAGAGTACATCTGGTCAGAGGACTGCCAGGCAGCGTTTGAGAAGCTGAAGAGGAGGCTGACGACCGCTCCAGTTCTGACATTACCTTCAGGATCTAGAGGTTTCACCATATACAACGACGCTTCAGGAAAGGGGCTAGGATGTGTCCTACAACAGCACGAGAAAGTGATTGCTTATGCATCTAGGCAATTACGGACACATGAGCGGAACTATCCTACCCATGACCTAGAGTTAGCTGCGGTGATCTTTGCACTCAAGTTATAGAAACATTACTTATACGGAGAGCGTGTGGAAATCTTTACTGACCACAAGAGCTTGAAGTATATGTTCATGCAGAAAGAGCTGAACATGAGGCAAAAACGATGGTTGGAGTTGATGAAGGACTTCGACATCGATTTATAGTATCACCCCAGGAAGACAAATATGGTGACGGATGCGCTGAGCAGGCAGCCGATGGCATGGTATCTGATGATAGATCGACATTTACGGGAAGATCTAGAGAAGCTCGGTATCGAAATAGTTTGGCCAGGATCAGTGATACAGATGATGGCGCTTGACATTCAGTCAGGTTTGATGGAGCAGATCAGGGAGGCACAGTCTACAAATGAGAGTCTTCGTAGACTTCGAGCCCAGGCTTTAGCTGGATTGCTTGATGACTTCATCGTAGCAGAGGATGGATCCTTGAGGCATGGCAGCCGATTGTGCGTGCCGAAGGAAGAGCTGATAGAGGCAGTCTTGCAGGAGGTGCACCGATCGAGATATTCTATTTACCCTGGTGCCAACAAGATCTATCGTGACTTGCAGGAACATCTTTGGTGGCACGGGATGAAGAGAGATGTATCACATTTTATTTCGAGATGCCTAGTTTGCCAACAGGTCAAGGCGGAGCGCCAGAGGCCAGCTGGTCTATTGCAGCCGTTACCCATTCCCGAGTAGAAGTGGGAACATATTACGATGTACTTTGTCTCAGGGCTTCCTCGTTCCCAAGGAGGGAAGGATGCCATTTGGGTCATCGTGGACAGGCTGACGAAGTGTGCGCACTTCATACCCTTCAAGATGGGGCTTTCCACCGAGAAGTTGGTGGAACTATACATGCAGCAGATAGTTTGTTGCACGGAGTACCAGTGAGCATCGTGTCAGACCGGGGAGAGCAGAATCACGTCCCACTACTGGAGGAGCTTACAGGAGGAGTTGGGCAGTCGGCTCAAGTTTAGTACGGCGTACAACCCGCAGACAGATGGGCAGTCTGAGAGGACGATACAGACGTTAGAGGACATGTCGAGGACTTGTGTACTGGACGTTGGCGGATCATGGGAGAGCCATCTGCACTTGGTAGAGTTTTTATACAACAACAGCTACCAAGCCAGTATCGGTATGTCTCCTTTCGAGGTATTATATGGACGACGATGTCGTACACCGCTCTTTTAGAACGATGTTAGGGATAGCGTTATGCTTGGGCCAGAGATGATCACGGATGCAGCAGAGAAGGTCGGGATGATCAGAGACAGGCTCAGAGTAGCTCAGGACAGGTAGAAACACTGGACCGATGCTAGTCGCAGACTGATGGAGTTCACTGACGGAGATATGGTGCTAGTGAAGATATCACCTACTAGAGGGACGATCCGGTTCGGACGAGAAGGCAAGTTGAGCCCCAGATACATCGGGCCGTTCGAGATACTTGGCAGGATCGGAGAGGTGGCTTACAGGGTTGCACTTCCACCCAATCTAGCAGGTGTTCACGATGTCTTTCACGTATCTCAGCTGAGAAGATATGTTCTGGACCCCAGCCATGTGCTAGATCATTCAGAGTTGGAGATCGGACCGACCCTTGCAGTTACTAAGCAGCCCGTAGAGATATTAGACAGGAGGAAGAAGAGGCTGAGGAACAAAGTCATACCCTTAGTACGAGTAGCTTGGAGCCGTTATTATCCGGGTGAATCTACTTGGGAGAGGGAGTCGGACATGAGGGAGAGATAACCTTACTTGTTCGACCCAACAGCTGCGAGGGAACCACCCGTTCCCGCTTGATACCTTAGAGGTTAGTTTTGATCGTAGCCTTAGTCATTTGTTGCATTGCTTGTTATGTTAGAATGATTGTAGAGTTTTCTATCCTTGTGAATTTCGAGGACGAAATTTTTCAAGGAGGGAAGACTTGTCAGCCCCTGTTTTTTTCAAATTTGGTTTAATTAGATGTTAATGACCTATTTAGCTTTAAAATAATTTATAATAATTATTAGGAATTTTTTAAGAATTTTTAAATGATTTTTAATTAATTTTTAAATCAAAATATATTATTTTATAATTAATTAAATTATTTTAATATCAATTTGTAATACTTTTAATTGTTTTAAACACTCTTTGCAAAAACTGATTTGTCTGTGCAAATTAAAATTTGCACAGAACCATAGCGGGGGTCTTTGTGCAAATTAAATATTTGCAATAGCTAAGGCGGTGGGTTTTATGTAATATCCCAATTTACGGGGGGTTTTCTGCAAAACCCTAAACCTAACTGCCCCCGACGATCGCGAGCTGTCGTCGTCTCCGGCATACACTCACCGTAACCCTAACCCTAATCCAAATCTAAGGACCTAAACTGACCGTCCTACTCGCCTATAAATGCTCCCCAGACCGAAACCCTAACCCTACTTCGTTTTCGACCACCACGACCACCGTCTCCCCCACTTCTTCTTCGTCGAAACCCTAACTCCGGCCACCCGGTAGCGCCACCTCCCCAGCCACCTCCCCAGCCACCTTCACCGCCCACAACCACCACCACCAAGTTCGCCGAGGCCAGCCGAGTGTAGCACCACCCGAGTGCCGCGACGACGACGCCTCCAGCCGCCGTCAGCACCCTCCACAACCCCTAGCTCGACCGGACACGTAAGTAGCAGCTATAAAAACTATGTCGTGCGTGTCCCAATCTCACCTATGTTATTCGCCTGGACACGACGACTCTAGTGGTAAGTCTAGACACGCATTTACAGTGTCGTGCTAGGCGCGGACACACGACACTGGGTCAAATTTCATTTGCTCGTGTCCTGAACAGTCTGGACACGAGCCGAACTGTTATTTAGGCTAAGGGTTAGCGGGTTTAGATTCATGCTATCGGGTTTAGACCCATTAACCTAAATCTAAACTAAAACTAAACCGAACCTATTTTCTAACAAATGGCTCGGGCTGACCCCCTGGCCAGCCCGACCGCGCCTAAAACCCGACCCCCCGGGCCGAATTTGAGCCCCCTTTCCTTGTTTTGTTTTGTTTTTTTGTTGTTGTTTTATTTTATTATATATGTATATACGTATATACGTATTTATATGTATATATGTATATATGTATTAATGTATATATATATTATTATATATATACTGTTATATATGTATATATATACAGTATTTGTATATATATATATCTATATATATATATATATATATATATATATATATATATATATATATATATATATATATATATATATAAAATAAAATATATATATATATAAAATAAAAACATATATATATATATATATCTTTTTTTTTTATTTTATATATTATATATATCATATATATATATATATATACTATATATATATTATATATACTATATATATATATTATTATAGTTAGATTTATTATGTATATATATATATATATATATATATATATAATAAAATAAAAATATATATATTATATTAAAATAAAACAATATATCTATATATATATATATATTATATATATATATATATATATATAGATATATATATAATATATATATATATATATATATATATATATATATATATATATATATATATATATATATCTATATATATATATATGTTTTTTTTATATATATAATAATATGTATATATACTTTTTTTTTTTATATAATAATATGTATATATACATATATGTATAATACATAAATACATATAACAAAAATATATATATATATATATATACATAAATACATATACATATATGTATATTTGTATTTATGTATATGTATAAAAAAATATATATGTATATGTATTTATGTATATATATATATATATATATATATATATATATATATATATATATATATATATATATATATATATATATATATATATATATATATATATATATATATATATATATATATATATATATATATATATTATTATATATACTGTTATATATATATGTATACAGTATTTGTATATATATATATATATATATTTTATATTTAGTATTTTCTTATATATATATATGTATATTTATTATATGTATATATATCCATTATACATATATATAAAAATATATATCTATATATTTGTATGTATATATATAAATAATGTTGTTGTATATTATATATGTAAATAATGTTGTTGTATATTATATATGTATTTCAAATTCTACTTTGTACAAAATATTATTATGTAAAATTTTACAAGATTATTTTATTGTATATTTTGTGATTAGGAATTTTACCACTTTAAAAATATATTATTATTATTTAAATTCCAGTATTTTATTTGTTATGACCAATTGATGTCTAAACCTAGCATGGATTTTTGGGCCAAATTGTGTCTAATATATTCAGAGTCTGTACAAGTCATATTGGACTTGATTCATGGCTCTGGGTCCTGTATCTGGATTTCGGTTCAATTTCGAATACATGGACAAAATAGTAAATAATTAATTAATTAATTTTCAGAAAGTGTTACGTGCTGTATTTGATTTTTTATGTATATTTTAAGTGCTGTAAAAATCTGGGGAAAATTGTATTTAAATACTATGTTAATTTAGATAATTTATTATAATTTTTCCAGCATTAATAAGTACTTTTGGTATTTTATAAAAATAGGAAAACAGAACTCATTTCACTACACCAAAATAGACATTTCGTAACACTTTTTTTTGTGAATTTGTAACGGTTAATACCATTACAAGTTTGTAATGGTAATTATCGTTATAATAGTGAAAAAATCGTTACTAAAATAACTTTTCACTTTTTTCTCTCATAAATTTTCATTTTTCCCTCCACGATTTTTCCTTTCCCTCTTTTTATCTCTCTCTATAACCCTCTATCGCTGCAACCCCTCCCCCTCCCCCCGGTCCCTTTCTCTATGATTAAACAAACACCACACCACTCTCCATATAGAATTGATTGGAGCATCCATCCCTATCTCAAGTTCTGAAGAGAGGGTGTGTTTTATGAGTCGAGATCTGTAGATCCAACAGGCAGGAAGAATTCGAACACAACTTTTGACTCCAACGTGAGCGACGGTGGCGCCCCTCGCTTGAGACGAGCGTAAGATGGACCCATGGTGAGATCTTTTTTCCTCCGATCTGCAAGATCTTAGCATGACTGTAATTTTAGAGAGACCAATATATTTTTATTTCAAGCTAGATTTCTAATTGGGAGTTTTATATTTTTTTGGGGATATTTGTTGTTTCTTTGTAATGCTTGAGGGATTAGGTATATGAAGAGGAGAAAAGATTGAGGATATATGGTGTTGAAAATTTTTGTGCTCTATTTTCATACATTTACACTATATGAACAAATGAGGCTCACTGGAAAAATATTGATGAACAAGAATAGGTTCTAAGAGCAACACTCATGGCTGAATATGAGGTTTGTTGGTTCCAATAAATTAATTTGTCGTAAATCTTTGTTGGTCTTTGCTTAGAATCTTGGAGAATTATGATTTTTGTTTAGTATTTTAATTAGTAGTCTGTTCCCTTACTTTTACAGGCTATAAAAGATAAGCCGATCCAAGTTGCACGTTCCACTGTTCAATCGTCCAACTGTGTGTACTTCATAGCATGTATTTGACATGTCAATTCTTTACCATATTCTTACTTTTTTTTTTCTTCTGAATATGTTTCTTTTTCATTTCAATTGACAACACCTACGTACTTAAAGATTTATTGCTTGTCATCTTTCTTTTTGTTCTTATGTCATCACCATTTCCCAACTATCCCAATGCGATGTACGATACATATCATTTCAAATACCTTAATATTGCATAAAGGCACCTTTTAAGGAAGTCCCTGACCTGTCGGTGGTCGTAGAGTTTTCTTGCTTACAGGTTTTGCTTATGTACCTATGAATCAGGTATGTGTTCATATAAGATCATTAATTAATAGTACAACAATCTATGTTATTGTAATGTAACAAGCCTTTGATTCTTGAATTATGTGGTATCTGTTGTTGTCTACAATTTCTGTAGCACTCTTTCTAAGGCTCTTGTGCTAACCAACAGGTAATTGCTATATTCTTTCTAACATGTATTTGTTATTCAGACTCAAGTTTTTCTAAAGTCTTTATTGTTGTTATTGATATTTTTATTTTAAGGTAGTATAAGAGGTAGCCTGTCGAAATGTGCTTACTATCTGTGTCGATATGGTCGTTTCACACTAGTTGCTGATGCAAGATATCATATATTATTTTTTCTCAAGCTGTAAACTTAAATAGCAAATAAATCTTACACCATGAGAACTCTCTTGCGAAGTGGACATTCTATGACACTTCATTATTTGACAACTAGGGGGATTTTGTTGCCTATAAATGGAAATATTGTAACTAAAGCATTTCAGATGCTTGTATTGTAGTTACTGCAATAATGTGCCAAGATTTATCTAAAAAGCAACGTTGGAAGATTTCTTGCAACTATCAGGCCAAATTTATACAACATTACTTGTTTATATTAGCAATCTTAACTACTATGTTAAAGTTACATGGATTTAAAATCCACCAATGTTGATACCAGGGCGTAGAACAATGTACATGGGATGCTGACACGATGTTAATATTAGAAGAAAAGATAAGCGGCTTTGGCTTCTTAATTGCAAGACTAGGATCACTATGAAACCATGGTTTTGTCTTCTTAATTGCAAGCCTACGATCTAAACACTAGACCACCCCCTTGGTGGATGAAAAAGACTTCAAGGCACTTTGATGGTATAAACAATGTTGTTGTAATCATAAGTTATGATACTTATCTAATTTGCAAAAATAATTTATGGAAACCAGTGGTAAATACTGGGAATGTTATTGATAATTATTGTAAGTAAGCATTTCATTTTCTTGGTAGAATTTTCTCGATATTCTATGTTGCAAAGATAAGGATATGATACGGTTAGGACATGGTGACACGAAATGGCACCTATTTTAGTGTGCCCTAATGTATTTTGGAGTGTCCGGGTTGTGTCCAATATGTGCTAGACATGACATGACCTATTTTTTAGAATGTATAAACATACAAATTGTTTTTAATTGACATACCTTTCATACCCATATAAAAGATTTTTAGAAATTGGTGTACCGACGTATCGTGTGCGTATTGTACCGGGTACTTGAACCCATACCTATGCTTCATGGGTACTTTGAGGAAGCCATTTCAAATGTAATGTTTTCAGTTATCATATCTTTAGGCTATTTGTAAACTGTTTGGTTTTCTAAGTTTTTGACCTACCTAACTGTCTTATGTTCCTTTACGTTTTATGGCAATGTCTTATCTTGCTCACATCTACTTTGTCTATGAAGCTTTTTTTTGCCACCACAAAGGGATGACAACCGACCTCAGATTAACAATTGGTTATAGAACTATGTCAATTCTTTTGTAGAGCTTTCTCGTATTTTATAACCTCCAACATCGTACGTGAACAACTTATTGACTGAAATCCATGTGCGAACCAGTTCTGAAAGCTTGCAAACTAGACGTGGTTCCTCAATGTCTAATGCGTTTCCCTGCCATTTCAAAGGAATGCATATCCAAACAAGTGGAACACGTGTGTCTGACCTTATTTCTTTTGATGTGTTCTTGTTTCCTAGCTAGTGTTTGGAATGCTACTTGCTTTAGTTGGTCCTCTTCATAGCGGTGATGGATCTCTTTGTGAAGGATGAAGAACAATTACTAGCAAGTCATCTTGACAATACATGTAATGTGTCGTATTCGTTTAAACAGATTTACTGGTAAAGAGAAAGTTCCATCTGGTTGTTTTATCTTGATAGGTGTTGTAATGCCTGTTGTTCGTATTACGTATTTTGGAATACGTGTACGTATTTTATCTTGTTCCTAGCTTGGTTTATTTTTGCATTTGCATTTCATTGGCTTGGTTCGGTTCGGTTTATGTGGGTTTGGTTTGGGATTGGTTTTATATGGAGAACCCCCTACCTACCACCACCTTTGATATTTATTGCCCTTTCTTCTTTCTCTCTCTTCATTACTCATCTTCTTCTTCCCCATTACTTCCTTACCTACCAGAGAGAGGAGAAAGAGGTCTAGGCAAGTGCATCTTGCTTCATGGAGGAACCCACCTTTTCTTTGTCCATTCTTTTCCTCATGCGATTTTAGCACTCTTTAGTACTTGGTGTTTTTAATTTCCATGGTTAAATTTGTATAGATTTAAGTTTATAGTACTTTCCGAATTCCTGGGTTTTGATCTAGTTAACATTGTTATTTTTAAGTTTTGATGGTTCTATGTTGTAGAGAATCTCGTTCTACCCCATTTTGACCTATGGAAGTTCGGATTTAGGCTCCGGATGATGGAGTTATGGAGCTTGAGGACTTGGCTCTCATGGTGTTCTTCTTCTCTGAAATTTTGGAGAAGATGAACAGTGCTTGACTTGACCGCATGAATATTCATGCGGCAAGTGTTCTCTTCAGCCGCATGGCTGGAAGTACTTGAGCCGCATGAGGGCCGAACTCATCTGGCCGCATAACTCGCTCAATTTCCAGCCGTATAAGTTCTGAACTCTGCAGCCGCATGCGCCATTCCCGCTGGCCGCATGAGACTTGCTTGACCCAGCCGCATGAGGACTTCACCCTGAGCCGCATGAACTCAACACTCGCGAGCCGCATATGCACACTTGCTCCCAGCCGCATAGGCGTTGCTCCCCGCAGCCGCATGAGTTTCCTATCTTCCTGACCGCATGCGCCCCCTTGTCTTAGCCGTATGGGATCCAGTGACCCTGGCCGCATGCGCTCTCTTCCTGACCGCATATGACTTAGCCGTATGGCTCTTCTATAGCCCTAAATATTGATATTTTATTAGATATTTTATGTCCATTTTATATCCTTACGCCTTTTGTCATGAACTTGATAATCATGGATTTGTTTAATATGTTTGGAAATGAAACCTGAGCATGACACGATAGTGACCCGTAGTGGTGCACTTTTGACAAAAAAATCTGACATGACCTGATAGTGGCCCGTCGTGGCGCACTTCTGACAAGAACACTTGACATGATAAACCCGGCATAATTATCTTGAACAGCTGTTGCGACGGCTACCTGACATGACATGACCTGACAAGAATGAACATCCTGGACACCGTGGGCGATTGTGCTTGTACAAATAATCCTGTCCTGTCTTGTATCATGTCTAGGAGGGGACTCCTGAGTACCACGGTCAGGAGTACCTACTGAAATGGACTAAGGCTAATAACTAGATTAATACAGTAATCATGAAGAGATCTCCCAGCTACAGACAATCCCGTTACCTGGGCACGCTTGGGATCTGTAGCCTGCCGTCGAGTAGGGCACATTTCCATCACACTGTCATGTGGTGCACCCTTCAATCTACCTAAGGATACATGCGTTTCCTGGACGGTGTACCCACCCGAATTCACCCCTAATTTCGACCTGGGTAACCTGGATGGTCTGCAGGGCTTGTGGCTGTGGAGTAATCTCACTGCATCTTGTTAGTAATTAGGCTTGTGATAACCCTAGCTAGTTAAAGTATCAAGCCGTAATTCTTGCTTGGCCGTGAAATGATTGGATGGAGTCTAACCAGTCTAGTCTTGCCCTGATCCTGTTCCAGATTATTGAAGGACCAGAATGCTTGTATTTATTTTGCCGATAAATGGTGAGAATTCCAAGTTCTGTTCAGACGAAGGGTTACAACCCCGGTCCTTGTTTGTTTTACGGGTTGTAACCTGGTTATCTGAATAGTTCCATGGTTATCTCGTCGTATTTCATCCTGATGTATTTTTCTTATTTCCAGTTCTTACTTTTATTTTTACTCTTGTGCTGATTGCTGGTTTTAGTTCCTAAGTGAAGCTTCCTTTGTGGCACTTGCTCTTTCTGGGATCTGACCCAGCTGGTTTTGTGTGGCCAGATTTTGGAGCAGCTCCAGAGGATCTACCGACTATCCAGCCCGATGGTGGCGACTAGACGTAACCCGGGCAACGAGTGGGTCTATTTTTTGCTCTCCCACTCTATTGTAAAAATATTATTTTGAGGCGTTTAGCCGACGAGCACCTGTTTAGCTCGATTGTATTTACTTACTGTCTGCCTACGGGCTGTAACATGATTGACAGATCCTAGGGTTGATCATGTATGACTAAACTCTTGCTAGTCCTAACATTTGGTAACGATTAGCTTCATGATCAGCTGAATATGTAACGTTTGGGACGCCATACTATTGTATATTTAATGATCATACATCTTGTAACTTTTACTTAATTGCTTATGATTGGGACAATAGGCTTGTTCATGACCTTAAGAGACTATTGGCTTGTAGTAAACCCTCATGTATCTAGACAGCCGTGACCGTATAGCGAGATGCAATCCATTTCATATACGTAGCTGGCTATGTCTGCCCCCGCTCTCCAGTATTCTGGTTCTGGGGCGTGACATGGTTTAAGTGGTAGCCCATGCAGGTCTTGTAAATCAAGATATGTGAGGGTTTACCGAATAGATGTCTCAATCAGTATCCGCCTTTGATCTCTGCTCGTATCTTCTGAATCCCTGTAATCTTGACCTGATCACGTGCTTGTATCATTGATCTGCCCTGGTCCTTCCTTATTGTTTCCCCATGTCGTCTTCTTCAGCGGCATTGTTCGTGGTCCTACCGACCAGCAAGGCGGAGCACCTCCCGCGGACCAGCAGCAACCTGGAGATCAAGTCCAGCACTCCGGAGTAGCTTTCAGAGTCGAGCCTATTGGAGAAGAGCCCCCAGTTCAGCCAGTTCAGCCTGCCGAACCTGATGATGGCACCTTAGTAGGACTCATCAGAACCTTGATAGCTTCTCAAGATCGTCGTGGAGATGCCTTGCAACAAGCAGTGGCGGATGCTTTGACCAGAGGCGGTCATCCAGGGAACAGCGCGGCCAACAGCTTCAAGCGCTTGAACCCTCCATTCTTCGATGGTAGTGAAGATGCTATCGCCGCAGATGCTTGGCTTCAGGACACAGAGGTGATTCTCGAAGCAGCCAGGACCCCATAGAACGAGAAGGTGGCAGTTGTGCGCCTGCAGTTGTTAGATCTTGCCCGCAGCTGGTGGACAGCACAGGCCATTGGATTAGCAGCACCTATTGCTTGGGCGGTATTCAGAGAGAGATTCTAGACCAAGTATTTCGATGTTGTAGCCCGATATTATCTACAGACGAGGTTCACTAATCTGAAGCAAGGAGGCAGGACGGTCGATGGATATGCGGCCGAGTTTTCGAGACTCAGTCGGTTTGCTCCCACCTTGGTGGCAACTGAGTATGATAAAGCCCAGCGGTTCCAGCAGGGGCTTCACCTGGAGATCTTGTTGGCAGTCGAGCAGTTTGAGCATCAGACTTTTGATGCAGTCTTGAGAGCAGCCCGGAGGCATGAGTATACCTCCTAGAGGATTGTGGATAGGGCCGGAGGTCGGAAGAGATCTCACGGCCAGATGAATCAGTCTTCAGCCCCAGCCCCGGCAGCCAGGGCTTTGACTATTGGAGCTCTGAGGCGAGCGGCCTCAGTAACGTCGGTTCAGCATTCCACCCCGACGTACCCTCAGCAGCAGCAGCAGCAGCAGCAGAAGCAGAAGCAATCTTCCGCAGTGGGTTGTTCTCATTGTGGGAAGCCAGGCCATATAGTGGTAGAATGTCGCAGGGCACAGGGATTGTGTCTAGCTTGTGGAGCACCAGACCATAGGGTTGGATCCTGCCCGAATAGGGGTGGTTCATCATCGTCCAACCTTTCTAGCTCTTCGGTGAGAGGACCAACCCCAGTTCCAGTCCAGCAGCAGCAGTATCCATTGACTAGGCCCTTGTCGCCTCAGTCCCAGGCATTTCAGCAGCAGAGCCCCCAGCAGTATACACAAGCCCAAGCCTTGAGTCAGAGCAGGCAGCGAGGATTCCAGCAGAGGGGACCAGCACCCCGAGGGCATGGTCATGCTATGGTGATGACCGCAGAGGAAGGATTGGCACCAGAAGAGGTAGTGGCAGGTACTATTCTCGTCAACTCCTTTCCAGCTTCAGCTTTATTTGATTCTGGTGCATCGCATTCTTTTATGTCTGCACGATTCGCGACACGAGTAGGATTGGAGGCCGAGTCATTATCAGTAAGGCTCAATATACTTACTGGTAACGGACTTGTGGGAGTAGATAGAGTATTTTCCTCGTGTCGGATCGTAGTTAGCGGTAGAGAATTCCCCGCTAGATTGATAGAGTTTCCGATGGCCGATTATGATGTGGTCTTAGGGATGGATTGGTTGAGAAACCAGTATGCTAGAATAGACTGCCATATCGGCATGGTTGTTTTTAGCATTCCAGGCGAGTCAGAGTTTTCCTTTTCCCGAGGTGAAGTTGAGCCTTCTTCTCCGATATTGCGGATGGCAGTAGCAGCAGTGCAGTTGCCCAGGATAGTGGATGAGTTCCCAGATGTTTTCCCAGAAGAGCTTCCAGGGATGCCGCCAGAGCGGGAGATCGAGTTTACTATTGACTTGATTCCCGGGACAGCCCCAGTGTCAGAGAGAGTCTACAGGATGGCGCCGTCAGAGTTGAATATATTGTACAAGATGATTGAGGAACTCAGAACCAAGGGATTCATTCGTGCTAGTGGATCGCCTTGGGGAGCCCCGATGCTTCTTGTGAAAAAGAAGGATGGTACGTCTAGGTTATGTGTTGATTATCATACCTTGAATTCAGTGACAATCAAGAACAGATACCCTCTCCCGAGGATAGATGACTTGTTTGATCAACTCAAGGGGGCTTCAGTATTCTCGAAGATTGATTTGCGCTCAAGATATCATCAGATCAGAGTCAGAGAGCAGGACATCCCGAAGACAGCTTTTAGATCGAGATATGGGCATTGGGAGTTCCTTGTTATGCCTTTTAGAGCGACCAATGCACCGACAGTATTCATGGACCTCATGAATCGCATCTTCATGTCTTACTTAGATCAGTTTGTGATTGTGTTCTTGGATGACATCCTAGTCTACAGCAAGAGTGAGGCGGAGCATGAGCAGCATCTCCGTGTGGTTCTTCAGACTCTCAGGGAGCACCAGTTATATGCCAAGTTCAGTAAATGCGAGTTCTGGCTCGATCGCATTTCGTACCTGGGTCATATCATCACTCGAAGAGGAGTAGAAGTGGATCCCCAGAAGATTGTGGCTATTGAGTCATGGCCAGTGCCCAGCACAGTTGCAGAGGTTCGTAGTTTTCTTGGATTGGCCGGCTACTACCGGCGGTTTGTTTCAGATTTTTCTCGAATTTCAGCGCCATTGACGCAGTTGACCCGCAAGGATGCGCAGTTTGCTTGGACGGTAGAGTGTCAGAGTTCTTTTGAGCAGTTGAAGCGAGGCCTGATAACAGCTCCTATTCTCACGCTACCAGATGGAACCGGAGGATTCTCAGTGTATTGTGATGCTTCGGGCAGAGGTTTAGGATGTGTTCTGATGCAGCATGGAAAGGTAATAACTTATGCGTCACGACAACTTCGTGATCATGAGAGGAATTACCCAACCCATGACTTGGAGCTGGCAGCAGTGGTGTTTGCACTTAAGTTGTGGAGGCACTACTTGTATGGAGACAGGGTGGAGATTTTCACCGACCACAAGAGCCTAAAGTATATTTTCACTCAGAAGGATCTTAACATGCGTCAGAGGAGATGGCTAGAGCTACTTGTGGATTATGATGTCAACATGCAGTATCATCCTGGGAAGGCCAATGTTGTTGCGGATGCATTGAGCAGGAGAGCTAGAGTTTATTTCCTAACAGCGCAACCAGAGCTGTTAGCAGATCTTCAGAAGATGGGTATTGAAGTTGTTCTTCCTTCCAGTGTGGCATTGATGGCCAGTATGCAAGTTCAATCCACTATAGTCGAGAGGATCCGGATGGCGCAGTCGGCAGATTCCAAGCTTCAGCGACTCAGAGCAGAGTGTGAGGCAGGACGAAGACCAGAGTTATGCATTCATGAGGATGGTACACTTCGACATGGTAAGCGTCTTTGTGTACCCAGTGGAAATATTCGGCAGGAGATCATGTCAGAGGCGCACAGTTCTCAGTATTCTATCCATCCTGGCAGTACGAAGATGTACCGAGATATCCGTCAGCACTTCTGGTGGAATGGCATGAAGCGGGAGATAGCTCGGTTTGTCTCTCGGTGTTTGGTTTGCCAACATGTTAAAGCCGAACATCAGAGACCGGCTGGACTTCTTCAGCCCTTGCCGATTCCAGAATGGAAGTGGGAGCATGTGACCATGGATTTCGTGACTGGATTACCTAGATCCCCAGCTGGTAGAGATGCTATCTGGGTTATAGTTGATCGGCTCACGAAAGTGGCTCACTTTCTTCCATTCAGAGTTGGTCAGTCGACGGCTCAGCTAGCAGAGATGTACCTCAGGCAGATTGTCAGATTGCACGGTGTGCCAGTCAGTATCACCTTGGACCGAGATTCCAGATTTACGTCACACTTTTGGCGTAGCTTGCAAGAGAGTTTGGGGACTCGTCTCCAGTTCAGTTCAGCATATCACCCGCAGACAGATGGCCAGTCGGAGCACACGATCCAGACTCTTGAAGACATGTTGCGGTCTTGCACACTTGACTTCGGTGGTTCATGGGAAGATCACTTACACCTGGTGGAATTCTCGTACAACAACAGTTTCCATGCCAGTATCCAGATGGCACCGTTCGAGGCACTGTATGGTAGGAAGTGCAGATCCCCGTTAGCCTGGGATGATGTTGGAGAGAGATAGATGCTCGGTCCAGAAATGATTGCCCAGACAGTTGAAGTGGTCAGGTAAGTCAAAGATCATCTTCGAGTTGCCTGAGATCGCCCGCGCCATTGGGCCGATTCTCATCGGCGTCCTCTCGAGTTTTCAGTCGGCGATCATGTATTCTTGAGGATTTCGCCTAACCGTGGCATCATTCGTTTCGGCGTACGGGGAAAGCTTAGTCCTAGGTATATAGGATCGTTTGACATTCTGGAGCGAGTAGGAGATGTGTCCTATCGTCTTGCTCTTCCGCCGTCGCTAAGCGAGGTGCATGACGTGTTCCATGTATCCCAATTACGACGGTATATCCCAGATCCGAGCCGCATCCTGGATCATTCGGAATTGGTTGTTGGTACCAACCTTTCGTATGAGGAGAGGCCCGTGTCTATATTGGACCAGAGAGAGAAGATCCTCAAGAACAAGACTATCAAGTTAGTCCGAGTTGCTTGGGGTCATCACTCTTTGGGGGAGTCAACGTGGGAGCGTGAGG
Organism: Iris pallida; assembly: GCA_029216955.1. Taxonomy (NCBI): domain Eukaryota; kingdom Viridiplantae; phylum Streptophyta; class Magnoliopsida; order Asparagales; family Iridaceae; genus Iris; species Iris pallida. Next base: position 2,718,866 of record JANAVB010001400.1, read on the forward strand.
ATGATATCCGATCGCGATATCCCGACTTGTTTGACTCGTGAGGTATAATGTCTTTCTTATGCCTCATGCCTTCGATTTCTTGCTTGAATGAGTGATTGTCTGCCTAGTTATAGCTTGCATGTGATTAATGTAGCTTGTCATTGCTCCTCTAGCCTCTTGATTAAATTCCGAGGACGAAATTCTTTTAAGGTGGGTAGAGTTGTAATGCCTGTTGTTCGTATTACTTATTTTGGAATACGTGTACGTATTTTATCTTGTTCCTAGCTTGGCTTATTTTTGCATTTGCATTTCATTGGCTTGGTTCGGTTCGGTTTATGTGGGTTTGGTTTGGGACTGGTTTTATATGGAGAACCCCCTACCTACCACCACCTTTGATATTTATTGCCCTTTCTTCTTTCTCTCTCTTCATTACTCATATTCTTCTTCCCTATTACTTCTTTACCTACCAGAGAGAGGAGAGAGAGGTCTAGGCAAGTGCATCTTGCTTCATGGAGGAACCCACCTTTTATTTGTCCATTCTTTTCCTCATGCGATTTTAGCACTCTTTAGTACTTGGTGTTTTTAATTTCCATGGTTAAATTTGTATAGATCTAAGTTTATAGTACTTTCCGAATTCCTGGGTTTTGATCTAGTTAACATTATTATTTTTAAGTTTTGATGGTTCCATGTTGTAGAGAATCTCGTTCTACCCCATTTTGACCTATGGAAGTTCGGATTTAGGCTCCGGATGATGGAGTTATGGAGCTTGAGGACTTGGCTCTCATGGTGTTCTTCTTCTCTGAAATTTTGGAGAAGATGAACAGTGCTTGACTTGACCGCATGAATATTCATGCGGCAAGTGTTCTCTTCAGCCGCATGGCTGGAAGTACTTGAGCCGCATGAGGGCCGAACTCATCTGGCCGCATAACTCGCTCAATTCCCAGCCGCATAAGTTCTAAACTCTGCAACCGCATGCGCCATTTCCGCTGGCCGCATGAGACTTGCTTGACCCAGCCGCATGAGGACTTCACCCTGAGCCGTATGAACTCAACACTCGCGAGCCGCATATGCACACTTGCTCCCAGCCGTATAGGCGTTGCTCCCCGCAGCCGCATGAGTTTTCTATCTTCCTGACCGCATGCGCCCCCTTGTCTTAGCCGTATGGGATCCAGTGACCCTGGCCGCATGCGCTCTCTTCCTGACCGTATATGACTTAGCCGCATGGCTCTTCTATAGCCCTAAATATTGATATTTTATTAGATATTTTATGTCCATTTTATATCCTTACGCCTTTTGTCATGAACTTGATAATCATGGATTTGTTTAATATGTTTGGAAATGAAACCTGAGCATGACACGATAGTGACCCGTAGTGGTGCACTTTTGACAAGAAAACCTGACATGACCTGATAGTGGCCCGTCGTGGCGCACTCCTGACAAGAACACTTGACATGATAAACCTGGCATAATTATCTTGAACAGCTGTTGCGACGGCTACCTGACATGATATGACCTGACAAGAATGAACATCCTGGACACTGTGGGCGATTGTGCATGTACAAATAATCCTGTCCTATCTTGCATCATGTCTAGGAGGGGACTCCTGAGTACCACGGTCAGGAGTACCTACTGAAATGGACTAAGGCTAATAACTAGATTAATACAGTAATCATGAAGAGATCTCCCAGCTACAGGCAATCCCGTTACCTGGGCGCGCTTGGGATCTATAGCCTGCCGTCGAGTAGGGCACATTTCCAGCACACTGTCATGTGTTGCACCCTTCAATCTACCTAAGGGTACATGCGTTTCCTGGACGGTGTACCCACCCGAATTTACCCCTAATTTCGACCTGGGTAACCTGGATGGCCTGCAGGGCTTGTGGCTGTAGAGTAATCTCACTGCATCTTGTTAGTAATTAGGCTTGTGATAACCCTAGCTAGTTAAAGTATCAAGCCGTAATTCTTGCTTGACCGTGAAATGATTGGATGGAGTCTAACCAGTCTAGTCTTGCCCTGATCCTGTTCTAGATTATTGAAGGACCAGAATGCTTGTATTTATTTTGCCGATAAATGGTGAGAATTCTAAGTTCTGTTCAGACGAAGGGTTACAACCCCGGTCCTTGTTTGGTTTACGGGTTGTAACCTGGTTATCTGAATAGTTTCATGGTTATCTCGTCGTATATCATCCTGATGTATTTTTCTTATTTCCAGTTCTTACTTTTATTTTTACTCTTGTGCTGATTGCTGGTTTTAGTTCCTAAGTGAAGCTTCCTTTGTGGCACTTGCTCTTTCTGGGATCTGACACAGCTGGTTTTGTGTGGCCAGATTTCGGAGCAGCTCCAGAGGATCTACCGACTATCCAGCCCGATGGTGGCGACTAGACGTAACCCGGACAACGAGTGGGTCTATTTTTTGCTCTCCCACTCTATTGTAAAAATATTCTTTTGAGGCGTTTAGCCGAAGAGCACCTGTTTAGCTCGATTGTATTTACTTACTGTCTGCCTACGGGCTGTAACATGATTGACAGATCCTAGGGTTGATCATGTATGACTAAACTCTTGCTAGTCCTAACATTTGGTAACGACTAGCTTCATGATCAGCTGAATATGTAACGTTTGGGACGCCTTACTATTGTATATTTAATGATCATACATCTTGTAACTTTTACTTAATTGCTTATGATTGGGACAATAGGCTTGTTCATGACCTTAAGAGACTACTGGCTTGTAGTAAACTCTCATGTATCTAGACAGCCGTGACCGTATAGCGAGATGCAATCCATTTCATATACGTAGCTGGCTATGTCTGCCCCCGCTCTCCAGTATTCTGGTTCTGGGGTGTGACAGGTGTTCCATAGGAGCCGACGTAGGTGGGTGCCAAATACTGAACATGTATAACGCCCCAGTCCCAAAATACGTAGCACCAAGTACGTAGACATGCCAGCTGTATACATACGAAATAGATGGACCTCGTATGTATACATAAGCTATAAATGTAGTAATCCAAGACAACTAAATCTCATCCACAATGAAAGGAATAATAATATAGAAATCAACTTGAATATTTATGATACAATCATTGGACGGAGACAAAGTCCACTACCAACTAATTTAAATAGAGAAGAAATATACAAAGAAAGTGATTGGTTGAGCGAAGCAATGACAAGTCCAAAAGCTGTCATCACGAAGGAAGGAATGGCCTTAGCTAGAGCACCTGCAAGAAATCACGAAAATGCATACCTGGAGAGATCACCAGGTCCTCAGAGGGACGTAACAAAACACATAATATCATGCCGATAAACTGAATAAATAAAGCTCAATAGAAAAGTATGCGTGGGTAAAAGTTCCTAACCATTCTATGTAGATTTCAATTTAGAGGACAACGTTCTACGCAGGGGCTGTCTCAAGCAAGTAATAAAGAGTGGCCAACAAGTAGCGCTCATCCGAGACACTATCGGCCGGGTAACACGTAGCGCTCATCCGAGACACTATCTCCCAAATGTGTGTAAAATAAAAGTAGCCCCTACGCTAGTAGCTGTCCCCTCCCTCCCAAATGATACTATACGTGTGTCATAACCATGACACACAAACACATGTCGTTTCCACAACACGAGTTTATAATAGATAACTGTCAAGTCTTCTAACATGCCTCTATTGGCAGTTATTCCTACGCATGCGCACGGAGGATCAACCCACACGCAAGTGACCTCTATATGATACTCACAACTCTCACACACAACTCGTGTACAATCGTGACAAGTCAATGAGACACACTAAATTTGGCGGTAGTCCCTTAACTCTAAGTTAATTACATAAAATATAGTAATTTGCATCTATATATAATTTAGAAAGAAACAAATTGAAAATAAATAAAACATGCATGATATTGAGCATAAAATTAAACAGTAAAGGCAAGGTGTCTTACCTGAGGTTATGTGTAAAAGGGAATAATCCAGTAGCTCGAACCGGCAAAATAAACAAAGCAAGAAAAGCCAAATCCCGTAGATGACTCCGGATGCTGCAACGAACATCACGAACGAGTTTGGAATATAAGATATGCCTAGGAAACGCCTGTCCAAAAGTTAAATTCTGGAACAGGGGCAAAATCGTAATTTCGGGTCAAAATGATGTCCGCCATTGGATCCGCTTTGCACCAAAATGTGCGCCAGAACCTACGGTCTCTAAAGTCATCAAACTATATGTCTACAGATTTGTTTTGATGAAACGAACCCAACGGTATGTCCAATTTTGGATTCCGGTGGGCTGTGCACAAATTCGCCCGTTGAGTGGGATTGTGGGCCCGCCAAAATAGCGTCCCGATCAATGGTCTCAGAATCGGACCAAACTTGGCTCACAGGACCAGAAAAATATTTCGAATCCAATGGCGCAAGTTTCATCGCGATATGATGAGTGTGCACAAAGTTCTGATTTAATTTGCAAATGGTTGATACGGGGTATCTCGACGGATACGCACTGATTTTGTCGCGCACATGCAACGAAATCGGGTTCCGTCAGTTCCCACACGTCAACAACATCTATACGCGCCTTTCGATGTGTATAGTGCATGACCACGTCACCCCGGTTTGTCGGGGCGTACGTCGTATCGGGTGTTTTTCCACTTTTGAAAACAGAATTTATAATTTTTCGGAAAACTTTAACAACGTGTAACTTTCTACATACTAGATGAAAAGTGATTCCAGAAGGTGCGTTGCAATCTCGGTTATGTTGTCTTTGACTGATTGTAATTAGTTTTTACGAAAGTTTAATGGATAGCGAGAAAAGTGGCCGACAATTTGGTGTTTTGAAACAGTTTTTAATATTCAGAAAAGTGGGTTTTTCTCCAACTTCATCCCAATTTTCGAGCAAGTTGGATGGCCATGTCAAAATCCACCTTGGGGATCTCGAAGAGGGTCATGTGGGCTTTCTACACGAATTTACGGATCGAAAATCGGAGTAGAATTGACAGAGAATCAAACGGGGAAGTTGAGTACCTTAAAGTGGAAATCTGTTGTTGTTGTGGGTGTTGGTTGTTGTCGTTTCCGTTGCCGTTGTCGCGGGGTGCTGCTGTGCTCACGGAGGAGAGCAAAGGGGATGGAGGAAGAAGATGGAAGAAAAAAGAAATTAGGGTTTGGGATTAAGTGGCGGCAATGGAGTTGTAGTTGCTGTTGGTTTTAATAAAGATGTAAGGGTCGGCCATATAAATATGTTGCTAATGCTTCCCATTGAAGTTGTGGCTTCAAATAAGGTTGGGCCCTCCCTTCTAACGCATGCTTGCATGCTGCAGCCATACTTGTGGTGGTCGGCCCCTTATATGGATATATATATAATAATATATAAAATATATGATATATATTAATATATATGATATATATTAATATATATAGACATATTTATATGGATACATAATTATATCTATCCATATATATGCACAAAATCTCCAAAAATCTTTTTTAAAAACCAAATAACATTTAAAAGTCAACTATCCAATTATTTAATATAATTGAGCATATCTACATATATATATATATATAAATTCAATCCTTAATAAATCAACTCAAAATAATAATGATATTTAAATAGGAAAATATATTTATTAAATCTCCACAAAATAACTTAAATTATAATAAAATAATAATCGTCCCAATGGGTGAACTTTACCGCTCACCCATGTATGGGTCCAAAAAATTGTACCATCTTGTAAAATATTATTTTATTAATAAAACATAAATTTTGTACCAAAAGTCAATAAATATTTAACAAGTCTCAAAATTATTTAAAAATATTTGTACACACATGAAATGTTCCTACATGGCCACCTTAGTCACCCCACATGCTCACATGGGCTTAAATTTTGTTCAGACCCTGTTCGGGCTGAATTGGCCAAACCGGGTCATCAAAAAAATAAATAAAACCATAAATTGTATAAATTTATTTTTAAGTCTAATAAATTAAAAAAATAAATAAATAAAAATAGGGGTTTTATATCCTACCCAACTTACAAGAATTTTGTCCTCAAAATTTAGGATTAATAGGGTAGATAGGGTTGGGGAATAGGAAGAGTTCGTCAATACCAAAATACAATTAAATTTTGGAGGAGGCGATAAAACGTCGTTCAACACCACCGTGCAATAGAAAATTGTGAAGTCGATATAAACAAAAATATATCATGGTTATGGAATTGAATAAGGATTGCTAGTGAAGGTAACAAAATTTTGAATATCCAATTTTAGAGAACAGTAAGGAATTGAGTAGACCAAAGAGAATAAATTAGACATTTAAAAAAAAGTGATCCCTTAAGGGAGAACTGGATAATAATCGCCTTGGCCGAGGATTTGATTAAGTGAACGATTAGAATCATTCTCGAGTGCTCAAGAATACTTGGGAGGACACGATAACAATTCTAGGGTTAAGGAACGAGGAGTAGTTAAAGGCGAGGATACAGCTACATGAGTCGGTCGGTGGCTATCCATATTTGTGTATAATTAATCGATTGGGCAACCAAAGATGATACCTTGAGTTTATCTAGCAAGTACAGTGCCTTGTCTTTCCAAAATAAGTAAAAGACAAAAACAACAAAGATTTCAAAGGCGGTGTTATATATTGAGTACGAATTGCAGGGTTCATAGGCGGCAAAAATAATTCAAAGGAGAATTGCCAAGGCTATTGCGGAAGAGACCCTAAGGCAGGTTTAACTATGTCTCCATCCGCATAGAATAAGATATGATAAGCGAACCAAAGTGCAATAGGTTGATCAGACCATCATGCACCGGTTCTGATTAGACAATATGTTAGTGGGTGCACCCAATAAAATATGTCATTATCAAGCTTGATAACGAAATAAGCTTACAAAACTGAAGCTACGTTAGCAGCATGAATTAGTCAAAAATATGAGCAAGGGAGGTACTGATGAAGGAAATTTTAATTAGTCCAAGATTTTTTAAAATCAAGTCTGCCCGAAGTTTGGGCCTATACAGTTGTCCTAGTATTTTTTTACTTATGGCCTAGTAGACTAGATAAGGTAGGGTCCTCTGAATTTATAGTCTAAGTGAACTTACCAATGTGGTTCACAAGGAAAAAGGTTTGTTAGGTGGTGAGGTATTCTACCAAACTTACAAAAGTTAAACTAATAGTATCATGGGACAATGGGTCAAGCAATCAAGATAAGGTACATATTTAAGCATTTAAGAGATTTAGTAGAACACAATCACATATCGGGTCGAAAGAATTGAGTCGAGGTTGAATCCCTATCCGTGGTCAAAAACATATCGGTATCATGGTAAAGATTATAGTTTGGCCATTTTGATTAGAAGGTCATATCATGAAAATAGTGTACATGGAGACGTGTTTTAGTGGGACATGATATATCTACATGAATGTGGACTTGTCTAGGTCTTACACATGAAATTTGTTGGAAGAAAAAGTCTAGTGTTGTGCTCCAAATATCCAAGTCACAGTAAGGGACGCCAAAAGATCTAAAATAGGAAGTGGGAGTTCACGAGGTGATAATTAATGCACAAAAATAAAGAAGATCAAGTTAAACCATGAAATAAAATTAATTAGAGAATCCAGTAAAAATAATTTAGGATCATAGTTCTAGAGAGAAGATAGCCTCTTAAATGAATACAGTCAACGAACAATTAAATCATTATTCAAATTGCAAATGGGTTAGAAGGTCGCATTTAAAAGATCTAGAATTTGAAGGAAGGTTGAATAAGCCGAGGTGGAAAAACAGTCACATATCTGGGTAGATGACTAACAACACTTGTGTATATACTACTATCATGGTCATGGGTGATATGGCAATTAGTGTAGAATACTTCTAACTCCTTAGGGCTACCTTAGTGGCATACCGTTAAAATTTAACTCAAGTTTCCTCCAAAAGTTTCAAAATTTAAACTTTCAAAAATAAACCAGCAAAATTTTCTATTCACTCTAAGCCGTTCAAATTCATCATAAAATTTTTAAATCACTTCATAAATCTCAAAGCAAAATTTTATCATGTTACTACTAACCTTTTCAAAAAAAATTTAAATTCTACTATTTAACTCAAGAGTTCATAATTTACGAATCCATAAAAATTTTACAATCAATCAAAAATTTAACACTCTAAAATTTTCCAATAACTCATAATAAAAATCTTAGCATATTAAAAGCAACCTCAAAAATTAAGCTCAATGCTCTCATCAATTTTTTAACTTCTACTCATGCTAAGTTATTCCAACAAAATCACAAATTTTAAATGGTAACTTTATTTGATCAATCAAAACAACCTTATCACATCATTAATATATTTTTCCAAAAATATTTTTAATATTAGCAATCCCACATTAAACTAAAATTTCAAATAATCTTATTAGTCAAAAATTATTATTTTTACCAAAATCTAAATAGATTTGTAAATCCTCAATCAAAGGACACAATTTAAAATAAGAAAAAAAAATCAAAAATTATTTTCATAACTTTCAAATATTTTAAACCAAAATTCAGAAATCATTACTTCCACTTAAAATTCAAAATTTACTAAACACGAAAATCGCAAGTTGTACAAATCAAATTTTAAATAATTTCTACGGACATTTTTTTTTAAAGTTAAGATCATTTCCAACCCAAATTTACAACTGTTCAAAGGTGTATAACTATAATCCAATAAATCATAAACATCAAAACTCGAAATTCAAATAAATTTTATATTTGTTCAAAGATGTATATCTATCACCCAAAAATTATAAATATCATAATTCGATAAGTAAATCAATTTTATACTTGTGCAAAGAATTATAACTATAACCCAATAAATCATAAATATCAAATCTCAAAAAAAGCCAATCAATTTCTTAAATCAAGAGTATAAAGATTCTAGCTATATTTTTTTTCCTGCAGTATCAATCCTAGGGTTTTACTATTTAAAAAAAAATCTCAAGATTAAAACCTTCCTTGGTAGTATCCTACTTTACAAATTCAATCATTAAATCACACTTAAAAAAATAAAAAAAACCTTTTAACTTAATTAGAGTCTTAAATGTATTCCAATTGCCAATATAACCATTCTAGCCATGTGTTCGACCTATAAGCATATACTAGTGTAGTCATCTTCCTAGTTGACACTAAGCACGAAAATAAGAATCAAGGTAGAAAGGAATCAAGCAAGATGCAATTCAAGGAAGTCGATCGAGAGTTCGGAATGTGAAGCCAAGGGAAGAAGTCAAGCTGTATGGATGAAATTCCTAGATTCTAATCCTATGTTGCAGGTTCACATCGGTACAGTAACGTAACCGAAGTGACATATTAGACCTGAATGGGCCACCACAAAAACATGTAACGCCCCAGTCCCAAAATACGTAGGACCAAGTACGTAGACATGCCAGCTGTATACATACGAAATACATGGACCTCGTATGTATACCTAAGCTGTAAATGTAGTAATCCAAGACAACTAAATCTCATCTACAATGAAAGGAATAATAATATAGAAATCAACTTGAATATTTATGATACAATCGTTGGGCGGAGACAAAGTCCACTACCAACTAATTTAAATAGAGAAGAAATATACAAAGAAAGTGATTGGTCGAACGAAGCAATGACAAGTCCAAAAGCAGTCATCACGAAGGAAGGAATGGCCTTAGCTAGAGCACCTGCAAGAAATCATGAAAATGCACACCTGGAGAGATCACCAGGTCCTCAGAGGGACGTAACAAGACACATAATATCATGCCGATAAACTGAATAAATAAAGCTCAATAGAAAAGTATGCGTGGGTAAAGGTTCCTAACCATTCTATGTGGATTTCAATTTAGAGGACAACGTTCTACGCAGGGGCTGTCTCAAGCAAGTAATAAAGAGTGGCCAACAAGTAGCGCTCATCCGAGACACTATCGGCCGGGTAACACGTAGCGCTCATCCGAGACACTATCTCCCAAATGTGTGTAAAATAAAAGTAGCCCCTACGCTAGTAGCTGTCCCCTCCCTCCCAAATGATACTATACGTGTGTCATAACCATGACACACAAACACATGTCGTTTCTATAACACGAGTTTATAATAGATAACTGTCAAGTCTTCTAACATGCCTCTATTGACAGTTATTCCTACGCATGCGCACGGAGGATCAGCCCACACGCAAGTGACCTTTATATGATACTCACAACTCTCACACACAACTCGTGTACAATCGTGACAAGTCAATAAGACACACTAAATTTGGCGGTAGTCCCTTAACTCTAAGTTAATTACATAAAATATAGTAATTTGCATCTATATATAATTTAGAAAGAAACAACTTGAAAATAAAGAAAACATGTATGATATTGAGCAGAAAATTAAACAGTAAAGGCAAGGTGTCTTGCCTGAGGTTATGTGTAAAAGGGAATAATCCAGTAGCTCGAACCGGCAAAATAAACAAAGCAAGAAAAGCCAAATTCCGCAGATGACTCCGGATGCTGCAACAAACATCACGAACGAGTTTGGAATATAAGATATGTCTAGGAAACGCCTGTCCAAAAGTTAAATTCTGGAACAGGGGCAAAATCGTAATTTTGGGTCAAAACGATGTCCGCCGTTAGACCCGTTTTGCACCGAAATACGTGCCAGAACCTACGGTCTCTAAAGTCGTCAAACTATATGTCTACAGATTTGTTTTGATGAGACGAACCTAACGGTATGTCCAATTTTGGATTCCGGTGGGCTGTGCACAAATTCGCCCATTGAGTGGGATTGTGGCCCCGCCAAAATAGCGTCCCGATCAATGGTCTCAGAATCGGACCAAACTTGGCTCACAGGACCAGAAAAATATTTCGAGTCCAATGGCACAAGTTTCATCGCGATATGATGAGTGTGCACAAAGTTGTGATTTAATTTGCAAATGGTTGATACGGGGTATCTCGACGGATACGCACTGATTTCGTCGCGCACATGCAACAAAATCGGGTTCCGTTAGTTCTCACACGTCAACAACATCCATACGTGCCTTTCGATGTGTATAGTGCGCGACCACGTCGTCCGGTTTGTCGGGGCGTACGTCGTATCGGGTGTTTTTCTACTTTTTGAAAACAGAATTTACAATTTTTTGGAAAACTTTAACAACGTGTAACTTTCTACATACTAGATAAAAAGTGATTCCAGAAGATGCGTTGCAATCTCGGTTATGTTGTCTTTGACTGACTTTAATTAGTTTTTACGAAAGTTTAATGGACAACGAGAAAAGTGGCCGACAAGTTGGTGTTTTGAAACAGTTTTTAATATTCAGAAAAGTGGGTTTTTCTCCAACTTTGTCCCAATTTTTCGAGCAAGTTGGATGGCCATGTCAAAATCCACCTAAGGGATCTCGAAGAGGGTCATGTGGGCTTTCTACACGAATTTACGGATCAAAAATCGGAGTAGAATTGACAGAGAAATCAAACGGGGAAGTTGGGTACCTTAAAGTGGGAATCGGTTGTTGTTGTGGGTGTTGGTTGTTGTCGTTTCCGTTGCCATTGTCGCGGGGTGCTGCTGTGCTCATGGAGGAGAGGAAAGGGGATGGAGGAAGAAGATGGAAGAAAAAAAAGAAATTAGGGTTTAGGATTAAGTGGCGACAATGGAGTTGTAGTTGCTGTTGGTTTTAATAAAGATGTAAGGGTCGGCCATATAAATATGTTGCTAATGCTTCCCATTGAAGTTGTGGCTTCAAATAAGGTTGGGCCCTCCCTTCTAACGCATGCTTGCATGCTGCAGCCACACTTGTGGTGGTCGGCCCCTTATATGGATATATATTATAATATATAAGATATATGATATATATTAATATATATAATATATATTAATATATATAGACATATTTATATGGATACATAATTATATCTATCCATATATATGCACAAAATCTCCAAAAATCTTTTTTAAAAACCAAATATCATTTAAAAGTCAACTATCCAATTATTTAATATAATTGAGCATATCTACATATATATATAAATTCAATCCTTAATAAATCAACTCAAAATAATAATGATATTTAAATAGAAAAATATATTTATTAAATCTCCACAAAATAACTTAAATTATAATAAAATAATAATAGTCCCAATGGGTGAACTTTACCGCTCACCCATATATGGGTCCAAAAAATTGTACCATCTTATAAAATATTATTTTATTAATAAAACATAAATTTTGTACCAAAAGTCAATAAATATTCAACAAGTCTCAAAATTATTTAAAAATATTTGTACACACATGAAATGTTCCTACATGGCCATCTTAGTCACCCCACATGCTCACATGGGCTTAAATTTTGTTCGGGCGCTGTTCGGGCTGAATTGGCCAAACCGGGTCATCAAAAAAATAAATAAAACCATAAATTGTATAAATTCATTTTTAAGTCTAATAAATTAAAAAAATAAATAAATAAAAATAGGGGTTTTACAACATGAAACTAAAGTTTCAAGTTAAATATTTTCTTCATTAGGGCATGATTCTTCAATCATAATCAAATAAGAATACTAGTTCATATTGGAGTACATCAATTTAACATGACGTCCAAAATGACATTACAGAAAGAAAGCATAATATTTAGGTTTTAAAAGCATAGTATCATGGAACGAGTCTTGCATCAAGTATTTAATATACTACAGGCACACATTTTGTACTACTCATGTGGTATTAAGTTCTATAATAAGGGAACATATATCAGGCAAGACCCTCTTTATTGGCCCTGCATAATCTATATAGGCTCTTTTGGTGTAATACTAGATGGAAAATCTCGAAGACAAAATCCAAGATAGCTCATTTAATTCTATGTGCTTTCTGACAAATGATGTTTCTAGATGGATATATCTTAATTTCTGTCTTTTGAGTTGCTGGTGCTCAATAACTGCTGGCAAATCTTGAAAAAAGTTGTCGCATTCAAGTCCATGGTTATCACATGGGGCTTTAGAGTTTAGACAACCTGCTGACATTTACCTATCAGATAGTATTGTAATCTTTATGTTTATATACATCACTTCTGGCAGAAGATTTAACCTCTTGAGCCCTTGTTCTCTCTCTTTGTGCTTTTTTCGTTTTCCTAGCAATCTACAGAAAACATAGTAGTAGTAGTAAAAGGCTAAGCAAACAATTAATGCATGTAAGTAGCAATTGCATCCAAAAGGATTTTGGCTTCTTCAAATTTCGTCTAAGACTAGAAGCCAAATTGCACTCAAGTCTTACATAAAAAAGAAAAAGTTAATATCATAACAATAAGAAACATGTACATAGAAACATATCTTCTTTGTAGCTTTACACTATTCAGTTAATGGGTGGCTGCTTTGTAGGGATGACCCCCTAACAACCAACATATTTCTTACATTGTTATTGGTTTAGACCAGTTAATGGGCGTCTGAAGACTAAACCATCAAGAGGTTCTTTAAACCAGTTGGCAAGCTGCTCAATAAGCATATATAGAAAGAACATTTCAGAAATTTTCTTCAAAACTCATACAAATCTCAGTGTGGGACCCACAACAGAATCACCTAATAGGTGTGTAGAAAATTTTCCTTTGGATTCTTATATCAATATAGTTGAACCATGGCGTAATACTAACTTGAGTTTTCAAATTGTGTTATGACTGGATATGTTGTATAGGATGTTGCCGGATATAGAGATGAGTTGAGGGTTTTGGTGCAATATTGCCTCCTGAAATGCTCAAGTTGTGCGATAAAACTGGTATGTTCCTTTTTATTTCTAATTGTCTTTTTTAATTTAGATGTAGCATCTTTGACATACATTTTAGCAATCCTTATTTCTCTTGGAGGTTGATAAGTTTAATAAGCCATTTATGTTTAACTTACGACTTATTTATTGATTGGTACAACACGGACACTCCAAGCTACGCTTAAGGCACCAAAATAGGTGCCATCACAGTGTGGTGTCCGTACAATAGTGATTGTCCTGAAATGGGTATTTATTGATTGGTGTTGATCTCTATGATGCAGAAACATGTCTTGCAGCTGGGAGGCATCATCTCTCTGAGCATTGGCAAACTCCACAGGCTCCAGAGACTATAATGACCTCTCCCTCAACTCAATTTTTTCTTTCTTTCGTTTATTTTTCGAGTTGTATGTGTGATTTTTTAAATATTTTTTTGGAAGGGCATTGCATCAGAACAACTTGTATCGGTCGATTCCTGCAGAGATCAGGATTTGTACTGAGTTGAGAGCATTGTAAGTTGCCTTTCCTTCATAACCATATAAGTAATTAATTTTTGTGTGCATTTTAGATACATTGTTGTGTTTGTAAAGGGCATCTGAGAGCCAACTATCTACAAGGTTTCCTAAAGCCCTATTGCTCCTATCTGGTCTCTAGTTTTTATTGATTTTCCTGATTATAGTATTTGGTGTTGAATGTGGCAATTTGTCGAGCGATCTTCTGAGGGGAACTATACCTCCTTCTATTGGCAGATTTACTCGGCTGCGGTTCCTGTGAGTGTCCTGAATGATCTATTTTGCAAGTAAGGCGAACTTGATATTGAACTCTTCATATTCTCTTGCATTTCAGTAATTTATCGACAAATTTGTTGTGTTTCATATTATTATTAGTATTTCTTATAGAGAATTGAGAGGGAGATGGGGATTAATGTGGCAATTTGTCGAGCAATCTTCTGCGAGGCTGCTGTCCTCTACTAAGCTTCTCATTTATGACTACTTGCCCTTGGGCGGCTTAGTCCATTATCTTCGTGGCTGGTCTCCTCCGTACTGGCATTGCTTTGGAAATTTTGGTTTTCTTCTACAACATAAGTACGTATGGTGTACGATTTTCTCATAATTAGTTATTTTAGATGTTTCTCAATTTGACGATTATAACTTCTTTTGCAATCTCAACAGTATAAACGTTGTAAAAATCCCAATGGTTATATGTATTATTTGACTTTGACTGACAGTCTAAGCTTGTAAGATCATATCTGCCGGACTTTCTACTTTTGTTTTAAAAGATTATGTTGTGGAGGTATTAGGAAGACTTTTGTAATGTTGGATTTTTTCAAAATAGGCACTGCTTGGGTTCTGTTATAAAATGCGTCCATAAAGAATATTAGGTTTATGTGTAACCTCGCCTGTATAGGTTTGTGGCAAATGAATTTATTTTTTTTATTATACTTGTAACAGTTATAGCTGTTACAAAGTAATTAATAGTGACAAAAATAATACATTGTAGTCATGGTAATAAACGTGACAAAAGAATACATTGTAGTCACGGTAATAATTGTTAGTAATTTTGACTTTGGTCACGGTTATAATCGTGACAAAAGAAAGTTTTGTAACGGTAATAACCGTGGCAAATTATATTTTGTTGTAACGGTTATTACCGTTACGATTTTCGTGACAATAATTAGTTACGGCTAATCTGTCACAGTTATTACTGTGACGAAATTTTTTTATCACGGTAATAACTGTTGGCAATTACCTATTTTGGTGTAGTATTTTCAGTATATATAGGTTTGCTGATTTTTAAAAAATATTTATGAAGGTTTATAAATTCCAGAAAAATTAGTATAAATTTCTATAATTAACAAGGATCACTTTGGTACTTTATTTTATGTAAAATTGAGCTTTTTGTCTATCTCAAAAATTGTTGGAACACAGTATACAGTTTGATTTATTTATTGAATAAATTACGAATTTTAATGTTTCGTGTTGTTTTGAGTTATAGATGTATTGGACCTCACCCCGCACTAGTGTAAAGGTCTTAGAAAGTTAGTTAGAGTATTGTGTCACCTCATATTGGTCTCCTATGCTAAAGTCACCATTTGGCTAGGTGTCCAGTTAGAAAGTTGTGTTGCACCACTAGTGTTTTAGTGTTTAACTTAGTGTAAAAACTATGTTTATGTATTTATTTCTACAGTGACGAGTCACCAGGCATCTACAACATTTTTATCGCTGCTTTACTTTGCTAAAGACAAGTACTTCTACAAACTTTACATACTGTTACAGCCATGAACTGTGATTTCCAACCATGTTAAATGCTGATCTTTGGAGTAGCAAGTCAAAACCTTCACATGTTGTATTATTTTTAGTCCCTACCATGTTTAGATCAGTTTTATATCTCTCACATGATTAGAATCTGGGTTATGGGAAAACTGATATTTGAGTACGTGATCATGCCCCCTTTATCGTACCGAGCAAAGTTTTATTCTACATGTTACTGTGCCGTAGGCCATTATCCCGTATTTTTGTGCGGATGTACACCTATGCTTGTGCACTTGTACGTATGTACATTTTATTTACATGTGCCACAGCGCATTGTACACCTATTGACGATCACATACCTGCTACAGTTTTAAACATTACATATACATCTGTCTCTATGATAATGTGTCATTGCCATGATAGATTATGATGTGCCATGATTCCAGTTTATTACATTCATGTTCATTTCATGTTTCGTATATTTAGTTTGCTAGAATCAGTACTTTCTTTCGTCCTAACAGGATAACGTTGTAGGTATACTTACTGAGGAGGAGTTGCTCTGTGACTCATATTATGGAGTTACTGCCGAGGACCAGGCTTTGTCTTACCAAGATGTACCTACGGGAAAACTCGTCTAGTTGTCTATTTACATTTTGGACTTTTGAGAGTAGTCATGTATTAGAATATGTATTTTGTGACTGGACCTGTATCTAGCTTTACATTTCAGGACTTGTACTTGGACTTACTATTATATGAGATGACTTTTGTGTTTGGAGCATTTATGACTCTTTATCACTTATAGAACTGTTAGCACATTTTAGTCTTATCTCGTTATCTTTAGAACAGATTACTACGCTTTATTTCAAGCGTAGGCTGGACATGACTCGGCCCGGCCCAACAATTTGGGTAGCGGATCGTGACAACAACATACCGATTTATATCGATGGTACACCGATATCAAGCACAAAAATAGTTCTGTAAAGATAATCGACATACCGACGGCATATCGTGTATTCCGACAGTACACCGATATTAATGCACATAAATAGTTCTGTGATGATAACCGGTATACCGACGATATACCGATCTGTATCGTCAAAATTTCGTCTGCTTTCTTTTTTGATTTTTGAATAGACGAATCTTAGCATTAAATGTTCTAACGGCTAGATTTATTACTGGTACTGTTCAGAACGGTACACCGACGGAATGTTGTTCTGTACCGACGAAATTCCGTGAGCTGTATGTTTGGAGCATTAAATGACTAGCTCTCTTGGTGCTCTATTTAAGGTGGTTGTGTCTTCTCTTTTAAACCCATCCAATTGAGCCTTAAATTTTCTCAACTACCAAGACACTACCAAAATAAGTCATATTACCGACGAAATTAGCGACGCCTACGAAAAATGTCGCTAACATAAAGGAAACTAGCGACGCATAAGTAAAATGTCGCAGGACGTCACTATTAGCGACGATCAGCGACGTCTTTTAAGTAAAAAATACGTTGCTGATAAGTCGGTGAACGTCGCTAATTTGGCTAGAAATAGCGACGTGTACCGACGTATATGGTATAACGTTGCTAAGAGCAAACAATAGAGTATCCTAGTATCATTGTGTCCTAGTATCCTAGTAACCTAGTATCCTTGTAATAGAGTATCCTAGTATCCTTGTATCCTTGTTGTTTGTATCCTAGTATCCTAGTATCCTCTAATAGAGTATCCTAGTATCCTAGTATCCTTGTTGTTTGTATACTTGTCTGACAGGTTTCTCGTTATCACACATCTGTCTGTTTTTATATTTTTACTTGTTCTCCCTATCACATATATTGTTTCTTATTTATTTCTTCTTCTATTTTTTACCTTTCCCCTTATAAATTGTTCATCAAGTGTCACATTACAATTTACTGTTTCATAGCACTTGTCAACTAAGTTGGTGCTTGAGCTTACACATTACAATTTACTGTTTCATAGCATTTTATTTGTTGACATGCTATAAATAGCCTCTAACTCATCTCTTGGATAAAGAGGATAGATACATTCATATGTATGTGTTTCAACGATGTGCGTGTATCTATCTTACAGAATTATCCTTAAATGAATATGGAGCTGAATTACTATCTGCGGAATCGTTCGTGGATGTACAACCAGCATCCTAATGACATGTGTGGTGTGCGGGATGAATTCATAGAGGGTGTACAATAGTTCCTGCAGTTTACTAAGACGTTTCCTCAGTACATGGACGGTACAAAATTAAGTATCCGTGTGTGAGATGTCGCAACTTGAAATATCATCCAGAAGTGGAAGTCACGTATCATTTATACTCGAAGGATTTCACGCCGAATTACTATCAGTGGAACGCACACGGAGAACTTGTGTCCTTAGCCTTATGTGGATGTCTACAACCACGCTGCTTACGACAATGGGTTGGTGAACATAGTTTTTGATGCGGCGGGACCTAGTTTTGATCCGGACAATCATGATGCACCTGAGGAAGCACCGAACGCCGATGCTGCAAAGTTCATGGAGTTGCTCACTACAACAAAAAGACCTATTAATGACGCTCGACAAGGAGTTTTAATGACGGCTGATACATAAGCGTTATAAAGTTGAAAAATACCTTTTTTCTATGACGGTTTGGGCTAATTCTGGACTTTTTATAACGTTTATAAAACAAAGCGTTATTAAAAGTTTAGAGCGGTGGCAAACTTGTAATAAACTTTCTGTAATATATTCCATCCCCCCTTCGATTTTAGTTAGAAGAACTCTCATTCTCCTTGCTCTCCTTCTGCCCCCTCTTCCCTCCTCTCCCCAAACCCTAAAATTTCCCATCTCCTCCTTTCAATCTCCCACAAACCCTAACTCTAGGTCTCACTCTAAACCCTAGCTCTAGGTCTCACTCTAAGCACTAAGCCCCCAACCCCTTCTCCCACGAACCCTAAGTCCTAAGCTCCCAACCCCTCGCTCGTCGACGGAAGCAGCGGCGGTGGGAACGATGTGGTGGGTCGAGGTCGTCCAGGCGTTGTGGCTTCGGGTTCAGAAGATCGGGGAGGTCGGTGCTCATGATGAGCGGGACGACGCTCGGTCGAGAACAGGAAATGGAGTCGGAGGAGGGCTCGGGAAGGCGTGGGCTCGGGATCCGGTCGGGGTTGTCCTCGGCACGGAGACACGTCGGCATCGACGCTGGATCACAAACCCCATCTAGGTATCTACTCCCCCCCCTTTTTCGTTCCAAACTCGATCGGAGAATCCAATCTCCATCAGCCATAGGTCCCAAGCATTAAGAATTTGTGGTTATCAGAACTGGTGGCCGGACTTGCCAATTATTGAAAGATCAAACCAGCCTAGAGATGAAGTGCTATTCTCATCCCAATTTGACGCAGGACAACGGGACTCGATCTCCATCACTTCACTACTCTTACACCCATTGTTTCCTCCCACCATGTCAGTGAAGTAGATACCATTCCTGACTAAAATTTACTTGGTATTGATAGTATTTCTCGGACCATAACCTGGTGTGACCAATGTGTGGCCACATGACTTGGCACCATCTGATTGCAAAAACATCTGGACCACACCTAACGGAGTGGAGAAATCAACATATCCAGAAACGAGTGAGAAAGAGAGCGCTCAGGCAAGCCTTCTCAAAGCAAATAATATTTAATCTGGAAAAACATGTCTCCATTTCAACAACCTTGAAATTTGAAAGAAAATAGAGTTGACTGACAACCTTGGGCAACTGATATTTTTAGGATTTACCTTGACCAATTGGAATTTTCTTCCATATTTTGTCAGGTAGAATCCAGCTACAAGGAAAAAGGCTTTAGGTATCTGTGTGTGTGTGTGTGCGTGTGTGTGTAGTGTGTGCGTGTGTGTGGGCGGGGAAGGGGGGGACTGGCTGCATCCCATTGGAATATAAATATATGAAAAGGTTATTTAAGTATGAATCCATGTTATTTTATCTTTTTTCATTTTACTTACTTTTGTTATCTATAAAATTACATCGAAGACAGATCATGGAATAGTTAAGTTCACAAACTTCTGATGCCTGAACATTACAATCTCTATCAACAAAGATGCAATAATTAGAGTGCCTTAAGAATTGATTAGAACCTTCACTCTTTAGTCATTAGCATATACAATAGATTCATACAATAGCTAGCCCGAGAATAAATACTTTGAATATCATCAAGACATTTTGACATCTTGAAAAATGCGGAATAATGGATTCAATCAAATAGGGAAGTGCTCAACGAGCCATTGGTACAATTCTACCAGAATCGCATTAAAAAAAAACTTACTTTAGTTCAACCTCTGGCTTGTTATGCCTTTCAACTTCTTGGCATGGAAAATTCTGAAAATCCAACACACAAATTAGTATTTGTTAAACAGCGAATATTTCTTCAAAAAAATGGATTAAAGAGCAAGTTGAGTATGAAGTTTTTTATGCAGCATGGTTGAAGTAAAAAAAAAGTAGGTACTTAATCAGCCCAAAATAGCAATACATAAAAAAAGGGATCAATCAGTACTTTGATTGTAACAACCATTTGAGTATGTAGTCACTATGCAACATGATCCAAGAAACGGATTTGCCAATCAAGTACCAAGTAACGCTAATAAATAATTTATTAAGCAGTTCAAGAAGTGAAGGAATCCCAAGTAAGAATAGAGTGATGTAAGAGGTACATCATGACTGATATTATGCAATTCCAAGTGAATCTACAAGAAAACATAGAATAAGGCCTGGTACAAATTTTTCCACACTACTAGAAAATCAACTTCAACACTCTTTTATCAGGCTCCACAATATTTTAGTCAGGAATGGTATCTACTTCACTGACAGGCATTTGTTAGGCCCATAAGACAGGGATTTGGCTCCCTTTACTGTTTCTTTTACGTGTAGCGAAGAATTTGTGGGCCAGTTAAGTTTAGTTTAATCAGCTTGTTGATGTTTGTTAAGAATCTTACAAAATCAACTGAATATTAAGAAAAACTGCAATTTCATCTGCAGGCTATTGCCAATTGGCATCCTTGTCTAGTGGTGGTGTTGTACTTAGCACCGTGTCCACTTTTCATCTTATGGCTACTATGATTTGTCCTCAGTAAAAGGACTACAAAGGCTGGTTCAATTAAACTTAGTGTAGGCTTTCTCCGAGCATTGAGAGACTAAGGTCTTATATGTCCAACAACAGGCAAGACTTTGTTCTGTGTGTACTGCACAGGCAGCAAGGGTGCCTACACAAGAACCTAGGCATGTGCACAAGTGCACAGACAAGGGGACTTAGCCCCTGTTTGCTGTATAGGGTGTGTGCACAGGGGCAGGGCTTTGCCCTACACACAGGAAATCATAGAAGTGGTGGGGCTTGCACAGGGTCTATGTGCAGGCTTTGTACTGCCTGTACAAGCAGTGGGCAATGTATGTTGGTGTGTGCGAGGCACATACATGTTTGCGTGTGTGCGCCTATGTGTATGAGAGAGTTAGACACATGAGAGTGGACATGTGAGTTGTTTATGTGTGTACATGTGTGTCTTGAGTGTATGTGAGGGCATTATACACAGATAAAGTGTGTGTGCTGCCTGCACACATGCTGGCAGTCCCTATGGCACACATACAGGGGGTGGGTGCACAGGTCAGTATAGGGTTGATGTTTGTGGTTGTGTGTTTTAGATGAGGAGAGTATAGCTAGTGTAGCAATAGGTAATATGTTAGAACACATAAAGCTGAAGGGAGCTTGTATAACAAAGAGGGAGACAGTAATTTTGGATTGCTTATGAGGTATCTCTCTTTGTTCTTGTCGTTGCCTCTGTTTTTGCTTACTTTTATGACTGTTGACATTCTTTGAGCTATTGTAGATATCAATTGAAAGACACTCCTCTTTGTGCATGTCCATTCATGAATTTTCTTACTGTGTCGGATTTTTGCTGAAACTCTAGATCTCTGAACTGGCTGCCGAAATCGAGTCCTTGAAGAAGGACAAAGAGAATCTAACGATCAACCTTCTTAGAGCTGAAGAAGAGGTAAGAAGCTAGATACTGCTATTCTCTTTTTCTATTATCTTACTGCTCAAAACAATCTAATCCTACTTCTTGTCTATCCTCTTAAGGTTAAGGTACTGTTTGAAGAAAACAGATTGTTGGACGAGGAGAATAAGAGGTTGGTGAAGCATTTAAGCAAAGAAAGACGTCGGCAATCTGAAAGCAAGACATCTTCTAGCAAATCCTCTGCTAAAGTAAGACATGTTGAAAATCTTGTCTTAGTTTCATCTGAAGTCTGAACCATTGTATACTGTCTATAATGCTTTTTTCAAGATTCTTTGGGATGATTCTGGCTCTCAGTAAGTTGATTTCTAAGTCAGGTTCACACTTACGAAGGCTACATCCCTCTTGTGGTGTTGGACATTCACATTATAACATACTTTGAATAGTCGGTGTTGTTTCATACACAGAGAGGTTACTGAACATGCTCTGCTTTTGTAACCTCTTTGTGTGAGTATACTCAAGTAATATGAAATTGCACAAGAGCCTTGAATTTCATTATGAGAGAGAGAGAGATACCTCATAAGCAATCCAAAATTACTGTCTCCCTCTTTGTATTGCTTGTATAACAAAGAGGTAATAATTATATTTAAAGCGGCATACAATCTTTCCATTAAATGTTTTCTTTTGATTGTCTGGATAACAAAGAAATATGAGCCCCTTTTACTCGATGGAGAATGAAGAATGCATGTATTGGTTTGTAAGAATAGGATATCTTTCACACTTTCCAATATCATTTAACCATTAGTTCCATCAAACTTGTACTTGTTCGCATTATGAAGCTGCACATGTCATACCCCATATGCATGTGAACTTACTGATTCGCCAAGGCTGTGTATTATTGATACATTAAATACTCTTTTATAACTGTTTTTCCTATTTATACTTGTTAATATAATTAGGACACAACTTTATCTTGATATCGAAATCGCCAGTCTTATGATTTATGTTGGGGAGTTGGAAGGTTCTTGAAACCAACA
Organism: Iris pallida; assembly: GCA_029216955.1. Taxonomy (NCBI): domain Eukaryota; kingdom Viridiplantae; phylum Streptophyta; class Magnoliopsida; order Asparagales; family Iridaceae; genus Iris; species Iris pallida. Next base: position 2,741,763 of record JANAVB010001400.1, read on the forward strand.
TCACTGATAGCAAGTGAGGTGATAATGTCTACTGCTAGTAGGAACAAAAATTGGAGGTCCCGAAAGACACTGGGCAAGCTCCAATTGTGGGGCCAGCTTGTATTTATAGTAACTCCATAAATTCTTATGTAAAGCCTTTTATTAACAGCTTATGTCCAGTTCAACATTTGTGCTTAGCTTGCTCTTGACATGCTCACTGTCCATTCATCCAAGTTGGTCCTCCAAACAATTTCCAGTACAGAAGCAAAGCTATGGTTGTGAATCATATCACATTAATATATTCATATATGTTGTTTTACTCCTTTCTTTTGATATTTCATGATTAGATTTGATTTTTAGGCCTAACAATTATATGGACTGATTTGGTTGTCTTCTCTTTTTCTCAGGATTTCACTGGTGTTCCGGCTATCGTTGATCTTTCATGATTATTGGTTATGTGACCAAGTTTTGATGTGGACAATTTTGGTAGTTGTAAATATATATATTTATTTGGTTATTCTATTTTGAGAATGTAATGAAGATGTTGATATGTACTCTATTTTGAGAAATGTAATAAAGATGGTGATATATAATGTTAAGTTTTTGGAATGTAATATATACTGTGCAGTATAGAGCATTATAAATATGCTAATTTGAATAGTATAAAGTGTTATAAATATGCTGCATTGAGCCTATATTATCAATTCATGACGTTTTAAAATTGTTCTGAATTGTGCACTATATATTAACTATTCATAGCGCTTTTATAGAAACTATTCATGACGGTTATTTTATGACGCTTTTAAAAAACATTTATAACACCCGTTTTCATAACGGTTGCTTTGAAAAAAAGCGTCATGGTTTGTCATTAATGACGCTTTTTAGCCGTCATTAAAAGGGTTTTTTGTTGTAGTGGCTGGAGAATGCAAGGACTCCATTATTTTCTAGTTGTGAGGATCATTCACCGTTGGAGGTGGTTACAAGACTGTTGAGCATCAAGTCCGATTTTAATATGTCGTAATATTGCTACAACCGACTTATGAAGTTGATTATAAAAATGTTGCATGAGGGTGCTAAGCTGCCTAAAGACTTCTACCGGTCTAAGAGGTACATACTACGGTACGGAATCCTATGACGCCTATGGTCTCCACAGGGGTATGTACTACAGGATCCTATGGTCTCCACAGGGGCACATACTACGGGATCCTACGGTCTAAGTGGTACGTACTACGGTACGGGATCCTATGGTCTCCACAGGGGTACGTACTATGGTACGGAATCCTATGGTGCCCTAGTTGCGACGCAGTCCTCTAGGGACTCCCATGCTCGGGTGCATGGCCCACAGCCCTCCCAGGAGTTTGTCCGAGTCCAGTAGATGGTGGAGTCTGTCCGTGACGAGCTGCTACGACGGATCCAGGAGCAGCACCAGACGGACGATGCTGCGCTCATAGTACGATTGGATATGCTCGACCGCAGCATTATGGAGCTCAGGGACGTGACTGAAAGGACAGAGCGGGACGTTACTAATCTTAGAACGTCGACAGAGCGCAGCATGACGGATCTGCAGGTATCACAGCTGTCCATGGGTGAGAGGCTCACGTTGATGCAGAATTCGATGGCTGATAGCAGTACGAGGCTGTTATCTACCATGGATTCCTACCACCAGCGACTAGCAGCGTTGGAGCGTTATTGTCCTCCGGGTGCACCTTCATCGTCGTCGACTCCGTCGGCGCCACTGCCTTCTTCATCGACACCGACTCCACCGACGTCACTAACTTCTTCATCGGTGACGATTTCACGGGAGGAGTACGAGTTGTTTCTATCCATGAGGTGCGGCGGTGCCCCTCGTCTTCCAGATCCCCATTAGTCCTAGTTAGGACTGATTTTTTGTGTTTGTTTGTTCCTATCCATATGGATTTATTTGTGTTTGTTTATGTTGATTCTTTGTTTGTGAGTAGACTTTTAGTATTGGTGGTCAGGATGTTTGGATATTTGTTGGTTGGTTTATAGACATGGATATTTGTTGGTTGGTTTATAGACTTGTATATTTGTTGAATGGTTATTTGTTGTAGACTTGGGACGACATATTATTATGTATTGATTTACAGACTTGGATATTAGTTTAGTTGGTTAGCTGGTTTACAGACTTGGATATTTGTTTGTTTGTGTTGATTTACATTGTGTTATATTGTTGTGATTTACCGGTGTTGAGTGTTCCACCGAAGGGGTCGGCGAACCCATGGAGGGCACGTTATTATGTATTTATTGTTATTTATTAAATTGCAGGAGAAAAATATGATTCTGAAATGACTTTTTGTAATTTATTTTTTTATTTTTTCTGGAATATTTAGCGACGTTTATTGACGCTTACCGATGTTTACCGACGCTGAGTTACGTCGGTAAACGTCGGTGATTGCCGACTCAGCGTCGATAAACGTCGGTAACTTTTGCTGGAATACTATCATTTAGGGAATCAGTAAACGTCGATAAATATTCTAAATGCGTCGGTAAGTGACCGACGTTTGCAGACGTCGCTAAACGTTGCTCTGTTATCGACGTCACGCCGGTAAACGTCGATGAATTACCGACGTATACATGCGTCGGTAAACATCGGAACGAGCGACGATTAGCGACATTTTAGCAATCAGCGACTAGGGTTTCCGCGACCATAAGAAAACGTCGCTAAACACGTCGAAAAACGTACTTAGCGACATTTTCTATCGTTTTTCCGACGTTTTTTGGCGTCGCTAAACTGTGATATTCTGGTAGTGAGAGTCTCACCATTACTACTCTATCTAAAGCTTTAATTTGTCATCCAACCAAAAAGTACTAGAGTATTCAATAGTTGTAACTTTCAATCTTCAAAGTGTTGTAGAAGATCAAATTAAAGTCTCATTTCTTTCTTATTGAAGTTGACGAGCCTTCGGAGGAAAACTCGTGTGTAAGAAGTTGACGAGCTCTTCGGATCCAAACTGGTATTGAAGTTGACGAATTTTTCGTATCCAAACTCGTGTGTAACTATTTACACAAATAGTGGATTAAAGCCGGAGAGAATTTTGGGACTGGAGTGCCCCTTGGGAGAATACCAGGATACATCGAGTGTTTGGATCTCTCTCTCTCTCTCTCTCTCTCTCTTTTATTATCCATTAAATTGTTTTTAATTGTTGGTAATTATTTTATTACCCTATTCACTCTCCTCTAGGGTTCTACACTATATTCACCCCCCCTCTCCCCTCTAGAGGTACTCAACGGTCCTACATATAAAACTTAATATTTGAGCAAGTTGGTAAAAGGGACCATAGTTGTTGGATTACCCATCGACTGCTACGTGTCAAAAACCCAGGGATGAGTTGAATTGTTTACTTTATTTACCAGGTTATTTAGTTTTAGGGTCTCGTCTAATATTAAAATTTTATATTTAGGTCTCGATTTTCAAAAGAGGGTTTGACTCTCGTCCGAACGGTTGGCTTACACTGGGCCGTTTCGAGCAAGTTTTCGCTTTTTCTCCCGGCTTTCAACAACTTTCGCTTTAGCTTTCAAAGGCGACCCTATGACCGTCTAAAATGAAGACTTAAACGTAAATTTTGAATATTATACATACGCAACCCTAATAATAAACAAAAATATGTAAGAATTGTGTGACTTGTGTTATTTAGTTTTTTCATGATCAATTGATAATGAGACTTGTAATACTATTATTTGCTTCTATTATGATCTCAGCTGCCACACAAGTTAACCCTCTGGTGCTCTTGAGTTGCAAACATTAACCAATGTGACCGAGACGAGAGACATATGATGGTACACGATTTCCATGAAGTCGCCACCATCTCTCTCAGGAAGTTGCATGGCTGTTGAGATTCAGGATGAAAGCAAACAACAATACAAGTCTCATTCTCAATTGGTCATGACAAAACTAAATTATAACCCAAGTCACAAAAAATTTCACTATCTGCAACTAAATAACCCAAATGACGCAACACATTCACATATTCCGTTTAGTTTTAGGATCTTGTATAATATTTGAATTTTGAATTTTGAATTTAGGTCTCTATTTTAGACGGTCAATCAAGTCAACCGTTTAGACAAGATTCAAATCCTATTTTGAATAACATAGAAACCTAAACTTAAACTTAATTTTCTAATATTATAGGAGATCCTAAACTAAATAACTATTTGCCCGCGGCTATAACCAGCAACTGTAACCCTACTCCACTCACTGTATATACTGAACCACCCAACCTCAAATCTCTTCAACAACAACAACAGAATTCTTGATTCCTCACTCTCCCTCCCTCTATATATATATGTATATAGAATTTTATATTCTCCATTCTTCTTGCATTTATTATTATTTGTTATTTCTCCTACTACATTTATTATTATTTGTTATTTCTCTTACTATAACTCCTAGAAAATTCTATTTGGTACGTATAGATCAGATGGAACGTTTTCTCATAGCCGTAATTCTGATTGTTCTGCTTCCCACAGCGAGTGCATATGACTTCTATGTTGGTGGCAGAGAGGGCTGGGTCCAGAGCCCTTCCGAGAACTACAACCAATGGGCGTCAAGAATGAGGTTTCAAGTCAATGACAGTCTTGGTATATATCTATATCTATATCTATACATATATTTTCTTGTAAAATTTTGTTGCTTCTTTTAATCCATAGTTTGCAGTAATTATAGGATATGCCCGATATTGATACAGTTCGATTCGATACAACCGATACACATACAGTTTGACATGTCCTGATCATGCGATACCAACTGCTAAAAAAATATATTCATATCATTGTTCACACCAATTTAGGCATAATGTTAAACAAATTCTTACTTATGACTCGCTCTCCTAAATTTCCACCCTCAAACCAAATTTTTTTTCCCATCACTTAATATTTCTTTCCGAAATGATAATGGGCATGACAGTCCATAATTGCAGGGGCGGATCCAGAGGTAGGGTGGGGTGGGCTCCAGCCCACCCCAAAAAAAAAATTTTACATTTTTTTTCTATACAAATTTTTTTTTTTTGCTTTTTTTTATATGGATTTATCTACTTCCAGCCCATCCAAATTTTTGCCAGTCCACCCCAACTATAATTTCTGGATCCGCCCCTGCATAATTGTCCGTGCCCGCGTGATGGGCTCCTATTAGCTCCACCAACTCCCCTGCTAGTTTCAGGTCCACCTCCTGCTAGCACCAATAGAAGTCCATCAAATGGATGCGGGCAAAGAACAGCCACGTCCGTTGGCGGTCCATTTTTCTTTCCCCTTTTTCCATCACTTAATTTTTTCTTTAGAAATAAAATTTGGACCGCCAATGGGCGTGACCGTTCATAATTGTCCGCATCCACTTGACATGACTGACTACACTGACTCCATCCACTCCCTGCTAGCTCCGGGTCCACCCTCTGCTAGCACCAATGAGAGTCCATCACGTGGGCGCAAACCATGGACGGTCACGCCCAGTAACGGTTTTCCTTAACTCTCTTTACTCTCAATCTAAGCAGCCACCAGAAGAAATGATATTATTTGTCATGTCTGTTAATTAGTCTTAATTTGCTGTGAGTAATCTTTGTTCTGGTTGTTCATTTCTGTAGTGTTCAAGTACAAGAAAGGTGAGGACTCGGTTCTCGTGGTGAAGAAAGAGGACTACGATTCTTGCAACGCGAGCAGCCCCGTAGAGAAGATGGAGGACGGCGACTCTGTGTTCCGTTTGCACCGCTCGGGCCCTTTCTACTTCGTCAGCGGCGCCAGCGGGAAGTGTGCCAAGGGGCAGAAGCTGGTCGTCGTCGTCCTGGCAGAGAGATTGAGGGAGAACAAGCCGCCACCGGCTCCTGCTACATCGACCGAGCCACCAACTTCTTCTCCTTATTCACCCTCCCCGGTTTATTCTCCGACCATCTCGCCGAGCCCGTCGTTGTTGGTGCCGCCGAGTTACGAGGAATCTCCGTCTCCGGCACCTGTTCCATACGTAAAAGAGCAGTCCTCTGCCTCTGTTGTGACTGTGACAAGCTTGTCCATTGGGGTGCTTGCTCTGGTCTTTGCGAATGCTGTTAATGACCTAATTGTTTGAATAGGGTGTTGTGGAGTGTATAATTGGTTATGTTGAAGGGTTAAAAAAAATAAGAGGGCTTATTATATCTTAAGAGACTTCCACTAAATTGTAGGTATATTTTGACGTAATTAAAGGTTAAAAATAAATAAATTCTACCTAATAATTTAACTATATATTATCTATAACTATATACATCCTATATTTAAAATAAGTTATAACTAAAATAAAATGTAACTATTAACTAAAAGAAAATATAACTAAAAGTTAACTATTTGATATTATCAAATTACTACATACACCCTCTCTCTCTCTCTCTCTCTCTCTCTCTCTCTCTATATATATATATATATATATATATATATATATATATATATATATATATATATATATATATATTTTTTTTCTCTCTCTCTCTCTCTCTCCTCTCTCTCTCTCTATATATATATATATATATATATATATATATATATATATATATACCCCTCTCTCTCTCTCTCTCTTTATATATATATATATATATATATATATATATATATATATATATATATATATATACCCCTCCCTCTCTCTCTCTCTCTTTATATATATATATATATATATATACCCTCTCTCTCTCTCTCTATATATATATATATATATATATATATATATATATATATATATATATATATATATATATATATATATATATATATATATATATGAGTTCGGATCGAGGTGTCACGACCCGCGCGCACCCGCTTTTTGGGCGCGAGCTCGTGAGCAAACCAGCTACGTATCGAGCGGACTCCAGCTCGACTTAAATACGTCAACGCTATCAAGGCTATGGTATACTGCCAGACCATAGCAAAGGTAAATCTATACACTACAAGAAACTAGGGTGTCTTACAACGGTCGAAAACCATTGCAAAAACAATATAATCCGTTACAAAATTATTTTGCAACAGTTATTGGAACCATTGTAAATTCGAGCGTTGCAGATTCCTCTTGCAACGATTATAGAAGGTTTTTGCAACGTTTTTATAAATTGTTGCAAATAATGTATTATGCAACGGATCTCACATCATTGCATAACATTTAGATAGTGTTGTCAATAATATATTTAGCAACGATTAACAAACCATTAAATATTGAGTAAAGCACGATGGTTGATAACTGTTGCCTAAAATATTTCATGCAACGGTTAAAAATTATTGCGGATAATAGGCAACGGTCAATAAAAAAACCTTTTAAATCCAATAGGGTTCGAACTCCCAACCTCCTGGATCACATGCCTCCGCTCTACCACTAGTCTACAAGCTCATTTGTATATAAATACTTATATATATAATATATATATGTACTTATATCATTTTCATCAATTGAAGCTTTTGGATCGATATTAAATATATTATCTAATATTTTTGTTAGTAACAAGGAACCAATTAATTTGAGTAATTCTAATGATTAAATCACTATTGTGTATAGATAAAATTCAAATAGGACATTGAATTTGCAACGACGATAAAGAAACTGTTGCAAGATCAATATTTTGTAATAGTTGTTTATACTTTTGACAATGGTATCATAAACATTGTTATTAAACAAAAATTGCAATTGGTAGCATAAATCGTTGAATAATCATTACAAATAATAAGCCCACTCACAACACGTTACAAAATTTTTTGTACAACTATTGCTAACAATGAGCCTGTTTATAAGGCTTTATGGAATCGTTACAAAATATTAATAAATTTGTATCAAGTACTTCAAACCCTTGCATAACCGTTGCCCATTCAACTCGCTTTGACAACACATTCATAAAATTGTTGCTTGACTGTTGTAAAAAAGAAAAATATTTAGCAAGTGTTTATGAGCCGTTGTAAAAAATGTATTAGGCAATGGTTAATCTATAACTATTGCAAATATATTTAATTTAGAAACGGTTATTTCAACCATTACATAACTGTTACAAATTATAGTTCCAGCAACATTCATAAAAGCGTTGCACAAAACCGTTGCAAAATAGGGGTATTTTTGTAGTGATATCTCAATCCAAAATAAATGTACGAAACATGAATGAACACTATGGGTCGTGGTCTGCAGCCCACTAGCATATATGTCCGATAAGACTCTAAGAAAATAACAAGAGTCTAAAACTGAATCAAAAAAAGGATATCTCATTGTCACGCCCCAGAACCAGAATACTGGAGATCGGGGGCGAGACAAAGCCAGCTACGTATATCAGAGTACGCCAGTACCCCGAGATACGGTCAAAGCTGTCTAGAAGACAAGTGGGTGGACTCTAGCATGCCACTGACGACTCCTAAGGTCGAACAATTCTCACTACCAAATTACAGTACTTTAGCGACGACCATTTAGCGACGGACATTTTCCGTCGCTATCACCGTCGGATCCCCGACGGATTTGTGACGGAATACCGATGGAAAGCAGTGGACAATTTTTTTTATTTTTTTATGTCCATATCCGTCGCTATGCCGTCGATAGGTAGTCGGCCATGTAGCGACGGTTTTATATCCGTCGCTAGAACGTCGGACATTTTGGCGGCAAAAGCCTAAAATATTGGCGCGAGATTTACTGACGACTTAGCGACGGAATAATCCGTCGCTACTCGCGCGAGATTTACTGACGCATTAGCGACGGAATAATCCGTCGCTACTCCGTCGCTAAATTTACGTTCCAGACTTAAGTTGAAACGACGGGGGGAACTTTTTCATTCCCCCCAAATTTCACTCTCTCTCCTCTCTCTCTCTCTCTCTCTCCCGCGGTGATCGATCGGCGACCCCCTCTCCTCTCTCTCCCGCGGCGGTGATCGGCGACCCCCTCTCCTCTCTCTCTCCCAAAGGTATTCCCCTCTCCCTCTCCCTCTCTCTCTCTCTCTCTCTCTCTCTCTCTCTCTTTCTCGCTCTCTCTTTCTCGTGCGCGCGCGCGGTGGTCGTGGGTGCAGCGGGCCGGGGGCGTCGGGGGCTGCGGGGGGCGGCGGGGTGGCGGCGGTGGCGGGGGGTGTGGAGGGGGCGGTGGGAGGGGGCGGGAAGCGTTGGAGGGATGGGGGCGCGCGGGGGCTGGCCGCGGGGTGCGGGGGGTTGCGGAGGGGGGCTGGCCGTGCGCAGGGGGCAGGGGGTGTGGAGGGGGCGGTGGGATCGAGGGGGCGGGCAGCGTTGGGGGGGGTACGATGGGGGCGGGGGCTGGCCGCGGGGTGCGGGGGGGGGGTATGTGTGGAGGGGGGCTGGCAGTGGGTGGCGGAGGGTGTGGAGGGGCGGCGGTGGGAGGGGGCGGGGGGTGTGGAGGGGGAGGTGGGAGGGGGCGGGCAGCTGCCTCCTCCTCTCCCACAGACACACACACGGACAAACACACACACACGGACACACACACACACACGGACACACGGACACACAGACACACACACACACGGACACACGGACACACAGACACACGGACACACAAACTGAGAATTAGTACATTGTTTGTGTTTACTGATTTAAGGATGATTAAATCATTAGGTTTAATCCTATGTCATGTCTGGGTTTAAGTTATATGTTATGATTCATGTTGGCATGGGGATTTTGGTTTTGAATTTGAGCTGTTACATTCTTTTACATTCTGTTACATATACTTACCAGATGGCACCCATGACCCGAGGAGCAGCACGTCGTTTGAAGAAAACAGTGAATGCTGAGGTGGCTCCTCCTACAGTTGAGGAGGAAGTGGCACCGGTTGCTAGTGAGACCGGGAGTTCTAGTCATCCAGCACCGGTAGCTAGTAATGCCGAGAGTGCTTTTGATGCAGTCCTGGCAAGGGACGACGCCTCTCCTCGCACCAAAAATCTCGCTTTTCGGAGGTGGTTGCGTGAAAGTATCACTGAGCGTTTGCGTGAGCAGCGTGGCAAGCATTAGCTATTAGTACTTATTTGTATTGGACTATTTTTATTGGGTTGTTTTTGTTTTAGACTATTTGTATTGGACTACATATATGAATTAGAACTGTGTCAATCTCTGGATTATATTGGACTACGACACCGCGGTAACATAGTTCCTGCAGCCATTCGACTGGCGAGGCAGAAACTATGTATCCGTAGATAAAGTGGACTGTCCTCCGACCCTCATCCCTCGGCAATGATGATACGACAACCAACCGGAGAGGATACTACGAGAGATCCATCTGGGTAGGACGTATACTCTGAGAGATCACCCTTACAGAAATGATATCAGTAGTGGGATCGAATGTTGGAGAAGATATTATCACAGTATACGTCCTCTCCTCCACGATGGCTCTAGACCCATCTGCTCGTCCCTGCTTCCATTCTTCTTATTTGACTCTCTCAGCCACGCATTATATATTGGTTTGGTTTATGCATATTTTTTCAGCTCCATTTGTATTAGTCTCTGCAGCCATTCGACTGGCGAGGCAGAAACTATGTAGCCGTAGATAAAGTTGCTTGTCCTCCGACCCTCATCCCTCAGCAATGATGATACGACAACCTATCACTATATCTTATATAGTAGTAGATGATGTCTTAGTATTACATTAGTGAGTTTATCTTGATTCTGTTACGTCCTTCAGATACTATATACGATAAGAACATAGATGATTCACACTAATGTATGCTAGAATGAATCTTGACTTGTGTTCTGAGCTATCCGTTCTGATCAAGCATCTTCCTTCTCCTCTCCTCCACCATGGCTCTGAACCAATCTGCTCCTTCCTACTTCCCTTCTTCTTATTTGACTCTCTCAGCCACATATGACATTCAGCTCAAGTATAGAGTCGGGGGAGAAGAAGTGGGCAGGAAGATGAGGGGGAAGCAGCACAGCCTGCAGCATGACCCGAAGGAAGTACAGAGGTTTTCTTCAACAGCCTTAGGAGAAATAGTCCTCCTACGGCTGTTGAAGAAAACCTATGTACTTCCTCCGGGTCATGCCGCCGGCTGTGCTGCTTCTCCCTCATCTTCCTGCCCACTTCTTCTCCCCCGACTCTACACTTGAGCTGGATGTCATATGTGGCTGAGAGAGTTAAATAAGAAGAAGGGAAGTAGGGAGGAGCAGATTGGTTCAGAGCCATGGTGGAGGAGAGGAGAAGGAAGATGCTTGATCAGAACGGATGGCTCAGAACACAAGCCAAGATTTATTCTAGCATACATTAGTGTGAATCATCTATGTTCCTATCGTATATAGTATCTGAAGGACGTAACAGAATCAAGATGAACTCACTAATGTATGCTAGAATGAATCTTTGGTTGTGTTCTGAGCCATTCGTTCCGATACTTGGCAATTAAGTCATTCGACTGGGGAGGCAGCAACTATATATAAGGCTACTTGCATGTTCTTCCAACTTTAAATTACAAGATTACTACATTTGGTTACATAAATCACTAACCTCATCGCGGCCAATGTTTACAGTCTTGGTCTCAACTGTCTTCGATTCTATGATCCCATGCTTTCGAAAAATAGACAACGCAGACTCCATGGAATAGAATGGCCTTACATGCAAATCGTCTGTGATTATGTATCCTTTCCCTCCTTTCACAAACACGCCATCCTTGTTGCCTCCATCTGCAACCCCCTCCCACGCAATATCCTCATCCATTGCCTTACCACAGGGACATCGAGCGCCAATAACCGAACTATACAGACGGTGAGCCTTGGTGTAGCACTCAAATGTGGGGCATCCGTAAATTCGTCGAGGTTTTAAATCATCGACTTTGAGTTTTAAACCCTCACGTAGCCTTTCTGCTTCACTTCTAGGGTCGAGCAGCATCTTCTTGCAAGCTTCGGTCTCCAGATACTTAGTGTCAAGATTCTGGACGCTTTCGTAGAGCATGTCAACGCATCCTAGCGTCAATTTCCTGTCGAGTAAATTGGCACTAGGATGCGTTGACATGCTCTACGAAAGCGTCCAGAATCTTGACACTAAGTATCTGGAGACCGAAGCTTGCAAGAAGATGCTGCTCGACCCTAGAAGTGAAGCAGAAAGGCTACGTGAGGGTTTAAAACTCAATGTCGATGATTTAAAAACTCGGCGAATTTACGGGTGCCCCACATTTGAGTGCTACACCAAGACCCACCGTGATGAGGTTAGTGATTTATTTAACCTAAGACATGGGATCATAGAATCGAAGACAGTTGAGACCAAGACTGTAAACATTATGTGAGTTCATGTAGAATGAATTTTGGGTTGTGTTCTGAGCTATTCGTTCCCATACTTGACAATTAAGCATGTGAAATAGAACTGATTATGTTTAGTTTGGCTTACGATACAGATTTTCACATCCAAATTGAAATTCAAGTACAATTGTTACTAAACCTTCCACGATACTAATTCGAAATAGTCTATACTAATCCAGCACGTCCTTATAGTTCTCCTACGTATGTTGAAGAAAACCTCTGTACTTTCTCCGGTTGGGTTGTCTTCTGAGCCATCCGTTCTCACACTTAAAATACAGGGATTGGATTCTGTGTTTCGTATTTTCGGCGAACCCAGGGATTGGATTCTGTATTTTGTTTTTTGGTTTCTGTATTTTGTTTCCAGCTCCATTTGCATTAATCTACGGTACGACATGGTGATCAGGACATATATAGTCCCTGCAGCCATTCGACTGGCGAGGCAGAAACTATGTAGCCGTAGATAAGTTGACTGTCCTCCGACCCTCATCCCTCGGCAATGATGATACGACAACCAACCGGAGAGGATACTCCGAGAGATCCATCTGGGTAGGACGTATACTCTGAGAGATCATCCTTACAGAAATGATATCAGTAGTGGTATCGAATGTTGGAGAAGATATTATCACAGTATACGTCCTCTCCTCCACGATGGCTCTAGACCCATCTGCTCGTCCCTGCTTCCATTCTTCTTATTTGACTCTCTCAGCCACACATGATATCCAGCTCAAGTGTAGAGTAGGCGGAAAAGAAGGGGACAGGAATAGGAGGGGGAAGCAGCACACCGGCGGTATGACTCGGAGGAAGTACAGAGGTTTTCTTCAACATACGTAGGAGAACTATAAGGATATATCTTTTCACAATATGTCATCTTGTCAAAGATCCTTAATGTGACAACCATGTTACCGCGGTGTCGGAAGACTAACATGTCATAATTTTCTAAGTCGTGTGTTTTGACATAATCATCCCAACTCTTTCCTCCTGTGTCGTAATCTCGCATTATTACATAGAACTGAAATCCGGTTGGAAGGATTATGTCAAAACACACGGCTTATAAAATTATGACATGTTAGTCTTCCGACACCGCGGTAACATGGTTGTCATATTTAGGGTCTTTGACAAGGTGATATGTTGTGTTTACATATATCCTTATAGTTCTCCTACGTATGTTGAAGAAAACCTCTGTACTTCCTCCGGGTCATGCCGCCGGTGTGCTGCTTCCCCCTCCTATTCCTGTCCCCTTCTTTTCCGCCTACTCTACACTTGAGCTGGATATCATGTGTGGCTGAGAGAGTCAAACAAGAAGAATGGAAGCAGGGACGAGCAGATGGGTCTAGAGCCATCGTGGAGGAGAGGACGTATACTGTGATAATATCTTCTCCAACATTCGATACCACTACTGATATCATTTCTGTAAGGGTGATATCTCAGAGTATACGTCCTACTCAGATGTATCTCTTGGAGTATCCTCTCCGGTTTGGTTGTCTTCTGAGCCATCCGTTCTTACACTTAAAATACAGGGATTGGATTCTGTGTTTTGTATTTTCGGCGAACCCAGGGATTGGATTCTGTATTTTGTTTTTTGGTTTCTGTATTTTATTTCCAGCTCCATTTGCATTAATCTACGGTACGACATGATGATCAGGACATATATAGTCCCTGCAGCCATTCGACTGGCAAGGCGAAAACTATGTAGCCGTAGATAAGTTGACTGTCCTTCGACCCTCATCCCTCGGCAATGATGATACGACAACCTATCACTATATCTTATATAGTAGTAGATGATGTCTTAGTATTACATTATGTGAGTTCATCTTGATTCTGTTACGTTCTTCAAATACTATATACGATAAGATCATATACTACACCATATGTACAGAACATAGATGATTCACACTAATGTATGCTAGAATGAATTTTGGGTTGTGTATTCTGAGCCATCCGTTCTCACACTTGAAGATAAATTTTCAGTATAACGACGGATATTAGGTTACTCTTCAGTATAATTGATGTCTTTTCTTGGATAATTGGTGTGCATTAAATTCGTATGTGCATATTTCGTCTATGTGATTTTTGGATATATACCTACGCTGGGTTATAAGCGATGATCTGATATACAAAGGAGGTGCTGCCAAAATTTTTGTAGACATTTGGATACATTGTATGTTCGGATATTTTTTTTTATGTTTGGATAATTTAATGTTGGATATTGGATATATTGTGTTGGTAATATTTTGTTGGATATTGGATACGTTGGATATTGGTGTCGGATATGGATATTTTGCATATGGATATATGGTGTTGGATATTGGATACGTTGAATATTCGTGTTGGATATGGATATATGGTGTTGTATATGGATATTTTGCATGTTTGATATTGTGTTGGATGTGTTGTACAAACAGGAAAGAGTCTGTTTGCAGTATTTTTTTTTCAAAAATTAGAAGTTAGCGACGGACTGGCGACTACTGAGCGACGGATAGTCCGTCGCTATCTGGAAAAACTGAGTTTAGCGACGAAGTGGCGACGGAAAAACCGTCGCTAACTGGAGCATTTCAATAAAGCGACGGATTGGCGACGTAATATCCGTCTCTATCTGTAGGATTTTACATTGAGCGACGGTTTAGCGACGGAATGTCCGTCGACCTAGTTCTGTTTGATGTCCATAAATTTTGCTGTTAGCGACGGATGTTTTGTCGCTAATACGCTTTTACCGACAAATCTACGACGGATTAGCGACGGATATTGCGTATCAGAAAATCACTGATACGGTTTTGCCGACTCTTTAGCGACGGAGTATTCCGTCGCTAAACCTATATCCTGATACATGTTTTGACGAAAGCTAGTCGGTAATCCGTCGCTATATATATTTAAATGAGCCGGCGGTATTCCGTCGCTAAGTCGTCGCTGAGCGACGGAAGTAGCGACGGATATGTTTTAGCGACGAGGTTATTCCCGACAGCTGTTTTACCAAAATATCCGTCGGTAATCCGTCGGTATTTATTTTTGGCGACGGAATACCGACGGATAAGGCCGTCGGTAAATCCATATATTTTGGTAGTGTCCTATCTCAATCCAATCAACATAAGAAGCAATAAAGAGTAAATCATATATGAGATGGGTAAGGCGTCCCAAACACAAGTACATACATAATCATGAGAGCTGACATAATATAAGATATATCAACTGACTATACAAAAGGTACGTAAATGTACAACTAGCAGCTGTCCAGAATATACATCCATGTCGTACTAAGACGGAGGGAACAAAACCCAGAAATAAGGACTAACATATGTCCTTGGCTAATACACCACAAAATGAAAGTACAAGATAAAGTGGGAAATAAAGGTAACCCACTCGCTAATCCATATCGGTCCTCTGAGTGCGAACCATCCGAAGGAGAAGACGGTTGATCCTCGTGATCAACTATGAAACCTGGCCATGTAAAACCAGTGGGGTCAGACCCCAAATAGCAAGTACCACAAGGAAGGCTCGAGGTGAACGACAAAAACCCACAAACAAAACAACAACATATAGCAAATATAAATAAATGCGGGTCGAGACTAGTGCGGTACCAATGCACGTATCTCGAGAATATAAATGACTGAATGAAAATACTGAACCATATAGTAATAGAGAACAATAAGCCAATGAGCAACAAGGGACTTAGGAACTACTCGAAGTCGGAGCCACAACCCTTAAACCAAACAAGGACCGGGGTTGCAGATATTTTCCCGAGCAGAACTTAGTCTCTGGCCACTCAACGACATAAGAGCATATAAAGTAACAAACAATCAAAAGTGCACGGCTAATCATTACCTACGGCTTGCTATCATTAACTAGCTAGGGTTATCACAATCCTAATTACTAATATGCAAGTTGAGGATTTTTGCAACTACCTGACTGCAGATACCCGGATGTCCAGGGGTACGAGTAGTACATCTATTGCCCAACAAGACTGCTGGCAGATGAAACGTGTCTAGACTTGTAACATGAACAACCATATCATATACTTGTAAAAGAAAACATATAACTGACTGTGCCGCAACCCGGTACGACATGTGACTCGATCGTATATCAATACACGCAAACTTGGTAGGTCATGGAGCCCTTGCCTAGCAGGGTTGAGCCATGCCTCATGGGGCCCTTGGAGCACGGGGTTGGTAGTACGAATTTCCTCCTACAATGATCTACTTGAATTTACTAGTCATTTACCTTATCATATTCATGTCAAGTTCTCAAGTCGTGGACACTCAAGAATTTCCTAAGATGACGTGTGTTATGTACGAGTAATTCGTAAGTTATCACTTACGAACATCCCCGTACTAACATCACGTGATACACAGAACAATACTCACACTCGATTGTCTAGTGCCAAGATGCAATAGATTAACATTCAACAAGCTATATCCACGGTGTCAAGAAAGAACATGTACTCATATATCGGGTCTAGAAATCAATAAAAAAATCAAGTCATGAGTGCGCTACTACGAGCCACTGAATCGAGCTAGGCATATACAGTAATCTGGAGTGCATCATAACAGGCCACTATCTATAATCTGGACATAGAACAATATGTGAACATAAACATGTACCATGTATATAGAGTGTACAATCATTCTTTAACTATCCAAGGTCATCTAATCATGTTAAGAGTTCATTACAATCGAGAAATTATCAAAAACGGACAAAAACGGACAAAAACAGCCTAAAACAGCATAAAACGTCATACCGACGGTATACTGCGGTATATCGGCGGTATACCGGACTAAAGACAGAAGGTTTCTGGTACAAAAATTGGCATACCGGCGGTATACTGCGGTATACCGGCGGTATACCATTTTTCCAAACAGCAACAAAATCCAGATTTTCGCTAAAACTTGTTTCGGCCATAAAAACTTTATTTTAAATCGAAATTCGGACTTTCAAAAGTCAAAATTGAATAGAATTGAATTTCCTACAACATGGAAGTATTAGTTTTCACAAATTAAAACATTTGATAGATCAAAACTTCAAAATACTCGAAAATTATATCTAGAAAACTCAGATCTATGCCATATTGTCGATCAAAATCAAAAGTGCTATACATTAAACTTGTTAACAATTTAGAGGAGCATAATATAGAACAATAAAACTCTAATTTCTATGGAAAATAAAATTATAGCATGGTCATGTCACTTTTGAGCAAGATGTACTTGCCTAGGTTTTAGCAACCGAGCCTAATCTTCTACTCCACCACCAAGAGGGGTTCCGAAACCACATTCTAGGCCTCAAGGCCAAGCCTTCCTAAGCTTGAGTAAGAGAGAAGAGAGTGAAGGAGAAATGGTGAAGGAAAGAAAAGAGAGAGGAGAGAGAAACTCATAGGATATATATAGAGAGGGTGAATTAATCATGACCGTTGGATCGTGATCCATGTCACATTCTAGGTCAATCCTAGCCATTGAAAGAAAATCAATTGTCCATTGGATAATAGAATGCATCTATACTATTCACGAAAATATATAAACACTATTCATCAAAATATCTAAAACACTATTCATGAAAATATCGGAAACATTATTCACGAAAATATCTAAAATCGAAAATATCTAAAATGTGGAAAATCTGTCCGAGCGGTATGCCGTCGGTATACTCCGGTACACCGTCGGTATACCGGCCAAGGAGAAAATCTATAATTTGGGAAAATTTTAAAGCATTCCGAAAACCAAGAAAATACGAAATACAATACAAAATACGTATCCGTATATAAATATCGATACTGTGAGACGAGTCTCACAACTCTTCACAACTTAGAAAAATTCCGTCCTCGGAATTTCCTAAAGCCAGTCGAACAAAAATACACATGCTAAAACAATGTAAAATCATAACACATCGAAAGAAAACATCCCGTGTACAAATGATATTTGAGATACAGAATTTAAATAAATGCGGAAAATAATAAATACATACATATATAATACAAGAAAATGAGGCTTATGGAATAATATACCCCTGAGTCAGTTGAGTAGGGATTCGTCCTCGCTTGCCTACGCTGACTCACAAAGTGGACAAGGGTCAAGTCTCGAAGTAAGTCGGTACCAATGACTTAGTCGAAGACATGACTCTAATCCAGGACGCACCTACGTAGTCGGGATACATGATAGATATCATGTATCACGAGATACGAAGGCAGATGAGTGGTACGAGAAACTCGTGTTCACTCGCCGAATATGTCAAGTCGACCATCGCATTCCGGGTATAAATGGAATACAAGGCCGTCAACGGAACCCAAGAATAAGAATGACTGAAGGAACACCTCAGAAGCTTACCAACAATCTGACTGCCCTCAGCCAACATCTGCTCTATGATAACAAACTCTCTCTGCCTATGCATCGGGACTGCTGCTCTTACCTGTTGCTGAATTTTACCTGACTTACTGGACCTGGGCAAACTGCGCCGAATGCTAACATTGAAACTGCTGAGACCACGTCGGAAGGGGATACTGAATACGGGATTCAGGCTGACTTTGCTGATTGAACTGACTGGCGTGAAGTGAACTGAGCCGCCACCAGATGCTGAAATGGTACTGGTACCTGACACTGTGGAGGCGGAATCTGATGCTGACATACTGCCTGAACCATGGAAGAAGACGGAGCAATAAAATCCTCGAAAGAAATAGATAAGTAGGTTGGGTGTCCCTGAATGATAAGGACACGTGATATCAATAATGGACAGGAATAGAACAAGGATATGTCAATCATGTTTACAGTTCAAGGAAAGCGAGAAATACGATAAGTAAGGGGAGATCAAACGAAGATAAATATAGGATTGAGATTCTAACAAGATGAATCCCCCACAAGTCTGAAGACAGACCTGCATGGGCCACCAAAAAACCCTGTCACGCCCCAGAACCAGAATACTGGAGATCGGGGGTGAGACAAAGCCAGCTACGTATATCAGAGTACGTCAGTACCCCGAGATACGGTCAAACCTGTCTAGAAGACAAGTGGGTGGACTCTAGCATGCCACTGACGACTCCTAAGGTCGAACAATTCATATCTCAATCCAATCAACATAAGAAGCAATAAAGAGTAAATCATATATGAGATGGGTAAGGCGTCCCAAACACAAGTACATACATAATCATGAGAGCTGACATAATATAAGATATATCAACTGACTATACAAAAGGTACGTAAATGTACAACTAGCAGCTGTCCAGAATATACATCCACGCCGTACTAAGACGGAGGGAACAAAACCCAGAAATAAGGACTAACATATGTCCTTGGCTAATACACCACAAAATGAAAGTACAAGATAAAGTAGGAAATAAAGGTAACCCACTCGCTAATCCATATCGGTCCTCTGAGTGCGAACCATCCGGAGGAGAAGACGGTAGATCCTCGTGATCAACTATGAAACCTGGCCATGCAAAACCAGTGGGGTTAGACCCCAAATAGCAAGTACCACAAGGAAGGCTCGAGATGAACGACAAAAACCCACAAACAAAACAACAACATATAGCAAATGTAAATAAATACGGGTCGAGACTAGTACGGTACCAATGTACGTATCTCGAGAATATAAATGACTGAATAAAAATACTGAACCATATAGTAATAGAGAACAATAAGCCAATGAGCAACAAGGGACTTAGGAACTACTCGAAGTCGGAGCCACAACCCTTAAACCAAACAAGGACCGGGGTTGCAGATATTTTCCCGAGCAGAACTTAGTCTCTGGCCACTCAACGACATAAGAGCATATAAAGTAACAAACAATCAAAAGTGTACGGCCAATCATTATCTATGGCTTGCTATCATTAACTAGCTAGGGTTATCACAATCCTAATTACTAATATGTAAGTTGAGGATTTTCGCAACTACCTGACTGCAGATACCCGGATGTCCAGGGGTACGAGTAGTACATCTATTGCCCAACAAGACTGCTGGCAGATGAAACGTGTCTAGACTTGTAACATGAACAACCATATCATATACTTGTAAAAGAAAACATATAACTGACTGTGCCGCAACCCGGCACGACATGTGACTCGATCGTATATCAATACACGCAAACTTGGTAGGTCATGGAGCCCTTGCCTAGCAGGGTTGAGCCATGCCTCATGGGGCCCTTGGAGCTCGGGGTTGGTAGTGCGAATTTCCTCCTACAATGATCTACTTGAATTTACTAGTCATTTACCTTATCATATTCATGTCAAGTTCTCAAGTCGTGGACACTCAAGAATTTTCTAAGATGAAGTGTGTTATGTACGAGTAATTTATAAGTTATCACTTACGAACATCCCCGTACTAACATTACGTGATACACAGAATAATACTCACACTCGATTGTCCAGTACCAAGATGCAATAGATTAACATTCAACAAGCTATATCCACGGTGTCAAGAAAGAACATATACTCATATATCGGGTCTAGAAATCAATAAGAAATCAAGTCATGAGTGCGCTACTACGAGCCACTGAATCGAGCTAGGCATATACAGTAATCTGGAGTGCACCATAACAGGCCACTATCTATAATCTGGACATAGAACAATACGTAAACATAAACATGTACCATGTATATAGAGTGTACAATCATTCTTTAACTATCCATGGTCATCTAATCATGTTAAGAGTTTATTACAATCGAGAAATTATCAAAAACGGACAAAAATAGCCTAAAACAGCATAAAACGGCATACCGGCGGTATACTGCGGTATACCGACGATATACCGGACTAAAGACAGAAGGTTTCTGGTGCAAAAATCGGCATACCGGCAGTATACTGCGGTATACCGGCGGTATACCATTTTTCCAAACAGCAACAAAATCCAGATTTTCGCTAAAACTTGTTTCGGCCATAAAAACTTCATTTTAAATCGAAATTCGGACTTTTAAAAGTCAAAATTGAATAGAATTGAATTTCCTACAACATGGAAGTATTAGTTTTCACAAATTAAAACATTTGATAGATCAAAACTTTAAAATACTCGAAAATCATATCTAGAAAACTCAGATCTATGCCATATTGTCGATCAAAACCAAAAGTGCTATACATTAAACTTGTTAACAATTTAGAGGAGCATATTATAGAATAATAAAACTCTAATTTCTATGGAAAATAAAATTATAGCATGGTCATGTCACTTTTGAGAAAGATGTACTTGCCTAGGTTTTAGCAACCGAGCCTAATCTTCTACTCCACCACCAAGAGGGGTTCCGAAACCACACTCTAGGCCTCAAGGCCAAGCCTTCCTAAGCTTGAGGAAGAGAGAAGAGAGTGAAGGAGAAATGGTAAAGGAAAGAAAAGAGAGAGGAGAGAGAAACTTATAGGATATATATAGAGAGGGTGAATTAATCATAACCGTTGGATCGTGATCCATGTCACATTCTAGGTCAATCCTAGCCATTGAAAGAAAACCAATTGTCCATTGGATAATAGAATGCATCTATACTATTCACGAAAATATCTAAACACTATTCATCAAAATATCTAAAACACTATTCATGAAAATATCGGAAACACTATTCACGAAAATATCTGAAATAAAAAAATATCTAAAATGTGAAAAATCTGTCCGAGCGGTATGCCGTCGGTATACTCCGGTACATCGACGGTATACCGGCCAAGGAGAAAATCTATAATTTGGAAAAATTTTAAAGCATTCCAAAAACC
Organism: Iris pallida; assembly: GCA_029216955.1. Taxonomy (NCBI): domain Eukaryota; kingdom Viridiplantae; phylum Streptophyta; class Magnoliopsida; order Asparagales; family Iridaceae; genus Iris; species Iris pallida. The sequence goes on from JANAVB010001400.1 coordinate 2,763,617, forward strand.
AAGAAAATACGAAATACAATACAAAATACGTATCCGTATATAAATACCGATACTGTGAGACGAGTCTCACACTCATGATAAGGTATGAAAGCACGAGCGGATAATAAACGTAATAATGATACCTGAATCCCGCAAGCGTATCATCGCATCTGAAACCTACAAGAATCGCGAATCATCCGCCATCCAGAACTGCTAACTAACTCCACGCAATAACTAATCTGAAGAGATCATCAGGTCCTCAAAGGATATAGCAAGATACATAATATACATGCCTATCTAACAGTTTTATCATACGCAAGGAAATAAATAAGAAAAACAGGAACACGATAAATGAGCTCAAACAGGAACACGAATACTAGAACAACTACGTATAAATGAACTGTCGGGTAAACAATGAACACGAGATCAATGGAAGAACCAAACCCTCGTCCCGAGTGGACTCGCAGGTTTGAACTAATCACTAACCCTCGTCCCGAGTGTAGACTCTCTGGTTAGTACTAACCCTCGTCCCGAGTGTGGACTCTCTGGTTAGTTCACGGTAAGGCACCCTCGTCCCGAGCGTCGACTCTCTGGTGCAAGTATAACATCCTCGTCCCGAGTATGGACTCTCTGATGTAAATACCCTCGTCCCGAGTGGACTCTCTGGTGCAAGTCAAGTCAACACCCTCGTCCCGAATGTGGACTCTCTGGTGCAAATAATCGACATCCTCGTCCCGAGTGTGGACTTACGGATGTAAACATATCAAGAAAAACACCCTCATCCCGAGTGGACTCTCTGGTGCCAAGGAAACAATATCAAGGGTTTAGTAGTTCAATTACACGTACTCGTTCTATGATACGACTCAAGCAAGGTACTGACGAGAAACTCCAAGTGTAAACCACAAGATCAAACATGAACACGGCTATATGTAATAAAAACAACTCAAAAGAATATAATACGAAAAGCATATGTCCATAAACAATCAAAACTGGGAAATGAAATACAATGCATGTAAATAAAACTGTAGAGGAAGGCAAGGTATACTTTCCTGTGGTCCTTGCACAAATCGTAGTCACAAGTCGAGGATGAGGGGATGTCGATCTAGGAGCTGTCAACCTATAACACATATCGCACCATGAACCATGCACGAAAACTATAAATCAATTCTAATGTTCTAGTTCTAAATTCATGGAATAGTGGCTAGTTGGGTTACTAAGCTAATAATAATTAATTCTAAAATAATTCACTTAAAAACCTAATAATAATCTGAATATAATCTAAACATGCAAGTTTGGCCATCAAAAGTCATGTTTCTAAATTTAGAAACCATGATACGCAAATCGAGGCGTGCCATTGACTATCTAGTCAAATGCTGTGAATTCTAGATTTTGAAAGTGCATCTCGGTAGATTTCAGTGCCACGAGTGCGCTGGAATCAACCGTACCACAAAATTATGCTTTGGTCAAAAGATATCGCCGTTATGGCTAATCGTGACCAAAACGGTGATCAACCGATCAATTCTGAATTCAACAGAATAACTAAAATACTAGATGAACGAATTAATTTTTGGAAAAAATATATATCGTAGAGCTCTGTGTTAGCTTTCCGAAACTTCAAACGGTTCAAAATTTTGATTTCTGGTTCTCCCGGAATCTCGAAAACACTAAAACGTGTCAAGTTTTGGACAACCGACACTCTACGAATTTTTCATAAATTTAGGAATAATATCTACGAAAATAAATTATATATTCAGAAAGCTTACCTCAATACGAATCTAACAAAAAAAAGGCGCATGAAAAGCACGTCGGAGTTGGCGGAAATCGCTTCGGGAAGTCGAGATCTCTACTAGAACTCTCTCTCAAAAAGGCGGCTGAAATTTTATTAGGGTTTCGAATATAATAGTATATATAGGAGAGATAGAAGCGGTTCAGCCTGGGCGCCGACAGGTGGGCCCCCCCCGGGTGAATTTCTGGGTAATTAATTATTTTAATTCAGAAAATCATTTAAAAATTATTTTAAGTCCAAATAAATCAAAATAAATTACAGAAAAATCCAGAAAAATTCTAGAAAATTCTAAAAAATATTTCTAAGTTTCTAGAATTTAAATAAAATATTTTAGCACAAAATATCATCATATGACCTCACAGTAAATTCCCAAAGCCTATAAAATATAATTTCTATAGGTTTTAATTATATAAAAATTCCCAAAAATTTTAAAAAAAATCTAGAAAAATTCAAAAATATTCTAGAAAATATTTCTAACCTCCTAGAACCGAAATAAAAATAACTTGTCTCAAAATAGTCCCAAATGACATTATAGTAATTCATGAAAGTCAATAAAATAAATATATCTTTAATAAATAAATATCTAAAAATGTCTAAAAATTATAGAAAAATATAATATAGCTATAGCATGCTTATAAACCCTATCTAGAGATCATGTGACCACAAGATGGTCATAAATCACCTGTGGGCTTAGTCATAAATCCTATGATCATAGAAAAATTAAATGTAAACTAATCAAATAAAAAAAATATCACAAAATTTCGGAAAGAGGAGTTACACAAGGAGACGCGCCCGCGGGTCCTACGCAGTCTGTTCGATCCAACGGTGCACTAGAGGGAGTGGGGAGGACTTTTGGGGGGCTTCCGCTGGGGGCTTTTGATCCGGATTATATATATATATATATATATATATATATATATATATATATATATATATATATATATATGGTCACGTCCTGCTCCAAGAATACGGCGAGCCGAGCACGTAACAGCATCTCCAGGCTACGCGACATACGAATACTCCAGTACTCATATTCACGATTGTCGCCCGTAAGGTTCTAGGATAGGTTTACTTCATGTCATAACTTGCAAAATACAATTAATATTATTCAAAAAGACATTCTGAAACTATAAATTTGAGATGGACTGTTCTACCCAATACAAATATTAACCCAATATAATTATATATTTATATACCTGAATTAATGATGAGAAGATCTGAATTCAATATAATTGCTTTCAATCGTCACATCTTGTTCTTGTTCTCCCGCTTCTCTCCAATGTACTGTAACGCCCCAGTCCCAAAATACTTGGGACCAGATACGTATCATGCCAGCTGCATACATACGAAGCACACTCCAATATATGAAAACCTTATATGTATACATAAGCTATAAAATATAGTAATCCAAGACAAACTAAATCTCATCCACAATAGAAAGAATAATAGTATAAGATCAACTTGAATATTTATGGTACAATCGTTGGGCGGAGACAAAGTCCACTACCAACTATCAAAAGGAGATAAAGTATACAAGAAAATAATCCATGAAAGTATCAAGACGAACCAAGAGCGATCATCTTCGAAGAAATAGAGACGCCCATAATCTTGTCTAGAACACCTGCAGTAAACCATGAAAGTACACACATGGAGAGATAACCAGGTCCTCAGAGGGACGTAGCACGATACAAGAAGAACATGCCATAATATTGCATATGTAAAAATACTATAAAACTATGACACGACTAGGTCCTTAACCATCTATGTGACATGCACTTTGAGGACAACATTCTATGCAGGGGCTGTAGGATCAGCAGAGTAAATAGAGAATGGCCGTCAAGTAGCACTCATACGAGACACTATCGGCCCGGGGTAGTAAGTAGCGCTCATCCGAGTCACTATCGGCCCAAAATATGTGTAAAAATAAATGTAGCCCCTACGCTAATAGTTGTCCCCTCCCCCCAATGATACTGTACATGTATCGTAACCACGACACACCAACACATGTCGCTTCTACGATACTTTTTTTAATAGATAACTGTCAAGTCTTCTAACATACATCTATTGATAGTTATTCCTACGCATGCGCACGGGTGATCAGCCAACACGCAAGTGACCACTATATTATACTCACAACTCACACACAACTCATGATAGAATCGTGACAAAGTCAATGACATGCATTCTATTGACGGAAGTCTCCTAACTCTAGGTCCACAAGCAAGAAGAAAATAATAAACAAGGAATATAGATACAATAAATGAAATAAAATGCAACTAAATGTAAGAAGTAAAGATGGCAAGGTATTTTGTCTGATTTTGTGCTGTAAATATGAAATGCCGCTCCCGCGTCCACGCCTCCGGAACCCGACGCTCTTAGATAATTAATTAACTAAATTAAGTCACTACTTATGAAACTTACGATACGACTTAATTAGTCAAAGTAATGTGTTAAAATTATATTCAATCTCTCGTGGAACCATTTAGATCCATACAATCACACACAGGTTCCACGAGACATCGAAACACAGTGTTAGGGTTTCTAACTTTTAATTAGTCGGTTATGCCCCTACTTCAATAACATACTTAAAAATTATATAAAAAACTAATTTTCTACAGAAATGTCTCTAAAATTCCAGAATTAATATTTCTAAACTCATTTATGACTAGTTGATTAATAAGTTAGCTAGTCTACCCGAAACTCACCCGGAACATAGTTAATGACTCAAAATTGCTAAAATAATCAAAAATATATTTTAAAAATTAATAAAATAATTTATTTTATAGAATAATATCAGAGGTACAAGGGTTGAGTTATACTAAAAGTTTGGGACATTCTAGGTCAGCCGGTTATCCGAAATTAGCTAGTTTTGACCTACAATTTTTCCAACCAGATTTGAGTTGCTAAAATCGTGGAAAAATACTTAAAAATCCTAATTTATGTATATGAACACACATAAAATTTAGTTCAAAAAATAGGCACCAATAACTCATAGTTATTTTAAAATGGGGTTAATTTTGATCCTACCGACACATGAATATTACGCATATATTTCATGAAACCTTTATGGATGATTATACCTAACAAAAGCCATCAAAATATAATTTCTACATAATTAATAATATATTTTCTACAGAATTTTAGCAAAGGTTTTTATAAGAAAAGATTTGGGTTCTTACCAAAGATCCTTGCTACAAAGGGTGATGATGACTTCTCTTCACCAAAGCTCCAATCTTTTCCGCCATTCTCGCTTGCTAATCCTCTCTTGGTGAGTATGAGAGAGTTGATAATGGCTATAGAGGATTGGATGGGGGAGATGGAGTTTTTAGGGTTTGTTTTGAGGGATTTCGGGGATGTATGGTGGAGGAGATGAGTTTTTGTGAAGGATGGAGAGATGTGCAATGGAGGAGATGATGAATAGATGCTATGGAGAGTTTGTTGCTGCTGAAATTATGGAGAGGGATAGGGATTTTGGTCGGCCAAAGGTGAGGGAGAGAAAGATTAGGATTTGGTTAAGGTTTGGGATAAGTTGGTATATTTAAACATATCCTTAAATGAATTTTAAGCAATCTAGGATTTAAATCCTATTTAATTTGATACATTTGGCCATGGGGGTTGCTTGTCAGAAATTATCATAGTGGGGGTCCACTTGGCATTATTTGGTTGTTTGGTGAGTTGGTAAGTTGACTGGATTGAGGATTTAAAAAGGTGTTTCCTAATATAGAACTATTTAATTCTATCTATGTAATTACACTACAAAATCTGAAATAAATACAAATAAATGTAATTATTAAAATTTATTAATGCCCAACATGCCTACATAGGGTTGGATTTGACTTGGAAGAGGTTTGGGAAGGTTTGGTGCAACTGGGTCTCCTAAAAAGTCATAAAGGCTTTCTTTACTAATTAATTAAATAAAAATATAACTTATGCCATAATTTGAATGGTTAACATGCAAGAGATTACAATATTACCATGTCATTCCTAACATGGCTAGCATACTAGTTAAAGTACCCGACTACGCTAGGCATGCCATACTTTCTAGTCGTCTTGCATATTCAAACTCAACCATGGCTATAGTCCTTTAATATAATATAAATAAGAATAAAATAAATTAGAAATAAATAAAATCCAAAGATAATTTAAATATTCCTTTAAATTATAAGGGTTTTACATCCTACCCAACTTATGACAATTTTGTCCTCGAAATTAAAAATAATCATAATATCAAGAATTGCGAGATTTTGTACGAAGGGAGAGTAGGTACGTCAAATCTTAGCTCAATTTTTGAAGGGATGGAGGGGTGGTTGTCATAGAAATCCTAATTGACCTCATATTCTACAATATAGGGTATGCTTTCTTCTAGACTCTACCCAACTTATAGAATTTGGCTACCCGTAAAGATCGTCGTCATTACAAGACTTTGAAGAGGACAATTTCTAGGGAGGGGCACGAGAATAATGGACACTTCTGACCACAGTCTTCGATTCTAAGTGAGCCTCGATAACACCATAACGTTCTTGGTCAATAACAACTATAAGAAAGTTACTACAATCAAACATTGTCACTCTAAGGGTCATGCTTCTAACAAGCTGGTAGCGACCTCTTGTTGGAATATACTAAGGTGTTTCGGTTCAGAAGGATTCTTCGACGTCTAACATGAGAAACTAAGAAGTGAGCTTAAAAACTTAGGGAAGAAGAATTTATGGCCAAGTGATGAGAATCGATGATAATTAAAGAACCCAGGCTATAGAATATGATTAGGCAAGTGTTTTGAAAACTCTAAGTCAAAACGACTAATATGTGTGGGCTGATGTTTGATGTTGTGTAGGAGACATACGCTTGCTTGTTGGAAGGCATACGTCATAGGTGTGCGTCTTGCATAGATCTTGAGTATTCAGTTTAGTTAAGGGAATGGGTCGATATTTGCATGGGTGAAATCGAATAGATCGAATTTGGGTCTCTATGGTTTGTTTTGAGGAAACAATGTGTCATACACGTGGTGTAATTTAAATGGAGCACTGGAAAGTTCGTTTGCGTGGGACATGTATGTCATGTGAGTAGCATGACTTGTCTAGTTCGTGAGTGTGAACTTTGTCGAAAGAAAAAGGCTAGTGTTGTGCTTCAATTATCAAAATCACGGTCGAGGGTATCAAATGATACGAATATAGGTCGGCATTATGAACCATTGAATTATTAGTCTAATTGGAACCAATCATTTCCAACCACTTGCTAATTCCAAAATCTTATATTTCTTAGTGAGGCTTGCGATCTATTTGTCTCAAAAATTTTGCTCTTGATTCAAACAAAAATGATTCTATGACTAACTTGAAGAATTTAGGTTGCAATATGTTACCATAGTTATCTAAACGCACGAGCAAAGGGATATAAAATGCAAAATAAAAGGTCGTTTCATAAATTCCATACAGACGGAAGAACGATCACGATTGTAATCTCATTCTGAGAGGTAGAGTATAGTAAGTTCAATGTTCTACCCAACTTATAGAAGTTGGTTAATCGGGGAAAGCACAGAAATAGGACTTCTAAGAAGGTCAAATTTTAAGGAGGTATATGGAAGTATGAGGTATTTCCATTCATAATCACAGACTCTATAGGAAGTCTAGGTATTATTTATTTAATATGGCCCATATATTAATTATGTTTGGTCAAGACAGTATGAGAGGTCTTGGTCATGTATATCCGGAAGCAAGTTGGTACCAAGAGATGCATAACATAGGGTACGAAGAGATACAGTTACGAAATCTATGGAAGAAGAATTAGTGAGCCAAGAGGTGGGACCTACATACTAGGAGTGAGGGCCTATTTCATCAAGTTTGGTTTTATAGTCCCAATATGGTGATGGGCTATGATGGGTTTAACTGAGTCTCAATAGGTTCCCTAATTGGACTTTAATCTTTGATTGCATGAACTTTAGATTTTAATCTATAGTGGCCGGACAAAATTTTATGGAATTTTAAACCATCCCTATTAGGTTATGGTAATGTAGAATAGGTTCAAATTCAAGTGGTTGGGCAAAATTTCCGTCGGGTTGGTAGAATAGGTTCTGTAAGTCGTGAGATGCACCTTCCGTGACTTTTGTGTTTAAGTAGCACACAAGGCCTCTATTAAGTGGCACACTAGTGGCATGTGCGTAGAGGGCTTCGAGTAGATCACAACCATATGTTGGACCAAAAGATTTGAGTCAAGGTTGGATCTCTAACTACAGTCCGAAAGTACATCGGTGTTATGGTAAGGGTTATCGCTAGTCCCTTTTGACCTGAAAGTCGTATCATAATAATAGAGTCCAATGAGATGTGTTTGTGTGGGACATGATATGTCTACTTGAAGGTCGACTCGTTTAAGTTTTGTATATAAATTTTGTTGGAAGGTAACCGCTAGTATTACACTTCAAATATCAAAGTCACGGTAAGGGACACCAAAAGATCTAAAAAGAAAGTGGGAGTTCACGATTCACTAATTTATCATCCTAGTGAGAACCAATTTACCTCAATCAATCGGTGATCCCCAAATTCCTAAAAGTAAGAATGGCTTACAATCTATTCACTCTAGAGACTAGGATATGGTTTTAGGAATAATGAGGTTAGGAATATTTGAGTCGCGATATCATACCTTGACATTTGGTAATAATAAGTCACGTTGTGATCGATAACATGATAGGGTAGTCGTGAATTAGTTTCGAGGATTATACTCCGAGTCCTAATAAATAAAAATGGTCGCGTACAGTGGTACCTGAGTCGATAAGATGGAATGACCCGCTTGTCCATGGTATACGAGAGTCTATCGGTGGAATAACGAACTCTAAAGTACGTCATGGAAAAGATCCCTAACTACTAAGTCGTTTATTTCTATTTGTGTAAAACCTGACAGACTATAGTCACAAGCGTTCTAGAGGTATTAAATGTAGTGCTCATGCATCACTTGTTGATTACTAATACAACATAATGACAGGACATCATGCTACAGATTTTGGCTAAGCTGGTGAATGTGTTGTTCTAATATTATGTCACTTCTTTGATAATAGAATTATGTACCTAGAGTAACATCTGCTGAATCTCTAATCTCGGAATGGGTGTCTACCACGGTCCTTGCAATGCTTGTCCTTGTTTTGGTCTATTCTTCTCTGTCTAAACTGTGGGGGCCTAGTCAAGTAAGGCTTGTGTTAAGGCATACGGGTTGCTAGTTAAGCCAAGAATCAAGATGAATATTTGGAGACTCACAATAAATGATTCCTAGAGATTAGATAGTCTCATAGGTTTATGGTTTACCCAAGGGTAAGATCTTACTCATCTTTCAAGCTCAAATGACTAGAAGGTCACGATATTACTATTAGGGTCGAGGGAAGGACGAGTAACTTTAGGCAAGTTTGTAGTTATATGGCATGGACGATGGTTGCTATACTTGTGCATATAACTACCATGGCCGTGGGGATACTTTGTATTTATCTATCAAATACGAGCATTCGCCTTTCCAATCAGTAAAAGACAAAAGCAATAAGAGTTCAAGAAAGATGTCATTGAATACAATTACGTAATTCGAAAGCGAATGTATAATTCAAGAGGAATTGTCAATGCAGTCGCGGATGAGATCCTAGATACCTCTATATCTCAATCCACGTGGGATAATCATATGAAGAGTGAACCAAGTGTACTATGGTTGATCAGACCATAATACATTGATTCTAATTAGACAATATGTTTGTGGGCGTCTCCAGTAAACATATGTCATGAACAAGCTCGACAAAGAATAAGCTTGCAAAACTAGGCTATAAATAGCATCGTTATTCATGGTAGTTTAAAGTATAAGTACGGAAGAATACGTTGAAAGCAGTAATAAATAGTTCAAGTTTCACAAGGATCTAAGTCTTATCCGGTGTGCTTGCGTATACAGTCGTCCTACTGGTTCTTGTATCCGGCCTTAGTTGACCAATGGGTATGGGCTACGAAATCTCTATATTCTAGGTAAACATCTCTCCTACAATAGCATATATTCATTATCACTCTGTTACACTTTAATACTAGGTTAAAAGGATACGGGTGGTAGGTTGTAGTCATACTACTCAACTTATAAAGTCAACTAATGGAGTAATTAAGGAATATAACACGTATACTCGTATAAGTTATCTCCTAACCTCCCTATTCAGCACGAAAGAAGATAAGATTTGTAGTGAAAGGAATCAAGCAGAAGGAAGTCAAGATAATCGGACGAGAGTTCGAGATTTGGAATTGAGGGAGGAAGTCAAGCTTGTGGATGAGATTCCTATATCCTAATCCTATATGCAGGTTCACATCGGTACAGTAGCGTAACCGATGTGACAAACTCGACCTGTATGGGCCACCACAAAAATATGTAACGCCCCAGTCCCAAAATACTTGGAACCAGATACGTATCATGCCAGCTGCATACATACGAAGCACACTCCAATATATGGAAACTTTGTATGTATACATAAGCTGTAAAATGTAGTAATCCAAGACAAACTAAATCTCATCCACAATAAAAAGAATAATAGTATAAAATCAACTTGAATATTTATGGTACAATCGTTGGGCGGAGACAAAGTCCACTACCAACTATCAAAAGGAGATAAAGTATACAAGAAAATAATCCATGAAATTATCAAAACAAACCAAGAGCGATCATCTTCGATGAAATGGAGACGTCCACAATCTTCGCTAGAACACCTGCAGTAAACCATGAAAGTACACACCTGGAGAGATAACCAGGTCCTCAGAGGGACGTAGCACGATACAAGAAGAACATGCCATAATACTGCATAAGTAAAAAATACTATAAAACTTTGACACGACTGGGTCCTTAACCATCTATGTGATATGCACTTTGAGGACAACGTTCTACGCAGGGGCTGTAGGATCAGCAGAGTAAATAGAGAATGGCCGTCAAGTAGCGCTCATACGTGACACTATCCGCCCGGGGCAGTAAGTAGCGCTCATCCGAGTCACTATCGGCCCAAAATGTGTGTAAAAATAAATGTAGCCCCTACGCTAATAGTTGTCCCCTCCCCCCAATGATACTTTACATGTATCGTAACTACGACACACCAACACATGTCGCTTCCACGATACTTTTTTTTAATAGATAACTGTCAAGTCTTCTAACATGCATCTATTGACAGTTATTCCTACGCATGTGCACGGATGATCAGCCAACACACAAGTGACCACTACATGATACTCACAACTCACACACAACTCGTGATAGAATCGTGACAAAGTCAATGACATGCATTCTATTGACGGAAGTCTCCTAACTCTAGGTCCACAAGCAAGAAAAAAATAATAAACAAGGAATATAGATACAATAAATAAAATAAAATGCAACTAAATGTAAGCAGTAAAGATGGCAAGGTATTTTGTCTGATTTTGTGCTGTAAATATGAAATGCCGCTCCCACGTCCACGCCTCCGAAACCCGACGCTCCTAGATAATTAATTAACTAAATTAAGTCACTACTTATGAAACTTACGATACGACTTAATTAGTCAAAGTAATGTGTTAAAATTATATTCAATCTCTCGTGGAACCATTTAGATCCACACAATCACACACAGGTTCCACGAGACATCGAAACACAGTTTTAGGGTTTCTAACTTTTAATTAGTCGGTTATGCCCCTACTTCAATAACATACTTAAAAATTATATAAAATTATATAAAAATTATAAAAATAATATTTAAACTAATTTTCTACAGATTTATCTCTGAAATTCCAGAATTAATATTTCTAAAGACATTTATGACTAGTTGATTAATAAGTTAGCTAGTCTAACCGAAACTCGTCTGGAACATAGTTAATAACTCAAAATTGATTAAATAACCAAAATATATACTTAAAATATGACTCTGTCTAGATTTTATTCTAGTGAATTCCTCGATGTTTGTTCTATGACCAAATTCTAATAATTCATAAATAATGACTACCATCATAATCACAACAATCTAAACTCAATACCATAATCACAATCAAATTCCTATTTTATGATACAGTTTAGAGAACACATTTGGATCACGATCATTCTCTATTTTTTCGACAATAATTCCATTTACCCGGGACCAGGTGGCATCTGGATTGGGTACGGTGCCTTAGATCCGACCCCCCACATCTTGTGGAAAACTTGTATGCATTAACTTTTTAAATTCCGATTTATTTTCTCGAAATTTACTGGACTGTTCCCTGTTGGTGAGCTAGGTCTCACCTACCGACATCGCAAGGCCTTACAGATGCGGGACTATTGATCAGCTTTTTAATGTTGTTATTATATTGCAGGAATTTCGATAGATGTGATCCAGTTGTTCTCTCCCACCCCATGATCCAACTACAAACACATACAATAGTCTATTGACTCCTAGGTCTAATATCCGGTTCCAACTTGATTACCATCTCGTATGTCAAATACGCCATATGGTAATCTTTTGTTGGCAGGAGATTATCCAACTTATTACCATCTCGTGTGTCGAAACAACACACCATATGGTAGTAAGTCGTTGGCAAGGAATCATCCAACTTATTTTACCATCTCGTGTGTCAAGGACAACACGCCATATGATAAAATTCTAGTTGACCAGAAACTGGATATAACTTAGATTTTTCTACTAGGTTTCCTTATCCTAAAACTTCCAAAATTTGGCTAACTCCCAAAATTATTGAAAATTTCGACAGAGTCTCCTTTGTATTTATTGACTCCAGAATTTTACAATAGATAAAAATATAATAATCGGGTACGCCGACTTATTCGGTGGAGCAACTCTCAATACCGAACCATGCAATTAATATCCGGGTACGTCGACCCCTTCGGTGGAGCAACTCTCAACACCGGAACCCACGCAATTAAAGGTATTGATATAAACAATAAAATTAGAGCTTCCAAGGACGAAATTCCTTACCGAAGTGTATTACCATAGCTATTTTACAAATGCTCTATTTTTATTTAAGAAACTAATTTTCAATTAGCAAGAAATTTATAATATAAGCAACATATGAAGTTAGTTAAATCCATAATCATGAAAAATCACACATATTGGAATATATATATACATTTATAAAAATATCACATATGTAATGTATTAGTCACCACCTGACTTTAGGATCAAAATTTCTTAAGTTCTAACTCTAACTTAGTGTTTATGTCATTGTGATACATAATTATCCAAGATTTGGATTTCATAAATAGTACATATTGTAATTTTTTTTGGAAAAGTAACTTCTACCAGAAATTTGACTTCCAAAAATACCTTAGGCCAAGAGTCTAATTTGGACCGATATAGTTACTTTGGGTATCCTTCTATTGATACCTTTAGGGGGCATTTGGTTCAAGTTTTTGAGGCTTGGGAATGAGATTTGAATTCCTTACCCATGTTTGGTATGTTTAGGATTGGGAATGAGGAGGGAATAGGAGGGGGTCATGTGGGAAAGCTATTCCCATGGATGTGGAAAAGCTATTCCCAAGCTCCCCCTTGGGAATAGATTTTCTTTCCTAGGAATGGTGTTTGACTATTTTGTTTGGACGATTATACCCTCTCTTTATTTTCAAAATTTCAACTTCTGTCCCAAACATGTGAATCATCATAAAATTAGTGAAAGGGTATTAAAGTAAAACTAAATAAATTAAGATTCCTATCCATGTGTGAACCAAACATGAAAATAATTTTTTTTTTAATTTTGAACTACCTATTCCCACCTAACCAAACATGGGTATGGAAATGTTGAATTCCTTTTCCATGGGAAAGGAATTGAAAATTTATTCCTAGGAATCCAAAAACTTGATCCAAACGAGCCCTTAGGGTTGTATTTCATGATTTCTCGCAAAAGGATAAATGTTGTAGTTACTTCTAGAACAAGATTCAGAAATATATTCCAAGTTAAGGTATTGGAGTCCGATACAGCCTATGTCGTATCCGAAATCATATCTTTAAGTTGCATATGCACCCGAAGTATAAATTCACATATAGATGACCTAGAAATAGCTTAATAGTATCTATTAAGTCTGATTTTAATTTCGGACATGATATGGATATATCGACACGATATGGATATATCGACACATGTGGATAACGATACGATGTCGTAGATTGTAATTGGGTGTAGGTGTAGTTACGTCGGTGTCATACTATAATATATATACAAAAATTCAGAAATCAATTATATTTTAAACATGATATCTACTCTCTCTAATTTATCAAATTAATATTAAAAATTCAAAAAAATTGATGGAAAGGAAGGGAGTGCCTGCCTTGGAAAAATTTGGGATTTGAATTTGGGGAATAGGGTTTCCTCTTCTTCTTCTCCAACTTCTCTTTTGTTCCATCTTCATCTTCTTACAATCCTTCTTCTTCTTTTGAAGAATAAGGGGGTTAGGGCTTTGGTGATGGGAATGATGAAGAGTGATGAAGAGGATGATGATGGTGGTGTTGGAGGTTATGATAGAGAAGGGGACGGTGTGTCGCGACCCGCTCCCGAATAATCGGACACGAGTCGAACACGCCCAGCCTTCATCGTTAGACACGATGAAGTCAGCTGTACCAATATCTAGGGAGAACTATGAATCAAGATAAAAATGAAAGTAATCACAGCATCTAATATATCAAATCCCAGAATCTTAGATACAAATCTAAATGTTATTACATTCCAGCAAATATAAACTATACTGATGTCTCTAATACAAGTCTAGAATAAAAATAAGAAGAAATACTAGGCTTCCTCAGCCTCTAGGTCCTAGGCAACATCAACTGGCTCATAGGTGCCTCCAGGCTCCTGCCTGTAGTAAGTATCACAGATAGCCTCCAGCTCACCTACAACATATCCTAGTCAGGAGCGGGGCTAAGTATATCCAAGGAAATGAACATGAACATCATGGTATGAACAAGAACAGGAAATATATATACAGTACGAGAAATGAGAACAAGACATGAAACTGAACATGAATACTGAAGGTAAATACAGAGAACATGATATGAGTCCTGAACATGAAGTACAACCTGAACATGAAATACAACATGAATCCTAAAATGTGCAATATTGAAATACATCCAGAGTGTATGATCGGCTTGGGTAGATTCAATGAACATGAAATGGTACGACTTTGGTCCCACGTGCACGATGCGGGGCCTAAGCTATTCACATGAATAGTAACATGGGTTTGATCACACATCTGCAGTATTTCTCCTCCCAGACACAAGTAAACTCAAGAAACATGAAACAAGACAATCCCGTGATATATTGTGTCAACAAGGAGGTACAGGGATGCATATACAAGACATGAGAAAATGAACAAGTCCGAGGAGTATACTTACCTTGCTCAGGGTGATCAAGTGTGAAATAGACTGCTGGATATCCTCCTGTTATATGGTTACAATATTATTTAAGTGAACAGTTCACAACTAAGTTTTATTTAACACAATTAAAAGCCACTAACTATTCTTAGAATTTAGAATACATTCAATTAGACTTTAACTGAACTCATTAACTATTGCACTTAAGTTAAAGTCTAATATTCAATCTACTCAACACTTCCTAACCATGACTATTCCTATATTGATATATACTAAAATATTCAGTTAAGAAGAAATCAGGGATTGTCAGCTCTTAAAGTTCAATTTTGAGCTGGACTGAAATAATCAATCCTGAAGATAACATTGATCCAGTTCTTCAGGACTGATGTAAATCAGCTAAAACATGACATTCCTAATCACACTATTCTGAATATGAAAAATAGTGCAAAAATATACCAATATCTGAACACATAGGAAGGATTTACATGTCCCATATCCTAGGGATCCTATCTCAGCCTATTCACTAATCCAATTAGTTTCAGTCCTCTCATAGGCATATCTACTCAGTCCTTAAATAGGACTGCTACCAAATGTCTGAACCAAAGCAGTCCAAACATAACAATTTAAATTCGAATTTGAACTTGGTTCAGCCTACACCATTTCAGGATCTGAAGATCAATAAAACCCTATACAAACTTGTTCCCATGAATCCAAGCATTGACTGAAATTCCTGAGTGCAAAATTGACTTCATCATATGAAAATAGTGACTCACAGGTGACAGGCCCTGTCCTAACTTCAAAGGCAATGACACAACCCATATTAGCTCTCAGGTCTTCAATGTAATAGTTCCTGCACAGGACTGAACAATACCAATCCTCAATTGATCAGTACCAATCTGGGTTTACTGAACAATGATTCAGTTCTGATCGATACAAGAAACTGGCATTACACACTCCAACCTATCATAAGCATGTCTATAAAGTTAATTTAGAAAGATTAGAAAGTTACCTGAGGGTAGACTTGGGTTGATGTCTCAATGACACAACTCTCAGTATCTGGACACGGCTCTTGTGTGTCCAATCGATCTAAAATCTGAGCCAAAACCAAAAGAAACAAAGAAAAATCATCACACAGACACACTCCTCTCTGATTATTTAAAATCCAAGCTGGGACACTCACCTGGTATCCGAACTAAGCTTCATTTGACACAAAGCAAGTTGGTCACCGATCTACAACCTCAGATCTGATCGATACAGGAAATGAATCGATTGAAAACTAAATTAACTCAGCATTAAATCTAGAGTGAATTGAGACAAGATGTCCACACTTACCAGAATTTAATTGGTTAGGGAAAACGAACAAACAATTGGAGTTCTGATCTCCTCACCAATAAGAACAAACAACAACTAAATCAAGAAAGAGATGGAATCAATAACCCTCAAAATTCATGAATTATCTAATCCGAATGTGTGCTCGATTCCTTACATCCTTCAACTGATTGATCTCTCAGTGCAAGGATGGATCAAAACTTCAAAAAAAGACCACGCTGTGCCTGAATTCGAACGCCTAGGTGTTGCTCCTCCTCGTCAGGGTGTACTCCTCCTCCATGGCCGGTTGAGAGAAGAGTCAAAGAATAATTTGAAAGAATGGAGTTGGAAAAGAAAGATGAGAAAGAGGCTCGTTCCTTTGAATTTCCTAGCAATACTGACCTAGAAGGAAGGATTTATAGGTTGATCAGCTTGGATCTCGCGCAGAGTTTTGGGCACCAAAATTGGCCAGCGCTCACTTTGGTGGAGAAGAATTCGTTAGGATTTGAAAGTTTGTTACAAGCTCTTCAAGTTAGCTCAAGGAGGAAAATAAATGAGCTGTGTTAGCACATGCTCTCCTCCCTTCTTCAATAAGACTTAACCGAAATAAAATTAAAAGTTAAAGTGGTGGTCTGGGCTTAGAAGCCCAATAACATAAAACTAATACCATGTTTAAATGGTTTAATCTATTATTACAAAGATTTATCATGCAATTTAATTTGTAGAAATAAATAGTTTTTTTTTTAAAATTTTATATAAAAAATATATTCTGGAAATACTTTAAATTTTTAGGACCTACAAGACCCCCTTCAAAGTTTTCGAAGTTTAAAAATAGTCAAAGTTTCGAAATACTTTGAATTTTGAATTTAAAATCAAGTTGCGCAAGTAATGCTATGTCTGCGCACTTGGAGGAGTCAGCTCCCATTTCTTCGGCGCAATCTGAGGCGACCGTTACTCTCGAAAAACTATAAATAGTTCTCATTCTTCCTTCTGTCATTCTTTGCTTGTTTTCACTTTGTTGAAGAGAGAAAAATTCCCGAGCCCACTCTGACTCTTTTTCTTCTTCTCCGTCGACTTCAAATGGCTCCGAAGAGTTCCTCCGCCGATAAGGGCAAAGCCTCCGCCGAGTCTTCGACTCGTGCTGCGCTGCGCATTTCACGACACGAAGTCGGTCACCCAGCATTGCAAGGTAGTCGCTCGATCAAAAACCCTTTTTAGGGTTCTTCGACATGATTGAGTCTTCAAACCTATCTCTTTTTAGAGATTTGGTTATACTGTGCCACCCTGTTTAGGGTTTCGGTTGCACAAACCTAATAGTTTTTATTTTTATGAAGACTATTTTCTTGCGCAATCGGTTGGAAAGCGCTGGCAAAAGTCAGCACAATCTGCTGATTTGCGCAAGGCTGTCCAGCGCAAACTGATGCTTTACGCAAGTTATTCAGCGCAATCTGATGGCTTGCGCAAGTGGATGAGTTGGCGCAACTGGACAGTTTGTGCATAGAAGCTGTAATTGCGTAATTTGCTGATTTTTTTGGACAGAATCTTTGATTTTGTATGTACTGAATTTTGTCTTTCTGTTTGATGCAGTTAACATCAGAGAGGACCCAGAGTATGAAATCATTGCAGGGACCCTTGCTGAACCAGAGTTTAAGGAAGATTTGTCCAATATAATATTTCTCTAATACGCTCTGCCGTCTTCCCCTCAAGCCATCTTAGTAGCACTGGACAACAAAACTTTATTGAGTCTGATGAATGGGCAGCCTCTGCAGACTGCCGATGCCATTACTCATAAGAAATCCCTGTTATTATTTGGAGAAGCTATTGACAAGAGTTCTCAGCCGAAACCTCGTGTTGAGCAGAGACTCTTCCAGAGAAAGGAGAAAATAATACTGTTACCGGACATTGCCAGATGCCTCCCTCTAGCCCGCTATGCCCATACAAGCTATCCCAGAAGGATGGACTAGGATATTACCCCTCTCCAGCAAGTAAGAACGGGAAATATTTGTGTAAAGGAAGGACCAAATAACAGGGATATGTTCTATAGCTCCTCTGAGCGTCATAGCTCCTTGCTCAGAGGATTGAAGCCTGGCTGCATCCCACCAGAGAATTCCTTCTTGCTGCTGCCGGTGAGGACGCCGATCTTTGCTAATAAATATGCAAAGGTTGAGGGCAGATACCCGGATCAGGACATCCGATTGACAGATCTGGTGAACCTAGACAACAAAAGATGGAACTGCATAACCAATTAGATATTGGTTCAGTTCGAAGAAAAGCTCAAAGAAATTGAGCTATATCAGGCGGTATACTCTACCGTATATGGATTCCTCCCCAACCCTCATCTGTTTCTCGCCTTGGCAGAGAGGTACAATTTTAGGACAGGGACATTCATGACACCCTGCGGAGAAATTGGATTAGCTCTTCATGAGATGAAATATATCTCGAGCTTACCAATGGGAGACTTTCCTTATGAAGAATATGTTCCAACAAATGACGAGTTAGACCGACTTCGTCGAGAGAATGCAGAGATGGTGGCCGTTTTTGAAGAACTACTGTGCCACTACAAAATTTGCTCCATGTATCATAAGAGTGGCTCTTCCGGCACTTGTTACTCATCAAAGTGGTTGCCCTATCTTTTCCTTAATCACATCATCGAGAAAAAGGCTAAGGATCACGATACGTGCAACCCTACCTTCTTCAAACCCCTCAGCCACAGTGAGGTGATCAGATTGATGGAAGAAAACAAAGAAATGGACATCAAGGTTGACGACGAACTTCAATACCCTCCATTCAAGACCGGAGATTTTATTGAGAGTTTCATGAGAATGGGCTACAGGCCCATGTCAAAGGAAGCCCAGCTAGCGGATTTCCTGACATATTGGCTCCGACGCTTCGTCGTACCCGGAACAAGCGCCGTAGATCGTTTCTACCGCGGCATTCTCTTTGCTGTTGTCCGGTTAGTCTTTGGCTACCGGATGGATCTGCGGTCGGCGATGACCTGTAGAGTGAACGCGGGTCTTCGTCTTTATATTGAATCTATGCTCAAATGGAAGGTGAGAAGGGAAACTTCCCTCGACTGGAGCTGCCCTACACTTATTTGTTCGGATGGTTACTTCTGCACCATCCGTCTTTGATGAACCCTGATATAGGAGCAATCGGCGGTAGCTATTTACGAAGATTCTCCCGGAGCAAATGGATATACACTAGTCTAAAAGATTGTAGACATGCTTTAAACCTTGGGAAGGGGTAGAATTTCTACTGTGTTGCCCCTCCAACCGGCTATGAATATATGTCGACAAATCTAGTTGATCTTGGGAGGCAGCCGTTGGGTCGAGCAGTATTTGATTGGCTGAGGATGATTAGGCCGTCGCACTTGGTTTATAGATTTGAAGATGAGTGTTTCTTAGAACCATATCTGCCAAGCCGCTTTGCTCGTCAATTTGGCTACGACCAGTTCCACGTAGGCAATGCTATAACTTGCCTGCAAGGAAAAGGGTATCTGATTGATGGCGCCAGGGCCCGGGCTTATTACAACGCTCGAGACACAAAAAAAGTGTTCTCGATGCCGACCAAGAGTGATTACAGCCCCCGGATGTTATACACATATTCGCTTTTTTACACAGCAGCGAATACATTCGCCGAGAACTTCAACCTTGTAGATAGCTTCGCGAGGGCGACGCGTTTGAAGAAGGAAGCAACTGTTATGCTAGCTCCAGGTAATGACGAGCAGCATGAGCCAATGGATGATCTGTTGGAAGCCTCAAGGGAAGCTAACTTCCCTGAGGAGGTCAATGAACCACTGCGAGTTTTCTTGAAAGTGGTCAAATCTCCAACTAAGGAGAGAAAAAGAAGGATTAATGAACCTTCTTCTCCGGTTGCAAAGAAGAAACTTATCCTAGATCCATCAGAGAAGGTCACCACCAGGTCACAATCTCGACAACTGGCCGAGTCGACCAAAAGAGAAGAAGCGACCACGCCGACCTCTCTTCCAAGGCAAGTCGATGTAGTAGATGTGGAGAGTCCAGAGAGACCTCTTCATAGAAAGAAACTGGCCTCCAGAAGAAGAAAGAGGGTGATCACCCCTCTGAGACAAAATCTTATCCTCGGTGGTGGCCAGTGCTGTAGCTGGAATAACCATGTCATCCGCTACACCTGCCCCCGAGCCTAGGCAGGAGACTCCTTCTCCAGAGCAGAGGGATGAAGTTGTGCAGAGGGATGAAGCTGAGCAAAAGGATGCAGCTGAGCAGAGAGATGATGAAATTTTGCGATCTCCTTCTCTTGCGATGAAAACTACCCAGATTCCTGCTACACCAGGAATACTCCATGAAGAAGAAGATCATTTAATGATTGAAGCTCTCAATGATTGCGACTTCGGTCTGCAGGATTGTCACGATCCATACCCGCTTTTCGGATGCGAGCTCGTGAGCAAGCCAGCTACGTATCGAGCGGACTCCAGCCCGACTCGAGTACGTATAAGCTGTACCGGTCATGGTATCATACCTAATCTAAACTATATCTCAATCCACATGAATCATATAAACAAGAATGAACAAGTATGGGTCATAGTCTGCAGCCCATTAGCATATTGTTCGATTAAACTCCAAGAATGATATGAGTCTATAAATAATCAGAGTATATCATGGTACAGAATATAAAGCACGAAAAGATAATAAAGAAATAAAACAAACAAATACCTGTATCATAGATCGTAATCCTCCACCATTCCGCTCTACTAACTCACTCCATGAAATCGCTAAACCTGAAGAGATCATCAAGTCCTCAGAGGACTAGCAAGATACATAAAACATGCCACTATGACAGTAAATAATATGCATAAAGGGGACAGAAATATGACACTCTACTTCTAAACAAATACATGATAACGCGACATCAAGGACAATGTTCAACACTTGGGCTAATAGACAGAGTACCATGACAATCGTAGCTCATCCGAAACTAACGACCAACAGAATAATCACAATCGCATCTCCTCCGAGAATAACGACCAACAGAATATCACAACCGTAGCACGAAACTAACGGCCAATAGAATAATCAATACAACCGAAGCTCATCTGAACTACCGGCCAACAGAAACTATCATATAGCCCGCATGCCTAGTAACTGTCCTCTATGTCACAAGGAACTATACAGGTGTCCAGTCAAGTCGAATGAAGTCAAGTACAACTAACAGGTCAAGATATATCAAGTGAATGTGACTCGTGACAAGGCGACACTATCAGGACCTATACATGAATTAGAGTGATATACAGAAGGAAAGAAATAACATATGTGCACATAAAGTGAGAAAAATAGTAATGGCACGAACAAGAGAAGCAAGAACCAAATATGACAGAAAAGAAACAACAACATAGAAAATGCATAAAATACTGTATAGTGGGCAAGGTATACTTGTCTGGTGGCAGCGCGAAGAACCAATAAGATACCGTCAACTGGTACGCCATAAAGTCAAAATCTAAAATTGTCTCCGAAAGCTGAAACGGACATTGCCAACATTCTCAGAATAGTCAAATTAGCTAAGATTGCCTGTCCTTAAGTCCAATTCTGGGCACAGGAGCAAAACGGTAATTTCGGACAAAAATAATGTCCGCCGTTGAATCCGCTTTGCACCGAAAAGCGTGCCAGAGTCAATGGTCTCTAAAGTCATCAAATATATGTCTACGGATCCGGTTTTCCGATACGAACCCAACCGTATGTCCAGAGTTGGATTTCGGCAGGCCGTGCACAAAATCACCCGTTGAGTGGGACCGTGGAGCCCGTAAAACGGTAATTTTATCAACGGTCTCAGAATCGGACCAAACTTGGCATACAGGACCAAAAAAATGATACGGTTCTGTTGGCGCAAGTTTTGTCTCGATCTGACGATCGTGCAAAAAGTAATTGAAGAATTTACAAAGTGCACGATACGGTAAATTTCGACGGATACGCAACAAATTCGTCGCGCACACGTGACCAATTTGAATTCCGTCAAAGCCCACACGACCACGTAACCATTACGCAGCTTTCGATGTATTCGGTTCACGACCACGTCGTCCGGATTGGCGTGACGCACGTCGTGTGGATGAATTTCAATGTTTTTAAAACAGGTTTTTGGGAAACTTTGGGATTCGATTTCTCGACGCATAGTCGATGATTTCCGAATCCACAAGAAGGGTGATGAAGACCTATATGTTGTCTAAAAGTCTCTTTAAAAAGTTTTTCTAATATTGGACTGGATTGATCGGGAACGATCCTCGAACATGGGGGTTTGGGCTGAACTAGTGTTCTGTTTCGGGGTGGTTTTTCGCCGACTTTGCGTCGATTCTCTGGAGCGATGACTAGTCTCCATCGAATTTCATTTGTGGGGACTTCTAAAGGGTCATATAGGGTTTCTATACCAACTTACGAAATTGAATTTGATGGAGAAAACGTGAAGATTCATGGTCGAGAAGTTATCTGACTTCTCCAACTACTTCTGCGCTCTCCGCGCCTGTGCGCGCGTGCGCGGAGCTCTCCTGCCGGCCTGGCAGCGCGCGGCGGCTCCGAGGGCGCGCGCGGGGGTCGCCCAAGGGTGGCGTGGGGTATGGAGGTTTCGGGGTTAGGGTTTGGATGATTCTCTCTCGGTTTAATATACGCGACTTACGCGTACTCTGTTAGCCTCGGGAAAGGATTGGCTTCTGAGTCCCTGGTGTGGGAAGGTTAGCCCCATGGTGGGCTGGCCTGGTTGGTGTGCTGGTCTGTGGTTGGGCTCGGCTGGGCCCGGGCCCACCGCAGCTATTTGGCTGATATTCTCTTTTTTTTTTTCTTTTTCTTATTCTATTATTAATTAATACTTGTATATATATATATATATATATATATATATATATATATATATATATATATATTTTATATGTGTATATATATATATATATATATATTTTTTTTTTTTGAAAAGCAGACTTCTATTGAAAATATAGGCGCAAAATGCCGAAGCCTATATAAGTAAGCGCGCAAAAGCGGTCGGAAGCCAGAAAGCTAAAACAGAAAGCAAAAGACACGAAACACATGCGCAACAAAAGAAGGAGGTGGAAGCA
This sequence comes from Iris pallida, assembly GCA_029216955.1. NCBI lineage: Eukaryota > Viridiplantae > Streptophyta > Magnoliopsida > Asparagales > Iridaceae > Iris > Iris pallida. Next base: position 2,787,068 of record JANAVB010001400.1, read on the forward strand.
CCGGCCTAGGCCAGGGTCTCCCAGAACTGGTTGGAGACGTGAGAGCACCGCCTCCTCACCTTGAAGCATTGTCTGATGACTTCCTGGTAAATCTGGGGAGGGGGGAGTTGGCGCCCTTCATAGCGGAATTTGTTCCTGTTCTTCCAGAGCACCCAAATGCCAGCGGCTGCTGCGATCTGATGTCCGTGAGAGTGGGACCAGGAGGCCAAGAGATCGTAGAAGCCCCCGGTTGGTTGTCCCATGCAGAGTTTGAGATGAAGCTTGGACCACAAGCCTACGGCCAGATCCCCTGAAAGCAGAACGTGTTCGGCGGATTCCAAGTTGTGCTCCTCGCAGCAATGGCATTTAGAGGCAAGGCTGAATCCCAATGTCCTGATGCTGTCGTCCGTCGGAATCTTGCGTCGGAGTGCTCGCCATATGAGGATGGACCATTTGATGGGGATGCAAGCCTGCCAGTAATTAGCGAAGACCAAGTTCGGCACCCCGCTCCCTCTGACAATACGTCTGGCGGACTCCAAACTGAAAGTCCCATCGGGGTTGGGGGACCATTTCCAAGTGTCGGGCGTGTTGGAAATCCGCATATTCGCAGCTAGAAGACGGATGGCCGCTGGCTGGCCAAGCCAATCACTGACCTTCCTCCAATTCCAACCGGAAGTGTCCTCCCACAGGTCTCTAATGATGCACCCCTGAGGCGTAAGAATGTTGGGCTGGATGATCTCAGCTCCTAACCACCGCTCTTGACAGGCCATGGATGAGCCGTCCCCCAGATGAAGGTGGATTAGAGGTTCTGCGATGGTGCGTCCCCGAGTGATGCGGCGCCAAGAAGACGAGGATCTGTTGTTAGTGTTCGCCTCCGACAGGTGAGAGAATCTAGAGTATCTAGCTCTCATGAACTTTGTCCATAAGGAGGTCTCGGTGCGCAACTTCCACCAAAGCTTTAAGGAGCAAGCGTCCACGATGTGGGTAAGTCTGCAGAAGCCCAGGCCACCATTGTCTGTGGGTTTGGCCATCGATTCCCAGCTGGCCCAATGATGTTTGTCTTTGCCATCGCTATGACCCCAGAAGAACTTGGCGAAGAGAGATTCGAGAGAGTGTAGCACCTTCTTAAGGGGGGAGCAGACGGCCATGGTGTACATCGGGATGGACGATAACACGTGCTTGATGAGGATCGTTTTACCTCCCGGGGATAGGGTGGCATTGTGCCATCCAGTGATAAGTTTGCGGATTTTTCCAGCAAGGTGGTCATATATTCCAGCGTTGGCCCTGCCGTATACCAGCGGGCTGCCGAGGTAGATGAAGGGGGGGTAGGCGGTTCTGAAAGAGGTCTTGTTGGTGAGCAAGGAGGAGTGGGTTCTGTCTGCTTTGTGATGCGTGTAGATGATGCTCTTGTTATTATTGACACGCTGACCTGAGCAGTTAGTATACCTGGCGATCGTGCTCAAGACCACCTCTATCGAACCGCAGTCTCCCGCAGAGAAGATGAGGATATCGTCCGCGTAAGCCAGGTGGGTGATGAGGGGGCATCCGGTGGTAGAGTGGAAGTGATTGAAGCCGGCCTTACTGGGCATGCTGTTGAGGTTTCTGCTGAGAGCTTCAGCCGCAATAATAAAAATGGTGGAGGATAGCGGGTCCCCTTGTCTGACCCCGCGGGTAGAGCGAAAGAAGCCTGCTGTCTGACCGTTGATCACGGTGGAGAACCACGCGTTGTTGATAGATCTGAAGACGATGTCAATCCAAGTTTCGGAGAAGCCAAAGGCCCTGAACACCCATATCATGAATTGCCAGTCCAGACGGTCGTAAGCTTTTTCCATATCCAGTTTGATGGCAACGTTCCCCCCCCCTGGACGGGAATTTCATGCACGTGATCATCTCTTGCGCCAGAAGGATGTTGTCAGTAATGTTACGCCCTTTGACGAACCCGTTTTGTTCTTCGGAAATGATCTTGGGGAGAAGGTCGGACATCCGATTGGCAATGATCTTGGATATGATCTTGTTGGTGAATGTGCAGAGGCTGATCGGACGAAAGTCCTTGAAGGTTTCCGGGTTGTCTTTTTTGGGAATAAGGATGATGTTGGCGCTGGAGATAGCAGAAGGGTATCTGGCCCCTTGGAGAAAGGTCATGGTGGCTTCAAGAAGGTCGTTTTTAATGATGTCCCAGCAAGCTTTGAAGAAGACACCGTATATATATATATATATATATATATATATATATATATATATATATATATATATATATATATACATACACACATATATATATATATACACATATATATATTATTTATTTATATATACGTACACGTATATACGTATACATACACACATTTATATATACGTACACCTACACCCTATATATATATATATATATATATATATATATATATATATATATATATATATATTCTCAAGTATATATTCTTATATATATAAGAATATATACTTGAGAATATATATATATATATATATATATATATATATATATATATATATATATATATATATATAAGAATATATACTTGAGAATATATATATATATATATATATATATATATATATATATATATATATATATATATATATATATATATATATATATATATATATTATAGATAAATGTATATAAAAAAATATATATATATTATAGATAAATGTATATACGTGTGTGTATATATATATATGTATATATATATATATATATATATATATTTTTTTTTTATATATGTATATATATATATATATATATATATATATATATATATATATATAGATATATATATATATATATATATATATATATATATATATATATATATATACACACACTTATATATTTTATATTTACACATACATTTATATATATTCATTTATATATTTATACATATTTATGTATACAATCACATATGTTTTTTATATATACACATACACACATATCTTTATATATTTATGCATACATACACAGGTACACCTATATATATATATATTCATAACATAGTGTCTTATTCCTAGAAATATGTATACACATATATATATATACATATCGTATATATATAATAATAATAATAATAATAATAATAATAATAATAATAATAATAATAATAATAATAATAATAATAATAATAATAATAAAAATACAATAAACCAATAATAATAAATAATGATCCTAATGACAATCAATAATAGGCTGATTGTCATTCTTGATGGATACAACGCGCACACTACTTATCTAGTTTTAGAAGATCATACAAAATTTGTAAAACATTATTTAATAATACTAATACATATAATATACATATAACAAATATTTAGAAAATAATTGTCAATTCCTAAATATATATACAAAATATTTGCATTAACCAAACATGTCTATAAGGCCGTACTTGGTCTCACTACATGCCTACCTGGGCTTGGATTCAGTTCGGGTCCAGTTTGACTAGTTTTTGTACAACCGGGTCTCCTAAACGTCAAATAATATAATTAATAAATAAATAAAATCTTCGGTACGGTTAAGTCGCAACTTGGTCTGGTTTTCCTAGTTAGGACACTCCTATGGCTCGACATTCCCTACCATGGCTAAACATTAGTCAAAGTACGCTACTGCACTATCCGTGCCATGATTTCTAGCCGTCTTGTACTTCAAAACTCAACCATGATTAAAATCATCCACCGTAATAATTAAGTAAATAATTATTTATAAAAATTCTAAAATCCTCATTTAAATCAAATAAATAAATAAATAAATATTTCAAAAAAAAAATTCCGGGAAGGGGAGCTACAAATCTACCCACCTTAAAAATAATTTCGTCCTCGAAATTCCAATTCATGACCATCCCTTAAATTCAAAATCTGCTATTACCTTAATCTCCCCAAATTTAATCTCTCAAAATTATTTTATGACACTCTCTATTCATTTTACAACTTCGAACATTTGAGGACTTCTACCCACCTTTGGTCGCACTACTCAAAATACGGTCACTAAAGTCTTATGATCTTCCAACTAGTTGCTAATAATTCTACCAACAGGTATCTAGGGCTTGTGGCATCTATACTCCCTAATATCTATAAACGACCCAACTCAATAATCATGCAATATTATACTATAATTTAAGAAATTCTGATGAATCCTAGATAGCACGATCGTTCGTCACTTCGAAATAAAAAGGGACGAGAATCGATGGTATGGAAAGCAAGGAAGTATAATCGAGAGCGCAATCATGGAGTTTTCAAGGACGTAGAGAATTTCTAGGAGAATTTTCAAGGCAGAGTGGAATGAGATTTCTAGGGTTCAGTCAAAGTCGCAAGCTCGTACCAGTACAGTTACGTAACCGTTACGATATGCTCTTACCTGCATGGGCCACCACAAAAACTTGTCACGACCCGCACCCGCTTTTCGGACGCGAGCTCGTGAGCAAGCTAGCTACGTATCGAGCGGACTCCAGCCCGACTCGAGTACGTATAAGCTGTCAAGGTCATGGTATCATATCTAATCTAAACTATATCTCAATCCACATGAATCATATAAACAAGAATGAACAAGTATGGGTCATGGTTTGCAGCCCATTAGCATATTGTTCGATTAAACTCCAAGAATGATATGAGTCTATAAATAAGCAGAGTATATCATGGTACAGAATATAAAGCACGAAAAGATAAAAAAGAAATAAAAAAACAAATACCTGTATCATAGATCGTAATCCTCCACCATCCCGCTCTACTAACTAACTCCATGAAATCGCTTAACCTGAAGAGATCATCAGGTCCTCAGAGGACTAGCAAGATACATAAAACATGCCACTATGACAGTAAATAATATGCATAAAGGGGATGACAGAAATATGACACTCTACTTCTAAACAAATACATGATAACGCGACATCAAGGACAATGTTCAACACTTGGGCTAATAGACAGAGTACCATGACAATCGTAGCTCATCCGAAACTAACGACCAACAGAATAATCACAATCGCATCTCCTCCGAGAATAACGACCAACATAATATCACAACCGTAGCACGAAACTAACGGCCAACAGAATAATCAATACAACCGAAGCTCATCTGAACTACCGGCCAACAGAAACTATCATATAGCCCGCATGCCTAGTAACTGTCCTCTATGTCACAAGGAACTATACAGGTGTCCAGTCAAGTCGAATGAAGTCAAGTACAACTAACAGGTCAAGACATATCAAGTGAATGTGACTCGCGACAAGGCGACACTATCAGGACCTATACATGAATTAGAGTGATATACAGAAGGAAAGAAATAACATATGTGCACATAAAGTGAGAAAAATTGTAATGGCACGAACAAGAGAAGCAAGAACCAAATATGACAGAAAAGAAACAACAACATAGAAAATGCATAAAATACTGTATAGTGGACAAGGTATACTTGCCTGGTGGCAGCGCGAAGAACCAATAAGATACCGTCAACTGGTACGCCATAAAGTCAAAATCCACAATTGTCTCCGAAAGCTGAAACGGACATTGCCAACATTCTCAGAATAGTTAAATTAGCTAGGATTGTCTGTCCTTCAGTCCAATTCTGGACACAGGGGCAAAACGGTAATTTCGGACAAAAACGATGTCCGCCGTTGGACCCGCTTTGTACCGAAAAGCGTGCCAGAGTCAATAGTCTCTAAAGTCGTCAAACTATATGTCTACGGATCCAATTTTCCGATACGAATCCAATCTTATGTCCAGAGTTGGATTCCGGCGGGCCGTGCACAAAATCACCCATTGAGTGGGACCGTGGGGCCCGCAAAACAGTAATTTTATCAACGGTCTCAGAATCGGACCAAACTTGGCATACAGGACCAGAAAAACGATACGGTTCTGTTGGCACAAATTTTGTCTTGATCTGACGATCGTACACAAAGTAATTGGAGAATTTGTAAAGTGCACGATACGGTAAATTTCGACGGATACGCATCAAATTCGTCGCGCACATACGACCAATTTGAATTCCGTCAAAGCCCACACGACCACGTAACCATTACACAGCTTTTGATGTGTTCGGTTCACGACCACGT
>JANAVB010001400.1:2798100-2925719 GCA_029216955.1 Iris pallida
AGAGCTCTCAGACGATATAATAAAAGAATAGAAGAAATCCAGCAGCGACATCAACGACGAAAACGTCGTAAATCCAGAATAGGGCACGCTGGCCAGAAAAATGTCGGGAAGAGCAGTGCTGTCGGCGGACAGCAGCACTGTTAGCAGCGTCGAGAGAAACAGCCGCCGAAAAGACGATGGAAAGGCGCACGGGGTGGTGCGCGCCGGAGAAAAGCCGCGCGGGGCGGATCTGGACAGCGACGGGGTTCCGCCGTGGTCGGCCGCTCGGGGGAGGGCGCGGGGGTACACGCGGTCGGCTCGCCGCGGTCGGGGAGGGGGTCGGTCCGCTGGGAGCCGGCGGGTGGCGCGGGAACGGGGTGCTCGGCGCTGGCTTGGCCGGGGCGCACGCGGGGAGATCGCCGGAGATGGGGCGCTGGCTCCGCCGGAGATAGGGAGGGTAGGTGGAGAGAAGGGTTAGGGTTTGGGGAAGTTTATGTGAGGGTTCTCCAGAGACAGAGAGGAAGAGATGAGCGAGAGAGAGAGAGAGTGTTGAGATTAAGAGTGAGGGGTTTTTTTACTTCTCTGAGAGTTGAGATCGTGAGGGAAGAGTGGAGAAGTGGAACCAATAAAAAGGAGTGATGTATTAAAGAAGGAGTTAAGTTGGGGAGTTGTGGGATAGTAACGTGTGGAGATGAGACAATAAGGGAGAGGAAAAGACTGGGCTATTGCCAAAACGTGGGTGTTTAGGGTGCTGGTCCTTCGGGGCCAGCCAAAGACTGGGTTTTATTTTCTTTTTTCTTTTTTTTAATACTTAAACCAAATTCAAATCAGAATTGAGAAAAAAAAGGGATTGGGCTCGGGCCTGGGTCTGAGCTCGGGCTCGGGTCTGGGTCTGAAACTCAAAAGTCCAAATTGTTATAATTTTCAAAAATCCTTTTTCACCCAAAAATAATTAATAGTAACATTTAATAATAATAATTACTTTGAAAGCGTTAATTAATAACACAAAATTCTATTTAAATAAATAGCTACAAAAATAATGGGTTTCACAATCTTCCCTCCTTAGAAAATTTCGTCCTCGAAATTAAAGTAAGGTTAGGGATAGAAAAGACAAACAGGTACGGGTACTGCGCCCGTAACTCAGGTCCAACCATAAGAGTTTTCAAGGCAGTCGTGGATGAGACGGTTTAGGGACAAGTTTTCATTTATGATATCATCCATGCAGAAAATACAAAAGCGAACCAAAGTACACGAGGTTGATCAGACCATCATGCACCGGTCCTGATTAGACAATATATTAGTGGGTACACCCAATAAAATATCGTCATGATCAAGCTTGACAAAAAGATAGCTTGCAAAACTAGGCTAATTTAGCAGCATCAGTCAAATTTAGAACGGGAAAAAGAAAAGATAAGGAATAGGAGTTTAAGTTATGGCTCAAATTCTGATTTTCTTCCCATCTCTGACTAGGCTTGCAACTGGTTTCTCTGGCACTGAAAAGGTTGATTCCAATCTTCAGCTCTGAATTATCCAAAATGTGACTCGGATCCGAAATGTAACGTCTGAGCTGTGACGTAGGAGTCGTTGGACACTCTCAAGATTAGCTGGTAGAGCTAACTGGTACGCTACTTCCAACACGTCTTAAACTTCAAATGGCCTGATGTACCTGGCCTTAATTTCCAGCTCCGTCAAAACTGATTGTTCCTCTGGTAGAAGAAAATCTTCACAAAAGACGCTATCTCCTTCTTCAAACTCCACTGATTGACGATACTAACTTGGTAGTTGTTGTAAGGAAACTCTACCAATTTTAAATGATCTTCTCCAAGACCCTCCAATTTCCAAAACACAAGATCTAACATATCTTCAAGCGTCTGGATTATCTTCTTTGATTGTCCGCCGGTTTGTACTCCATAAATCCGGTAGGGGTGCCTCTCGTACAATGCTGCCAACTTTTCGGTGAATAAACTAACCTTGAAGGGAATAAAGTGTGCTGACTTAGTCAGTCGGTCCACTATAATCCAATTTGTGCCCTTTCCACCTTGGGAACAAGGCAATCCTTACTCAAAGTTCATTGTTATATGCTTCTACTTCTACTCCGAATTGTCCAGCGGCTGCAACAAACTTGTTGTTCTCTTGCTAAATTCCTCATGTTGACAAATTCACATCTAATCCCATACCTGGAATTGCCCTTCTTTATTCCATAACACCAATCAATGGAGGCATATTCCGATACATCTTATTATCTCCTGAATATATGGAATACTGTGACTGGTGTATTTCTTTCATCAACTCGTTCCTCCGTTTGTCAGCCAATACATAAAGTCTCGTACCATTCTTCAGAGTTCCAATGTTGATCAATTTAGAAACCCTCAAGTGTTCCTGCCAACACTTGATCTCTAAGCCTGCAAAGTGCCTTGTTTTGAAACTACGTTCTCTTGATTTTGCCCCTCAGCCTCGAACTTTATCAATACTGAATCAGCATCCAGCTCCGTCCGTCTATCTCCAGGTAGTATAACCTCCAGTCCAAACTTTTCGATGTCTTCTAGCAGGTGCTAGTCCTTGGCTAAGAACTCCGCCATCAGTATCGACCAAGTGCATCAGCGACCATATTAGCCTTACCTGAATGGTACTGCAGGTTGATGTCGAAATCCTTCCTCTGCTTCAGCCATCTTCTCAGTCTAACATTAAGCCCTTTCTGAGTGAAGACATATTTCAGACTTTGGTAGTCCGTACATATTTTTACTCCCTTTCCATAAAATCATGCTTCCATAGCTTCAAAGTAAAGATAATTACAGCAATTCAAATTAGGTGTGGGATGATTCTTCTCATGAGTCTGTAGTTGCCTACATGTGTAAGCAATTACTTTCCATGTTGTTGAAGAACGCAACCCAGTCCTTTTCCAGAGGCATTACTGTAAATTGAGAAACCATCGGTTCCTGTGGGTAGCGCAAGGATTGGTGTAGTGGTAAGTCTCTTCTTCAGCTCCTCAATACCGCCTGGCAAACTTTCGTTCAGATGAACTCTTCATCCTTCCAAGTGAGCTTCGTCATCGGCTCAGCAATCTTGGCGAAATCCTTCACGAACTTCTGGTAGTAGCCGGCCAAGTTCAAGAATCTTCCGAATTGAACTTGGGGTATACCACTCTTCAACAACAGCTATCTTCCATCAAAATTTCTTCTCTTGACAACATGGCCAAAAGTCCACCTTGTCAAAGAAAATCCACGTTCAGATAACTTACCATAAAACTTTTTTTTCCTCAAAGTTTCCAAAACTTCCTCAGGTGTTCTTCATGCTCTTCTTCAGTCTTCAAATATATCAGAATATTATCGATGGAGAAGATAAACTGATTCAAATACTCATGAAAATCTTTGTTCATGAGATTCATGAACACAGCAGGAGCATTTGTCAGTCCAACGTCATGACCAAAACTACCCATACTTGGTGTTTGAACGTCGTCTTGAAAATATGTCCTCCTTCCTGACATTGATTTGTTGGTAGTCAGATCTTAAGTCAAACTTCGAAACACCCTAACTCCACACAAACAGATCAAACAGATCCTCGATCCGGACAGAGTGTACTTGTTCTTTAGTGTCTGGTAATCGATGCACATCCGTTATTCCATCCTTCCTGGGCACAAACAAGATAGGTGTTCCCTAAGGTGAAGTTCCACCCTGAATAAATCCTAGAGCCTTCATTGATCTAGTCCTTCATCTTCTTGGCCACCTTCGGGTTGACTCTGAACATCCTTTAGAATTTAGGGAAAGAGCCGGGGACTAGGTCATGGGTGATTCCTTATGTCTAGGTCTGGGCTAATTCGGGAAGACTATCAGGGAAAACATCTGCCATAAAGGTGTAACTAAGAATTTCTATAAACTCTTATGATTGATCTAAGGACATCTTGTTACAACTTCCAAAAAGATGATGATATTCAGCAGTTCTAGGTACTATTCTTCATGGTTCTGGCTACTATTCTTCATGGTTCTGGCTCTTGCATGAGCAGTCTCCAACTGCTTCATCTTCTATGAACCTCGAGTATGCATTATGCCTTATTGTAAGGGGCAGGGTCTGCTGGATAGGAAGAGGGTCCCTAGATTGTGGCCTAACAGGTGTTGCTGGGATATGAGCTCTGGTTTGATGGAAAGATAAGGGCAGTCCTTTACCCGATGTTTAGCAGATCATATGCCAAACATTGTCCCAAACTCTTGTGGCAACTAACGGCCTGATGACCAGGCCTCTTGCAGTAGTTACAAGCCCATAGCTTCTTACGACAAGACTGCCGGAAAGTAGAGTACTTGATGGGACCCAAATACCTTCTAGATTCAGGGGTATCCTTCCTAGGACAAGGTTCTGCTCCAGCTTGGTTGGAGATAACTAAGGCTACATCATGACGTTCTTCATGTCTTCTCTCGTGACATTCTTCTGTTCCTGCTGGGCTTCATCTTGAGCTTTCTGGAACTCCAAGATTTCTTGAAATAGGGCAACTATTTGGAAGATGTTTGTTGGTACTGGTGGAGCAACAAAAATGAATACTCCACCAAGGAAATGCAACTCAGTTTGAGAAAAAAATAGAAATCGCCAGTGTAGTGAAAACTTTACTGGATGCATTATGGGGACGGTCAATCAGCCGCGAGGAAAAGACCCTGGACTTGGTTGAGGAGATGGGGTATGATCCGGAGATGACACCTCATCGCCAGCAGGATTTGGTCTTGTCAATGGTCAATCTCTGGAAGGTTTAGGATGCAAACATAAGCAAGGTAGCCTACCGGTCTATAATCAAGCAAAAATATTTATTTATATATAAATCGGACCTACGTTGTGACAAATCAATGTTCTAGTGTTCTAATTATTTCTAGGTATGTTTTCCTAAGTTGTCGTGGTTGTGGACCTGTATGGGCCACCACTAAAAACATGTCACGACCCGGTCCCAATTTCTTGGGTCGAATCGGATCATGCCCAGCCTGCACCATTGTTGAGACGGCGGCAGTAAGCTGTTCAGTAGCAGGTAACCATACAACAACACTATATTTGTCACAACTCAACATTCGGAAATTTAAAACTTTATTAAACTTTTGCAATGAAATGAAAGATACAACTTAAACCATTTTCTATATACATCATGAATAAAAGAAAACTCTAGGCAAACAGCTCATCAGTCTCGAATTCCTCGTCTTCTAGTTGGGACCTTGGAAATATCCCTGGAACAAAGCCTCATCAGTGATACCTAAAATGTTGGGTCTCCAGTCAGGAGGGAGCAAAGTATAATTCATGCTAATTTTAAACAGTTAAAATAAATAATAGAATTATGCACTTTTAAACAATTTAGAAATGACCAGTTTTCAGCAGTAAAACAGTGTGTTTTGAATAGGCAATGAATATGACCGTCTTGGGTTGTACAGTTGTATCATATGGATACGATATGGCTTATCCCCGTGTGTATGAGGGATAAGCTAACACAGTCAGTATACAGTTTTGGATGTGGTCATACTCATTACACTACTCCCCCAGTCCCCAATCAGTACAGTAGTTGCAGTCAGTACTCTCCGAGATAGTTTCGTGTTTGCATCGTGGTTTAAACTTGCAGTAAAACGATTATTAAAATAACTGTAAAACCAACACAAACTATACTTGCCTCAGGAAAATGACTGGAGAGATGAGTTGGTACCGAAGAGGAACGTCAGGTATGTCTTCGAGTTCCTACAGTTGAGAACTCGATTTAGATCCGTTGTATAACCAGGCTAAGTGTGCTAGTTGCAATCTCTAGTAGTAAGTCCTAGTCAGGTTTTAAGTTGTTATTAAGCTACAGCTAACGTTCACGTCGCAAGCTACGTGCGTTGATTAAACCGATTAATTTGATTATTTGGAAATAATAACAAGGACCAATTATCTTTGGAAAACTTTGTGCTTTTGTATTATATCTATAAAAATAGTTTCTTACAGTGACAAATCATGAACTAGTTATCTTAGTAATATTTTATCCATTTATTTAATTCTTAATTAATTATAAACGAGAAAAGATTACGTTCTAACTACGGTTATACATCCAATCCAAAACCACCCAAGATCAACATCAACCACCCAGAAAAGAAAGTAAAAATCTACACTGTGCAATACAGGGGCACAGCTAAACATCCTAGAGTTATGGGCTTATGCCCTGTACAATTCTTTTACATAAAATAAGAGAAAATGATTTAGTACCTAATTAAAATGTGCGGTAAATAATTATCTAAAATAAACAACTTAAAAATAAAATAATTTAAATCACAAGTTAGAGTCTCAGACTCGGTCCATCATCAAATCTAGCTAATACCTCAACGCCCGGTCGGACCGGTACGTTTGCATTTTGCTAGGGCCCACAGACCGGTACGGTCATCGCCCAAAAATCAGTTTTAAATTTATTTTCCGAAAAAACCAATTTGAAATCAAAATAAATAAAGTTTTATAAAAATTTGGGCAGCATTTCCTCTATTTCGGGACAACCCAAGACTGGGAAATGCGCCAACAAAATCCTGCAATTGTTCCAACCAAAGAATGACCTGAAAATATAACCACAGAAATAATTTCCCAACCAACAGGACCTTCCCGAAATACCCGAGAATCCCGCAATCAAACCAACATCATAAAATCTCTGCATACCACATCACAAAATGCTAACGTAGCTAACCGAACTACCACGAAGCTAAGCCGGTTTTCCCCAAAGGGAAACCGGGGACCGTTATCATCATAGACTACCGAAAATAAACGCAACGGGGCAGAGAATTATACCTCGGGGTGCTCGACTAGAGCTCTCAGACGATATAATAAAAGAATAGAAGAAATCCAGCAGCGACGTCAACGACGAAAACGTCGTAAATCCAGAATAGGGCACGCTGGCCAGAAAAACGCCGCGAAGAGCAATGATGTCGGCGGACAGCAGCACTGTCAGCAGCGTCGAGAGAAACAGCCGCCGTAAAGACGACGGAAAGGCGCACGGGGTGGTGCGCGCCGGAGAAAAGCCGCGCGGGACGGATCTGGACAGCGGCGGGGTTCCGCCGTGGTCGACCGCTCGGGGGAGGGCGCGGGGGTGCACGCGGTCGGCTCGCCGCGGTCGTGGAGGGGTCGGTCCGCTGGGAGCCGGCGGGTGGCGCGGGAACGGGGTGCTCGGCGCTGGCTTGGCCGGGGCGCACGCGGGGAGATCGCCGGAGATGGGGCGCTGGCTCCGCCGGAGATGGGGAGGGTAGGTGGAGAGAAGGGTTAGGGTTTGGGGAAGTTTATGTGAGGGTTCTCCAGAGACAGAGAGGAAGAGATGAGCGAGAGAGAGAGAGAGTGTTGAGATTAAAAGTGAGGGGTTTTTTTACTTCTCTGAGAGTTGAGATCGTGAGGGAAGAGTGGAGAAGTGGAACCAATAAAAAGGAGTGATGTATTAAAGAAGGAGTTGGGGAGTTGTGGGATAGTAACGTGTGGAGATGAGACAATAAGGGAGAGGAAAAGACTGGGCTATTGCCAAAACGTGGGTGTTTGGGGTGCTGGTCCTTCGGGGCCAGCCAAAGACTGGGTTTTATTTTCTTTTCTTTTTTTTAATACTTAAACCAAATTCAAATCAGAATTGAGAAAAAGAAGGGATTGGGCTCGGGCCTGGGTCTGAGCTCGGGCTCGGGTCTGGGTCTGAAACTCAAAAGTCCAAATTGTTATAATTTTCAAAAATCCTTTTTCACCCAAAAATAATTAATAGTAACATTTAATAATAATAATTACTTTGAAAGCGTTAATTAATAACACAAAATTCTATTTAAATAAATAGCTACAAAAATAATGGGTTTCACACTAGTAGATAGGGTGATAGAGAAAGAAGAAGCTAGTTTCTCCACCGTCAGAGGTCCAACCTCATATTTGATCAATGCCACCCGTCATCAAGGCGACGAAGCTCAGGTTATTTTTCTTGAACATATACTAGATGAGATGGAGGCTTCGGTTAAGATTTACAAAGAGCTGAATAGGGGGGAGATGGAGCTCTTGGTACAAGCTGAATTCGAGAAGATGTCACAAGAAGTTGCAGTGGAAAAGGTTGACCTCCAAGTTCTTTTGGAACTTTCTCTACAAAATCTGCTGAGTATAATTCCAAAGTGGAAACAGTAGCATTTGTTGCTGACGAGAAGGAGAGGAAAGTTGCTGAGCTGCAATCAGAATCTGCCCGTCTTAAAGAAGAGCTGAGACTTGTTCAGCTTGCTCTGGAGGATGAGGCCGCACAACACCAGGCTGCAGTTCAACAACTGAATGCTCTGACTCTGGAGAGAGATGAGTATGTCGCAACTCATCAAGAAGAAATCTCTCGCAGAATAGTAACCATGCCATCTTTCGACAATAAGTCTGGGATGGAGGAAGCTAGGAAGCGGGTGATGGAATCTCGTGAGGAGCGGCTGCAATCTTTAAAGCAGCAAATGATAAGCTTAATGACTCCACCAACAGAATGAGAAAGACTTTTGTATCTTCAATCTTTTTGTGATATGTAATATTGTAATGTCTTTCAATTTTGATCAATCAATAAAAAGACATTTTTCTTGGTGGCTCTATTATTTATTGCATATCTTATTCAGATATAAATAATAGCGATAGAAAATATATTCAGAGGTGCAAGACATGATATATTTCTTGATTTTGGAAAATAATCATATTCAATTATATCTGCTTAGAGGTAATATGGACATGGCAGAATATAATTTCTTGAATATCATTATTTCAATAGACAACTTAATCAAAGATGACAAGTTGCTGATATGAACGAAATGGATGATTCGTCAAAATATGTGAACGAAATGAATAAACGAAATAAATCATCGGAATGTGTGAACGAAATGAATCGTCAGGATGAACGGATGGACCGTCAAACGAATTAAATGAACGGGTGGACCGTCAGATGAATGGAATGAACGGGTGAACCGTCGGATGAATGAATATAATGAACGGACGAACCGTCAGATGGATATGATGAACAGACGAACCGTCAGATGAATGGAATGAACGGATGAACCGTCAGATGAACCGTCAGATGAATATGATGCTTCGTTGTCGTACGAATCTCTGTCTATAAATAGAACAAAAAATCAGATGGGATGATCACTTTCACTTTTCAACATAAAGATGTCGTCTGGAGATGCATCCAAGAAGGCTGAGATCGCCCCGAAGGTTGAAGCAGTTACTGAAGAACATCCAGTCAAGCCTCAGCCAAAGCAAACAGAGGCAGACGAAGGTTCGTCTGCACCCAAGCCACCAAAGGACATCTTGGACTTCCTTCTTGAACCAGGAAAGACTGAAGTAGAAGAGGCCATGAGGATGGATGCTTGCAAGTTCCTGGTGGGTTCCAGCAAGAATGTTCTCGTCTCTTTTGCTAATCATGTTTTTGATAAGGACGATAGTAGCCCGCGTCCCAATTTTGATAAAGATGATAGTGACCTTCCTTGATATTATGTACTATCATTCATGATGAAATAAAATTGAACTTTATTTATGAACTTGTCTGATGATTACAAGCAATGTCTTTTACATTTATACATAATACTTTTTGAGGAATTTGCCATTGATAGGCATCATTGCAACTCGACCGTCCAGCTCTGTGAGTTGATAGGCTCCATTTGAGAAGACTTTGCTCACGATATATGGTCCTTCCCATTTTGCATCAAACTTGCCTTTGCTCATGTGAGTCATAGTCATAGGACGTCTGACTGTTAGAACGAGCTCTCCTTTCTGAAAGGCTCTGACCTTAACTTTGCGGTTGAAAGTCTTTGAGATGCGGGCTTGGTATAACTCAATATGCTGTTGAGCCATTAACTGCTTCTCATCGAGCGCTTCTAATTCTTGGAGTCGAAGAAGGTCGTTATTCTCTGTAGTGAGCTCGTTGGCGATAGAAATCCTCAAAGACGAAATTTGAAGTTCCAGGGGTAGAACTGCTTCACAGCCGTATACCAAGGAGAAGGGTGTACAGTCTGTAGGGTTGCAGACCGTTGTACGGTAGGCCCAAAGACATTCCCCAAGCTTTTCACTCCAGTTTCGTTTGTTAGTGGACACAAACTTTTTGAGGAGCTTGATGATAGTCTTATTAAAATCTTCAGCTAAGCCATTAGCAGCAGGATTGTAGGCTGTCGAAGCGACATTGTCAATCCGATGATCGTCACAGAACCTTGTGAACTTTTGGCTGATGAACTGAGGTCCATTGTCGTGGATGATTCGTCGAGGTATACCAAATCTATAGAAGACATGGTGTTTGACGAAGTTGATGACACTACTGGTCTTGACTTCAGCCAATGGTATAGCTTCAACCCATTCGTAGAAGTAGTCGATTATTGCCAATATGAACCGATGTCCTCTAGAAGAAGGAGGATTGATTGTACCTATAATATCCATGCCTTAAGCTTCAAAAGGCCAGGAAGCAGTAGTTGGATGAAGAAATTCTGATGGTTGATGAATAAAATCTGCATGGATTTGACAAGCTCAACATTTTCTTGCATATTCGATGGCATCAGATACCATAGAGGGCCAGTAGTGACCCATGCGTCGGATTCGATCTTGTAGTTTAGGACCAGGTTGATGTGCTCTGCAGACACCGTCGTGAGTTTCACGTAATACTTGCTTCGCTTCATCACCAGCAAGACAGCGCAAGAGTAGACCGTCATAAGTCCGCTGGTAAAGAGTTTTGGTGGTCTGATTGTAGTAGAATCGCATAGACCACCGACGAATACTCGTAGCTTCCTTAGGATCTTCAGGAAGTATGTCATAAACTACGAATTCGATGAAGGGAGTTCTCCAATCTTCACTGATAACATTGGCTTCAGTAAGATTACTGAACTCAATATTACGATTATTTTCGACGCAGAACAATTCCCGATTAGAGATAACCACCACCTGCTGTCTTTTGATAGGGATGGCTAAAACTGCTGCAAGATTAGCCAAAGTGTCTGCTTCAGTATTGCAAGCTCGGCGTACATATTCGATGAAGAAAGCTCTGAATGATGTAGCCATGTTGATTGCCGCTTCATAGTAAGGTACTAGATTTTGATGGCGAACCTCATAAGTTCCTCTAACCTGGTTAACAACCAGCTTGGAATCACCATAGACTTCAAGATACTCGACATCTAGTTGTTTAGCTAGCTGAAGACCAATGAGTAGAGCATTGTATTCTGCCACGTTGTTGGAGCAAGGCCCATCTAAGGAGTATGCTCTTTGAATAGCTGACCCATCTGGAGAAACAAGGACAACTCCAACTCCTGCGACAATGGCACCATTGGGTCCAATCCTGGATGCACCGTTAAAGAATAGACGCCAAGTAGAAAATTCTTTGGAGATTGTATCAGATTCCAATGTCTCGTCTGGAATTTCATCATAGAGTTTAGATGTCTCTGGAACAGGATAAGCTGCTAAGAAATCCGCCAGTGCTTGACCTTTGACAGACTTTTGAGGAACATATACCATGTCATATTGGACTAGCAGAATGGCCCATGTAGCCAGCCGAGAATTGAGTGTGCTAGGTTTCTTCATCAGTACCCGAAGAGGATTAACTCGGGATATGACATGAATAGTTTGGCCAATGATGTAATGCCGAGTCTTTTGAACAGCGAACATAAGAGCTAGGCACTCTTTTTCGACCGGACTATAACGATGTTCAGCACCAATCATAATACGACAGAGATAATAGATCGCTTGTTCGTGGCCTTCTTTGTTCTTTTGGGCAAGTAAAGCACCCAATGAATGGTCCATAGCACGGACATACATTAAGAATGGTATGCCAGAAATTGGTGGCACCAAGACTGGTGGGTTCATGAGATACTGCTTTATGTCGTCAAATGCTCGTTGACATTCTTCGGTCCAAATGAAAGATACACCCTTCTTTATTAGTTGAGTAAATGGTCTGCAGCATCCAGAAAAATTTGAAATAAATCTCCTGATGTATGCAAGTCGACCTTGGAATCCTCGTAGCTCTTTTAGGTTGCGTGGAGGACGCATCTCTTGAATGGCTTTGATCTTCTCGGGATCCACGTGTATACCCTTAGAGGTAATGACGAAGCCGAGAAATTTGCCACTAGAGATACCCAAGAATGACTTGGTGGGATTCATTTTGAGTTGATGTTGGCACATGAGGTTGAAGATAGTTCTCAAGTCTTGGATGTGATCTTCCTTTAGACGACTTTTGACAGCAATATCATCGACGTAGCATTCGACAGTCTTGCGTAGATGATCTCAAAAAATGGTACTCATGGCTCATTGGTATGTTGCACCAGCGTTCTTGAGACCAAATGGCATTACAGTATAGCAGTAGACTCCGCGAGGAGTGCGGAAAGAAGTGTGTTTTTTATCTTCAGGATTCATCCAAATCTGATTGTATCCGGAGAATCCGTCCATGAAAGATATTCTTTCGAACCCACAGGTGTTGTCAATCATGACGTCCGTGATAGGGAGAGGAAATTCATCTTTTGGACATGCTTTATTAAGATCCCGAAAGTCAATACAGACTTGAAATTTTTTGGTTTTCTTTAGAATTGGGACAACATTGGCTACCCAATTAGGATGCTGCTCTTCTCGAATAAAGCCACAAGCGATGAGCTTCTTAACTTCATCATCAATTGCGTCCATCATTTTTGGCTTGAAGTGCCGTTGTTGCTGTTTGACCGTTTTTGCATTCGGCAAGATGTTCAATTTGTGAGTAGCAACTTTGGGATCTAGACCTGGCATGTCTTCATAGCTCAAGGCAAAAACATCAATGTATTCTTGAATAAGAAGAATTAATTCTTGTTTATCTGCCTCTGGAAGGTTCTTGCTGATGAATATTGGACGAGGTGACCCGCTCTCTCCTACATCAATTTGAACTAATTGATCTTCAGTAAGAGGTTCCCTTTGTTCGAATCGAAGTTCCTATTAGGTATCCATTCGTTGAGCCCAAGGATCTGTTTCGGGATTTTCTTCAACATCCTCGTCATAGCCTTCTGGAAGTTTGACGGAAACCATGTTAGAAGATACAATCAATCGATAAACTTGACCGATGCTTGTGTCAGAATCCTATGATCTGGAATCAGAAGAGTTAGAGCGCTCTTTACTATCAGATTCAGAGGCTGCTGGGGATAATACTAGAGGTGAAGCATATCCGAGACCTCTTTTGGTCCTGCTGTAGTACATTTCTGACTTTCCTTTCGGCACAGCCGTACGGATAGGAGTTCTTCTACCTTTCCCGTAGTTGAGGCCACTCTTGAAGTCATAACCCATCTTTCGGATGATATCTTTTGATTGTTGACTGTAACGACGGAGTTGAAGATGCCCCGTATCGTTACTTTTGCTATCATCCGTATAGCTGAATTGTTGTTCCGGTCCTTTACTAAAAAGTATTGGACTCTCGCCTTTCTTTCGAGCGGGAACAATACGATATGAATCATTAGGATGTTCGAGTAACATTTCTGTTTGAAAAGATTGTACAACTCCCATTGTAAATGACTGAAAGCTATCTAACATATCCAAATAGTACTTAGCATGATAAACCACATCAGTATACTGGAAAGTAGATGCTTTTTTATTGATTTGTACATCTGTATTTACAGCAGGATCTTTAGCCTTAGCAGGCTTGGTCAGATTGATTACAAGAGGGGGAGAAGAAGAACGTGGAGGAGGATTGGCCTTGTTACGACGGAGGTCAATAACAAGCGGCTCAGAGGAGGTGAGCTCCCTTTTATCCTTGTTAATAACAAGTGGCTCGGAAGAGGTGAGCTGCCTTTTTTCCTTGTTACGACGTAAGTCAACAACAAGTGGTTCAGAAGAGGTGAACTCCCTTTGATCCTGACCAACATCAGTTGGTTGCTTCTGGACTGGCAAGTGAATAGCCAGTGGTTTGGAGGACTGAGGGCGAGAAACACGCCCTTTGACAGGTATGATGAGGGTGTCATTAGGCACTGCTTCTTGTTCTTCTTCAGTGTCTAGAGACAACACTACCTTCATGAATTCATCCTTGTACATACGAGCATCGTTGCAGTATGCTTCGATACCTTTGAAAGGATAGAGATCAGCAACCTCCTTTTGAACCTCTCCATTGTCATCGACATATTTGAAACATTGATGGAGAGTCGAAGGAACAATGTTGTGTTCATGTAAGAATGGTCTTCCCAACAGAGCATTATAAGAACAACCATGGTTGTCAATGATGTAGAAGGTCACCTTTGTGCGAAGATTGCCTATTTGGAGTTTTAGGCGAATCTTACCCAGAGGCTCACTCCTTCCCTTGTTGAACCCGAGGATGGTGGTGATTGTACTGGAAAGACTATGCACTAGGATCTTCAGCGCATCTAACATTGTCTTCGGCATGATACTGAGAGCAGACTCTGGATCTATCTGAATACGATCGACTTTCATCGAATCGACATATCCTGTATAGTATAGAGGATGGTCGTGTCTATTGTCTTCCATCAGCATGTCATCCTGTGTGAAAGTTATGTTTGGAATTAACTCCAACACACTATGACAATGGAGGCAAGAAACTGGCTCTGCTTTCGGCTTCTTTAGAAGGGCTAGACAGGTTTCTGCCTATATGAGAGCCTCACTCAGAGTTTCCCGAGTCTCTTTGGAGAGGCACAAGAGCTCGAAGATTGACAGTCGGGTCGATGTATTGGCTAACTGAGCCAAGATATCAAAGTTGTAAGGCTTTTCAAGTCCGGAAGGAGATGACTTCTTCAAAGGTTTGTCAAAGCGGACTTGTTGTTTGCCTTTGTCGGCTACCGTCGGCTTGGAAGGAGTAGACTCTACAACTGGTGAGGATGCAGTAGGAATATCCTCAGTGGAAGCAGGTTGCACTGGAACGGGCTCAGAAGAAGAAGGATTCTCCTGAGCTTCAGGATAATCCTTTAGATAGGCTTTCCCTGATCTGGTGCCCAACTGGATTTCCTCGTTAACTATGGGGTCAAAAGACACCATATTGCAAGTCTTTGTCTTGCCCTTGGAGCGGACACCGAGGCAAGATCCGGATGAATCCATATAATCTCACCATTGTCAAGAGACAAGGGGACAAGACCTTCACTTCGTGGAGGAGAAAGATTCTCGATCTCAAGAGTAGCTTTGGGGATAGGGATGACACCATGATGTACCATCTGCGGCGGGAAGTCACCGAACTGAACTGAGACCATGTTTGCGGTAACAGTTTTCTCGTCTTGCTGCAGAGTGACAACACCAGCGTTGACCAGCTCTTGAATTTTGCCTTTGAGCACATAACATGCTCGAGTGGGATGCCCAATGAACCTGTGATAGACACAATACTTGGGATGATCAGTCTTACCGACCTCATCAGGATTCTTCGGATCTGGGAGCTGGAGCTTATTGCTTTTGATCAAGCAATCAAAGATGCTTACAGTATCATTCTCGTCAAAATTGTACTCTACTTTCGGACGAGGTTCCCTTGGTGGAGGTGCTGGAGGAGTAGAAGCAGACGTATGTGGAGCTACGTTGACCGCCAGAGATTCTTTGTTCTTGTTCTTCAAGTTGATATTCAAAGTCTCTTTTCCCTTGCGGTTGTTCTGGCGATTACCACCACCCGATGTCTGGTGTTCATCCCGGTCGGGGTTAGACATTTGTACCAATAGCTGCTTGAACTTGTCGGCGCTAACTTCAGCTGCTTTAGCGTTGACAATGAAGGATGGCCAGTCTTAGAACTGAGTAGACCCCGTCCACATGCTGATGATAGGCAAAAGATTTGCCTTGCAGGTGTCTATGGTGACAGCGGCCGGAGTTCCAGGAGGCATTTTTAAAGCTTTCCGGTGGAACCTTTCAATGAAACTCTCAGCAGTTTTATTGTGTCTTTGTTTGATTTTATTGAGGGCTGACATGGTCATGTCATTAATCCCCTCATAGAATTATTCCAAGAAGATTTGTTTTAGACCGGAGAAGGAGGTGATACAGCCATCGGGCAAGCTTCTATACCAATCGTATGCTACGCCGGCTAAACAGCCGACGAATACCCTGGTAAGAAGAGCGTCATTTGGCTGAAGTTGGACAGTCATTACCTCAAAGTGGTTAATGAACTGACTAGGAGAAGTGCTGCCATCAAACAGCGAGATTGTTGGGATTTTTTACTTTGGAGGAAATAGGACTTCTTTCCATTCAGCTGGGTAAGGTTGCTTGATCCCCAACCTCTGCAAGTTGTCTTTCTCTTTGAAGGCCTCGAACTGAGTGCGCAGGAGCTTGACAGCTTCATTGGCATCCTCCACTGATGTAGAAGGAGCAGGCTGAATCACAGTGTTAGGGGGAGGAACAGCATGGTAAGCACTACCCCAGTACCTGATTGACTGGGTGTAGGTTGAATCTGTACAGGAGGTACTTGAGGAGATGCTACCCCCAGTCCTGTATTGATAGGCACCGACGATGCTATGATTTTAGGATTTACAGCAGGTACAGTCGGTGGTACTATATATTGGGCTACGATGATAGAATGCATACTTGCAACCATTTCGGCCATGGTCTTCAACTTGTCTTCTAGCGCAGCTATTCGTTGTTCTTGACTAGCCGAACTGGAAGCATCTGGGTCTTCATTGACAACATAAGCTGTCACTTCTCTAGGTACAGTGGAGGACACTGTCTGTTCCAAACTTTTGCTGTATGTATCGTAGTCGGAGAAAGAATCATCTCCTGAATGAGAAAGAGGGAGAAGATTCCTTTGACCGATTATATCTCGACTTCGGGATCTGGTATGTTGGAATACTCCTTCAGCAGATTCTTGGAGTACATCCAAATACCGCTAGCTTGGCTTGCGAGGCTTGCCGTGCTTGGAGCACTTCCTACCCCCAGTGTTTCGGGAAGTCATGTTGACGGAAGCGTATAAAACTTCGTCTTCATCTTCTGACATAGGTTCAGAGTTTGTAAAGTTCAGACGATCGAAGATAGATCGTCTTGTTGTCTGACAACAACACTTGATGACCAATTTGTGATTACAATGGTGTCCAAGTGGTTGCATTGGAGGTGTTGAGATGTTGTCCCATTTTTGCTTAAGGTGTTCTCGGAGATCGGGAACAATGACAGGACGAGAAGAAGTTCGAGGGATGTGTTCTTTGACAACATTCGGAACATGGTTCCGGTTCTTCAAATATTTTGTCCCTTGAGTGTACAAGGACGTACTCATTTCATTAGCATAAGTGTCAGGATTTTTGATCCTAGAAGTTTGCTTCTGATGCTGGTTAGTCTTCGGCATTGGCTGTTTGCGTTTCACCGAAGTTGGTCGATTGAGATAAGTTCTTAGATCAGCAAACTCACCCCCAGGGGTTTCTGTCTGAGACACCAACAATTTTTTCTATTTCGAACGGGATATCTTGAGAGTTGGGAGATCTTGGAATTCTGCTACCGGAGTAGGCAGAATACCTCTTTGATCAGTATACTTCCCTTTAGCAAGGAGGAAAGAAGAACCCTTGTTGGAGAGAGTTCTTGTACTGATTGGTGCCGAGGCACGTTCAGATTGATCTTCTACGGTAAAAACCGAGGAAGACTGAGAAAAGACCAAAGGGCCTTTTCCTTTGTTTTGTGAAGAAGGGTTAGCTAAAGAGCGTTTCCCTCTGTTGTCTTCCAAGTCGTGGGACAAGAAAGTTTGAGAAAAGACCAACGGGCCTTTTCCTTTGTTCTGGGGAGGAGGAGGAATAGCCAAAAGACTACCCCCAGTGGATTGCGCTGGAGCAACAGGATGCTTGGAAAGAGGAGCAGAGTTTTTCCCTTTGCTGTGAGAAAAAGAGAGATTAGCCAAAGGGCTGTCTCTCTTAGACTGCGCTGGTACAGTTTATGCAGGGATTGAAGTGGCTGTTGGCGCACTGGCAGCTTGCGCATGAGCAACTCTAGCAGAAGGTCTTCTGGCCACAGTTTTAACAGCTTGCGCAGCAGGAGTCTTGATGCCAGAGTGCTTGAGTTACACTCTGGTTGCTGGAGTGGTGGATTTCACAGGCAGAGTTGCAGCCAACTACGCCAGAGGAATAGGAGTCTTGCACTTTGACAGAGCAGCATAGGAAGTAAGTTATGTACTGGCAAGTGGAGCAACATACTGTGCATGGACAGTAGCAGCAGACTGCGCAACAGAGACAGCAGTCTTGGGAACAGAGGCAGTAGACTGCACAGCAGGCTGAGCAGCAGAGGCAATGGACTGCGCAACAGTCTTGGGGACCCACACTGGTTAAACTTTGCTCGTGGCAGAAGTTGTTGCAGTGCGAGGGGTGGTCCTGGAGTTGATCATCGCCTCGTAGGCCATCTGGTTGACCTTTACAACCAGCGTCTTCTGCGTCTTTCCGATAGACGCAACGTCACATTGAGTTGTCACTTCCACGTCAGAGGAGAAAGTCGTCCCCAGCAGAGTCGCCATTTTGTTTACAAAAACAAAAGTTGATCTTTATTTCACAAACTTTGTAAGAAGATTACAAAAATTCTGAGAAAGTACAACTATAGGAATCCGATCTGAATGACGATCGCTTTATCCCTTGGATGATGTAAACTTTGAAGACGGTAGCATCTGAAGATTTCAGTAGCACTTTGGCAAGAACTCCTGATCTCGGGTGATGACTTGAATGTGTGTTCTGATCTCTCTGTGTGTGTCTGATAATGAAGACTTGAAACTCTATTCATAGAGTTCTGAAAATAACTAACTTTTAGTTATTCTGAATTGCGCAGGATGGATTGCGCAGACTTTGGATTGCGCAGGCAATGAACTGCGCAGGCAGTTACTCGATCATGGACCATCTGTATGTGACGCGTGGCATTGTTTGATTGAAATGCGCTTGATCGTGTACAGACGGTTACCACATGGTGAGTAATTAATGGCATGCAAGCCACGTGTATATTGTCAGTTGTCTTGATGGAGTGCGCCACCCGAATTGCGTGGCTTCAGATTGCGCTGGGATGGACCGCGCTGTAGAGTGTCTGGCCGATTGCGCTGCATGTACAGCTATCCTCGAGCGCTATGTTGTACGATAAACGAACAGTTTTCTCGTTCTCCATGCTGTCAGTTGTCAGAAGATCTGATTCTCTGTTAGATAATGATGACGAGGCCACATCAACTTGCGCACTTGGATGAGTGTGCAGTTCATCCTGCACAATCGAGTTGTTGCGCAATCTATCTCCTGCGCAGTTCACTTGAAGGATGCACAATTTGATTTTCATGACTTCTTTGATGGGTGCAACTTGATTTTTAGGACCTACACCAGGGGAGGCCGAGAGGGAGAGAGAGAGTGTCGAGAGAGAAGGAGAGTGAACCGAGATAGAGAGAGAGGGAAAGAGTGCCAAGAGAGAGGGAAAGAGTGCCGAGAGAGCGAGGGAAAGGGTGGGGTGATGGGGTCTTAGAGCCCTCTCTCTTCCTCTCTATATAAATATTTTTTCTTTCTTTCCACTACCAGAATAAGGCACTTTAGCGACGACTAAAGATGCCGCTAAAACGCCAAAAGACGTCGCTAAACCATTGTAGCGATGTATTTAGCGACGTCTTTCTCTTATCGCAAAAACCTTAGTCGCTGTTTGGAAAGACGTCGCTGATCGTCGCCAACACTGACGTTTACCGACGCAAAGATACGTCGATAATATACCGACGTTTACCGTCGTTTCGTCGATGAAATAGCGACGTTTATGATCTCGCTATACGTCGGTATTCCCTGGGAAAATTACCGACATTTTTAATGTCGCTATACGTCGGTATATAGTACCGACGTTTGGTGATGTCACTATACGTCGGTATATCCTAGGAAAATGAGGTAAAATCCTGGGATATTTATCGACGTATAGCGACGTTTACCGACGCATACCGACGAAACTGACGTCGCTATACGTCGGTAGCCTGGCAATATATGCCAGTTTAGCGACGTCTACCGACGCAATATGCCGTCGGAACGCGACGGTAAGCGTTGGTAGACGTCGCTAAATTTGAAAAAATAAAATAAAAAATAAATTGCAGTATGCAGTTTTTTCCACATAATTATTTTCTTCCTGCAGTTTAATCTGAAACACAATATATGCAATCAACAGAATCATTTTCTCCACAGAATCATTTTTTCCACAGAATCATGGGTCTACACAACCAATTACCAATGTATCTATGCAACCAACAAACAAGTGTCACAAACAAATAAGTGTCACAAACAAATACAAAGAAAAACATGTACTCAACTCAAACACTCAATAAAAACAGTCCTAACTCGGACTACTGGGATCTGGAGCAGGAGGGGACGCGCCGCGACAAAGGGCTAAGAAAAGCTCATAGTCCTCCTGTGAAATCGATACCGATGAAGGAGGTAGTGACGTCGGTGGAGTCGATGTCAATGAAGAGGTAAATGAAGAGGTAGTAGTAACGGCGGAGTCGACGATGATGAAGGCGCACCCGGAGGACGATAATGCTCCAACTCTGAAAGTCGCTGGTGGTATGAATCCATTATAGATAGCATTCTATCACTTCTATCAGCCATCGAATCCTGTGCCAATCTCAGCCTCTCGGCCATGGTCATCTTTGATGCCTGCAGATCCAATACACTGCGCTCCGTCGATGCTCTAAGATCGATGACGCTCCACTCTGTCCGCTCAGTCACATGTCGGAGCTCCATAATGCTGCGGTAGAACGCATCCAATCGTGCTATAAGCGCATGCTCATCCGACTGGTGCTGAGACTGGTCCTGAATCCGTGGTAGCAGCTCGTCCCGGAGAGACTCCATCATCTGGTGGACTCGGGCAGACTCCTAGGACGGCTGTAGACCATGCACACTAGCGGAGGATGCCCTAGAGGGCTAGCTCGCAACTAGGGTGCCATAGGATCCCGTACCGTAGTACGTACCCCTACGGAGGCCACCAGCGGCGGTCATCCACAGCTCGTCCGCCGACGGAGCTTGAGTAGGCTGTAAGGAAGTACCGGCCTCTCCCGCAGTAGGTGCACTAGCAGCCGCCCGGTCCCAAGGCCTCTGATACTCGGCCTAGAAAGTATGGATAGTACTCTATGATTTCTAATTTCTAATTAATTACTTATTATTACTAACTACATGAATATTTATTTGCATGCATATTTACTAAGTTATATTAAAATTAACACGAAGTATTATAACTAACAAATAGTATTGTAATACTTACATAGGCTTGCACGGCTCTCTCGTCAATAAGGGCTTTGCCCTTCCGATGGGTGGCCAGGAAGACGGTCACCATGTTGGCGTTACTGACCTTCCTACTTTAACATCTACTAACTCTCATATTCCTTCTAACATAAACTAATATCCTAATCTAAACTAACCCTTTAACTGAAACTAATATCTAAACAATGCTAATCATGAACTAACACCCTAACCTTGGAAGTCCACACTGCTCAAGCACAGGCCAAAGGCCAAGTTATAAGGCAAAATGCAGGCAACTGCCTGTAGCTACAAGGCAAAACCAAATGTTGACGGTATATATACCGTCAACATTTAAAAAGTTTACTTGTCTTGACAAAATGAGTAAAGTAACTCTTATAGACCGAAAGGATACTCTATACACTCTAGGATACTCCTTAGTATATTAGATATCAAAATCACTTAGTATGACACAAATATGAGTGTGAATTTCATATAAGAATCTAAACATAAACTATAAGAATCTAAACTAAACATAAGCGACGTCACTAAAGACGTCGGTAAACGTCGCTATTACATATATATACATGCTTACACTAGTCAACTAGGTCAATCCTAGTCCAGTCAAGTCTCGCTAGGCCTAACCAAGCCTAGGCAATCAAACACACACCATCAGAAGTCATAGAGAACACATATTACATATATATACATGCTTACATTACATTCATATATTTGAACTTGCATTCATTCATCATAGGCATATTTACATAGATGCTTGCATTTCTACATTCATTCATGAATTTATTTCTTAACATATATACATTACACTTGATTATTAGTTCATGGCATTTATGCATACATATATGTCTATCACATATGTTATCTAAACATGCATAATACATTCACCCATTCTATTCTTTATACATATGCATATATCCATGTATTTCCATTTGCATACATATATGCATATTGCATTCATATGTGCTTACCAACTTGCATATATCCATGTATTCCCATTTGCATACATATATGCATATTGCATTCAGATTTAACAGTGGTACAAAAGTGTGTGTGTGTATCCACATTCAGATTTAACAGTCGCTGATGTAAGTGTGTGTCTGCGCCGTGTCAGTGGGAGATAGGGTTAGGATTAGGTATACCTGGAATGGGTCGGATAGAGGTCGCCGGAGCAGAGCAGGGGACGAGGGGGTCGACGGTGGAGGAGCGACGACGAGGTCACCAGGGGGGAACGGTCGCCAGAGACGAGAGGGAGGGAGGCAACGTCGGAGGGAGGGGGAGAGAAATGAGAGGGAGCGATCGTCGAGGGGAGGCAACGTCGGAGGGAGGGGTCATCGAGGGGAGGCCTCGCCGGAGGAGAGCTCGTCGGGGGGAGCGGTCGCCGGAGACGAGAGGGGGAGGGGGAGGGAAACGAGAGTGCTCGGCGGGAGAATAAAAATTTGGAAAATAAAATGAAATCGATCGGGTTCCCAGAACCCTAAATAAAAGTTTTTAGCGACGTCTAAGTGAGACATTGCTAGACGTCGCTGTTCAGTAATAGGATAGCGACGGACATGATTAAATGTTGCTAAACGTCGCTGAACAAAATATATCAGCGACGTTTTGCGACTACATAACGACTTGTTATTTCCAAACTATAATTACAGTCGCTACTAGTCGCTACTAGTCGCTAAACATCGCTGATAGTGACGTTCAGTGACGTCATTTACATACGTCGCTAAATACACAAAATATTGCGACGTTTTCAACTGGCGTCGCTAAATTCGTCGCTAATTTGACATATTTTGGTAGTGTTCTTTTACTTTTTCTTTTTCTTTTTTTTACCAATAAATCCATGCATATAGACATGTGCCCTAAGTGAAATTACCGTTTTGTCCATGTTTCATGCATGAGGACATGTGTATAGATTCGATGTCATGGTTAATTTACAATTTGCAAATATTTACAAGGGCTTATGTATAAAAAATTTATTTTAGAAAAAGAAATGGGTTTAATTAAAAATAAGATAATGATAATAAAATTAATGATAACGATTTTTTTCTTAAAAAATTATTAACAAATATAATATAGAGAAATAAACGATAAAAGAAATATTTTATTAGGTGGCTATTACAATATATATATATATATATATATATATATATATATATATATATATATATATATATATATAAAAAAAAATATATATATATATATATATATATGGAAACAGGTAAATTTTTTCTGGAATCGCTCCTACTGGGATTCGAACTCCTGACCACTCGGGCCGCATGCATCTCTCTTAACCACTAGGCTAGAGGTCATTTGCATATATATATATATATATATATATATATATATATATATATATATATATATATATATATATATATATATATATATATACTCACTTTTTGCGATGGTCTCTAGGTCTGGAGAGGCGATCGCAAGGGAGACTACCCAAGAATTAGGGTTCCCGATATGGGATCCTGGGCTGGGAGAATCATCCAAAGATGATGTAGATCCATCCGTCGATGTAGGGAGGGAACTCGGCGGAGGGTGGACGACGGTGAGAAGGCGGGACAAAGGAAGAACAAATCGGGCGAAACTGCCAGAGCATCGTCCAGGCCTCAGAGGAGATATAGCGAGGAGGACGGAGCGCCGACACGCGGGCTGGAGAGCCGACTCGTACCCAAGAAGTGATCTGAACCTAGGGTTTCGACCGGGAAACACGCCGGATACGGCCAGAGCCTCGCCTTCGGGGTACGCTCGTACGGGTTCTCCTCAGATGACAAAAGCCACGGGACAGCAGAACCCTCCTACTGGCAAAGGGAAATCTAAGATGGAGGCGAACCCTCCTAGCAAGTCATGGGCAGAATTTTTCACAACCGATTCGAGGACAGCGACGAATCAGATGAAATACATTGCTCCTAAAGTGGTTGGTTCAGGGACCAGAGCCTCGTTTACAGAGGATGACCTAAAAGAAACGAAGGAATACTGGAAAAAACACCATAATCTTGTATGTATTGGGCAATCGGCCGTTCTACAACCATATTAGGGCGTACGCCGAACGGGTCTGGCGCCCTAAGGGCAGCATGTAATTCTTCTCCCGCAGTAACGGATTCTACTTTGTCAGATTCGGTATGGTGGAAGATATAGAGAGGATAATCCAAGGAGGCCCGTGGACTTTTGACGGACGACTGATCATAATAAAGGAGTGGACCCCGAAAATGAGATGTGAACGGAAAGTCCTGCACTCGGTACCTATCTGGATTCGATTTCCCGAATTACTATTACTTTATTGGAGCAATCTGATGATTATGAAACTGGCCAGTTTGATTGGAGTCCCAATTAAAGTAGATGAGCGAACGACGGCTAGAGCTATGATAGGTTTTGCCAGGGTATTTGTCGAGATAGAGGCTGGTCAATCTCTCCCATCTCATGTTGAATTCGAAGTCCCGTCAGGAGAGGTGTTTGTTCAGAAAGTAGAATATGAGTGGGTTCCTCCTACTTGTAACCATTGTCTACAATTCGGACACCCATCAAAAGAATGCAAAGCTGCAAAAAGCACCGCACAGGAGGGAACCAATGATAATGTGAGACCGGATATTCACCAGATGGGATCAAATATTCAACTAGATCAATCACCAGGAGGCGCAAGCACTCGGATTGTCAACCATGAAGATGGCATGGAACTTGAGATCAATATAGGATTGGAAAACATTGTATCTCAAGGGAAAACTCCTGCAACTCAAGATCCGACTCAGAGGGGAGGGAAGGAAGCACAAGCTGAGAAGACGGGACCTTCCATGATTTTCACAGCATCAACGAGTGCGGCAGGTAAAAGTCGGGGGGTGGGCAAAAGCAAAAACACAAAAGATAATACAATTGTTCGGCATAACCCACAGCGATGGAGACCAAAAGAGTCATTGGAGGTGCAAACCGAAGGAGGAATCAGTCGAAAGAGGCAAGCTGGAATTTCTTTTGAAGACATTAACAAGCCTGCAGCTGGCCAGATTGAGGAGAGATCAGCTTTGTGTTTAGACAACCCCCGATGGAGGGAATTGGTGAACAAGCTCGCGGTTTCAAATAACCTAGACGAGGATTCCAGTGAGATTCGTGAAATTGACCAGAGGAATGAAGAACCTGATCTGCTTCCAGAGGATAAGGATCTGGAGATTACCGGGAACAACCAATCAGATTAAAATGTCCATGATTACATGGAATGTTCGAGGCGCCTGCTCTCTAGGGCGATGGAAGAAAATTAGTGATGTGATTCGTAAAGGGCAACACGATATTTGTGCTCTTCTCGAGACCAAAATGAAGACCGATAGGATGCTTCAACGAAGGACGGCAACCCACTGGCAACAGGTAAACAATCTTCACCTGTGTAATATGGCTCGTATTTGGGTAAGGTGGGACAGCCGACAATGGGAAGGGAATATTATTCATGTATCCGAACAGATGATATTACTTTTATTCAAAAACAAAGGAGGTTTTCAAATGTTATATGGGGCCGTCTATGGCCATAATGATAGAAGACGTAGAGAGGAATTGTGGAAAGAGATTACGCACTTCAGCATCCTTGCGAACTCTCAACACAACTTGCCTCTCATTCTCACGGGTGACTTTAATGCCCTACTATATCGGCATGAGAAAGTAGGCGGAAGGGTGGTACCTGAAGGCATTATGCAGGACTTCCAAACTTGTCTTCTTCAGTCTGGGCTTCAACCACTAGAGCGATCGGGACATGTATGGACGTGGAATAATAAAGCAGTTCGCAAGCGAATTGCCTGCCAACTTGATAGAGCCTTGGGAAATCAACTCTGGTTTCAAACTTTTCTGGATGCTAAAGCAGAGGGGATGCCAGCAGGAACTAGTGACCATTCCCCGATTTGTGTTCGCCTCTGTCAAGCTTCTCGCAGCCGGCCGAGGCCGTTTAGATACAATAATAAATGGCATCGGATGGACGGATACATGGAGGTGGTTCAAAATAGTCTTAAAGCGGTAGTTACTAGGAACATTCAATTTCAGCTTGTTAAGTTGAAGACGGTCAAGAAAGCTCTTAAAGCCTGGAATATGCAAGCACCTCAGTCGGACCTTCAGGTGGAGGAAAAGAAGTTAATTGAAATCCAGAACAGACTTCAAACAGATGTGTCTAACGAAGAATTGGCCCGAGAGGAGCGGGTTCTCGTTGAAAAGGTTGGACGACTCAGGATGCTCCAGGAAATTGAGATGGCACAACGTGCCAAATGTCAATGGCTGCAGCAGGGCGACCAATGTACTAAATCCTTCTATGACATTGTGCGAATGCGGCAACATCGTAATGGTATTTCTCGGCTTATTGGGCCATCGGGTAGTGACCTGACTTCAAATGAAGACATCCAACAGGAGGCAGTTAGGTATTATTCTAAACTTTTCAATCAAGTTGATTATCTAACCTCGTTCCCTGCAATTATATGCAAGAAGCTCGTGTCTCTCGAGGGAAATAAGATGATGGGTGCGAGGGTTGAAATGGCAGAACTGGATGATATTATCAAGCAGGCAGCTCCCGACAAAGCCCCGGGTCCAGATGGATTTAGTAGTTTGTTCTACAAAACTCATTGGGACGATATCAAACACCAAGTTCTGGAGATGGTAAGAGATTTCTTTGACAATCAGCGTCTCCTGAAGGAATTAAACCACACATTCCTTACCATTATTCCTAAGAAGGAAGGTGCTACGTCGATGGCGGATTACAGGTCGATTGCCTGCTGCAACTTCTTGTACAAGATTATCACACATCTCATGTGTCGGAGGATAGAAAAAGTTATGCAGGATCTTATTTCTTTCAATCAAGCCATTTTTATCAAAGGCCGATCCATTGCTGATCATAACCTGTTAGCTCATGAGCTTGTACGGGACTTTAATAAGCCTGGTGGCAACCGCTCGTGCATCAAATTGGATCTTCGGAAAGCTTATGACTCTATTAATCGGGATTTCTTATGTCATATTATGCTGGAAATGGGATTCGCCGAATCCTGGGTGGCAATGGTTCGTGAGTGTATCTCGACCCCAACATTCTCGGTTCTTGTCAAAGGAATTCCTTACGGTTTCTTTCATAGTAACCGAGGGATTAGACAGGGGGACCCGCTCTTCCCTTATTTGTTTACTATAGTTATGGAGTACTTTTCTCAACAGCTGGAGCTTGCGGAAGTACAAGGGAGGATCATCCCAATTCAGAAGCATATCAAACCTAGTATCACTCATCTAATATATGCTGATGATTTGCTTTTATTCATTGTGCGTTCAAATAGGGGCCTGGCGACGCTGGAGCAGCTTATGATTGAGTTCGGAAATTTATCTGGACTCGAGATTAATAAAGGAAAAAGCAGAATCTATTTCAATAAATTATGTCCTAACAAAGAAGCTAAAGCTTCTTTTATTGGGGTGGACAGAGGAGAACTGCCGGTGCACTACTTGGGATTCACTACAACAAAAAGACCTATTAATGACGCTTGATAAGTGGATTTCATGACGGCTGATAAAGAAGCGTCATCAAAGTTCGAAATACCTTTTTTCTATGACGATTTAGGCTAATTCTGGGCTTTTTATAACGTTTATAAAACAAAGCGTTATTAATAATTTAGAGCGGTGGCAAACTTGTAATATTTTTTAAGTTTAATTGTTGGCAAAATCCTTGCTATAGCCCGCCTCTCCCCCAAAACATTCTGGTCTTCTCCTTCTCCTCCTTTCTTCTCCCTCCTCTCCTCCAACTCCAAAACCCTAACCCTAGATCCAAAATCTTCGAGGAGGGCCTCACGCTCCTCGTCGCCCTCCAGGACAAGCTCGAGACCGTCGCGCACGCGATCGACAAGAACGCGAAGGAGCGTTAGGGTTCTACTCGTCCTCTTCTCCGTGCTCTCCCTCTCCTTCCTTCGGCGTCGTCGATGTCGTGGGTCCGCAACCTCCGTCGCTTCATCGGTTCCGACGCCGGCCTCGGATCCGAAGCCCTCATGGGTCAGTTCCTCTTCCTTACACCCTCCTTTCCTCTTTTTCTCCTTCTTTTCCCCCAACTCCAAAACCCTAACCCTAATTTTGAAGAAATTAAAAACCCTTTTATTCTCCATGCGACCCCGAAGGCCACCCTACTCTCTTCAAGTCTCACTTAATACCACTGCTCCCATAACGTTCAAAATTGCTCGGTTCACTTAATACCACTACTAAAGGGAAGTTAGACAACCTAAGAAGCTCCTTGAAAGGGAGACACCCTGTAAAGGTGGTGAAGCAGACTCCCAGTGGAGAAGGAGCACCCATATACTGGTGACTTCACTATTTAACATATATGGATCATAACGAGTGTCCATGAACTGTACGCCATCTCCATGCGCCTGGAATTATCATAGTCGTGTAATGAGCTTCAGATTATGTGACACTGCATATTTTGGTCGTAAAATACCTGTATCCTTTTTTTCATATAAGTTATGCCATTATACTATTATTGTTTGAATCTCTCTGAACATATTTTTTATAGCTTCAAAATAAAAACTGAAAAATTCTTGGAGTAAAACTGCTGAAACCAAAATACTTGGTTGATCAAAACTGGAACCGAGTACTAAATTATCCAAGTTGATTTGGTTTTAAGACTTGAGATATCCATTGTGATATGTTTTCGAACTTATGCTCTTGGCTAAATCCATATGGCTAACCGTTCTAAGGTGCAAAGAGGCTTCATCATGGACCAGGGTTTCATTTGTTGATCTGTCCTTCTCTTATAATTCACTGATAAGTTCTTAATTTGATATCCCACCCTTTCAGGTTTTAACAGGTTCAAGTCTAAAAATTTTGCATTGCCTTCTGTTGAAGCTGTCTCGAGATGAACATCAAGATATATGTGGAGATGCAATGTCCATATCTGTTTCCAATCACTGGTTCATCACAAAAGTAAAGCACACCGATATTATTGGTCTCGCCAACTTGTTTTATGAAGAACTACATAACCAGTTTGAACACATATTTTTTGGGGCAAGCTATCTCCCTTTCATTGTGGTTTCAGACCAAAAAGGTGGTCTGATTTCAGATATGAAATTCTTGCCTGAAAAATTCATATTGCTGTTAAGATGTTTCATGATCATTTTGCGATTTCTTGAGTTTGACCTGACCATTATGTCAGAGAGATGCCAAATTCTAGTCACAATACTCAGAAAGTTGTCCCCCTCAAATTCACTGCCAAAATTTCCTCATCGTTCTTTGCATCCAGATGATATGACGACTTCTAGTGCTGATCGATCACTTGATTTCTTTCCTTTAGTACTCGAGGTAATTCATTAACTTGATTGTTATTTTATTACTGTCTCTTGTTGCGGCAATTATATTAATTGTAGAAAGCATACAAAGGGACTTAATATGTAGTACCTGGTTTCGACCTGTGTTACCTGCACAACTCAGAGTTCAAGCCATGGTTCGCTGTATCAGTATCAGACCCTTCATATGAGTATCTATGTCAGCAGTTTCACAGAGTTTCGGTCCTTTTTAATCAGTCAGTTTTATTTTGGTATCAGTATTGGACCATACACACTGACACTTCCAAGCCACTACATGAATTCTACAATCATCAAAGTTTTATGATATTTATCACATAAGGGGCTTGATGACACCAAGACACAAAGTTGTCTAGGTTGTGTCAAAATAAATATTGGAATCATTTTAACCGCACATGAAGTAATTGGGTAGGCATATCATTCTTATTTCCTGTAAGCCAGATTCACATATTCATGTACTATAGACATGTCTACTTGTCAGGTTTTTGAAGCTCGTGCTAGATACTTCTTGATATCCTTGTAGAGTATCCCAGTAACTCTGGTCTGGGCTGAAATTTGTTCTTCTTTATGTAATTGGGTCTGTTAGTCTTTGGTTGATTCTAGATGTTGTTTGGCTGATAGCTAGGAATTTGGCACCATTACAGACAACTGATATGAGATTGACAGTTGGTCATAGGAACGCTGAAGATAATGAATACTTGCCTGGAGTGGATCCATCTTTAGAATTTGTATTCACTTCCAAAGACATCACGTGCACTGGTGCTGCTGCAACTATGTTGGTTTTTAACAATGAGGTTGGCTTTTCAAGGAAGAACATAGAATCAATCTGCAGCGTGGGTCGATCGACAAAGAAAGGGAGGAGGAATGAAGGATTTGTTGGAGAGAAAGGTATGCCATCATTATGTAACGATTTATTTCATACATATCTGACATAATTTTGCACTTTATTGACTCGACGGGTGCTGATATGTTTAAGGGTACTTGTTTTAAATACCTTCTCTTGTTGTACATGAATATCTGCATTGGATAAAGATACCAACTTGATCTCATAGATAGTGTTGGGGCTTCTACTTTTCTAGCCAACAAAAGAAAATCCATAACCGAAATCAAATAAAGCAAAATTTTAAAATATTCTGAAGGACATGAAATAGCCATAACGCGAACAAAAATGTTCCATAATTGCATTATGACAACTAATAATTCTTACCAGTTGGTACAGCTCATGATAATGTACAACACTTTCTTTACTTAAATACTTGAGACATTTTTTTGTTAATCAACAGTTCATGGCCACAATCATTTTAACTTATGGACAATACTGGCTTCAAGATCTTTAGATCAATACGGTAAGACAGGATACTGACACGGGGGTTCATGGCCACAATCATTTTGGCATGTTCTGGCTATTCTGGAATACCTGTATTTGCGTCTGATACATTTTAGACATGAAATGTACACAACATTGGCTTTTGGAGTGTCCATGCTTTCTCAAAACCAATTTACTCTATCCATCCATCTATGCAGTAGTTGTAGTTTATATTTCTCATTTTTTCTTGTGCACTAATCATTTGATCTAATCCATGATTATTTATCCTCAACATGTACAACACCAATTATTTATTATCCAAATTTTGTTTATTTGTGACTTGTTTTGAAGCAAAGTTCTATATATCAGTCCTTCCTATGAGTATTGATACTGGCAGTTTCAACAGATTTGGATCAAAGCATGTGTTTTTCGTTTTGGAAAGCCAAATGTTATAAAACATATTTTAGAAAGCTGGAAAAATATTTGAGACACACACACACATATATATACATATTTTAGTAGTTCTAATTCTACCTTTAGTTAAACTAAAATTTAAGAAGATGAGGTTTAAAGCATGAACCATTGATATATCGTTTTTAATGCCTTAGTCATTGAAGTTTTTGAAGATTAGCTCATAGAGCTCTCTCTATTTTCAAATTTGTAAGTTGGTGTTATCTTAATGTGTTGATAATACTTGTTATATATGCATGGTGGAATTGTAGCTAACTAGTATTAATTTTTTTTCTCAGGTGCACATGAAGATGCAACTATTATTGCAGTGGTGGGATTTGCTACACGTGATGTTGACAGTTTTGATGTGCTCAAGTTGAAGCCAAAGTAGTTACTTGTTTTGAGGATTCATTTAAGTAGTAGTTGTAAATATATGTATTTGGATACCCTATTTTGAGATAATGTAATGAAGATGGTGATATAACATTTCGATGTTTTCTTGTGAATATAGTTCAAAGTTGTTGTTTTAAAATTGAATTGAGAAATTTTTGGAAAGTAATATATAATGTGCAGTATTGAGTGTTATAAATGTGATGAGTTCAGTAATATGAGTGTTATAAATGTGCTGCATTGAGCCTACATATTATCTATTCATGACGTTTTAAAACTGTTCAGAATTGTGCACTATATATTAACTATTCATAACGCTTTTATAGAAACTATTCATGACGGTTATTTTATGACGCTTTTAAAAAACATTTATAACACCCATTTTCATAACGGTTGCTGTGAAAAAAAAGCGTTATGGTTCATCATTAATGACGATTTTTAGCCGTCATTAAAAGGGTTTTTTGTTGTAGTGATTACCGCTCAGCATTAATTATGCCAGAGATTCAACCTGTCAGAATATGATAGAGTACGTCTAGAGACGCACGGAAGGTTGGCATGCACAAAATTTATCTTTTGGAGGCCGTATAGAGTTGGTTCGATCTGTTGTTCTTGCAATTACTTCCTTTTGGCTTCAAGCTATTCTTTTGCCGAACTCCACTATTAGGAAGCTGGAAAAAATTTGCGCTGATTTCATTTGGCATGGGGGAATACATAGCATTAAAATGGAAATTTTATGCCGTCCTAAAGAGGAAGGAGGAGTAGGTTTATACTCTATTTGGACACTTAGAGAAGTTGCGGCCATGAGACTCGTCTGGAAGTTCATTACTGGCAACTCGCTATGGGCAAGATGGACAGCGGCCAAATATATCAAAGATATTAATTTTGGGGCTTTACAATCCAAAGCAACGCCTTTGTGACATTCAAGACTATCCTGTTATATCGGGCGAAGGTGTTGCCTCATATTGAGCGGATTATGAAAGATGGGAATTCTACGGATCTATGGTTTGATCCTTGGATCGAACGCAAGTGTCTTGCGGATCTGGGCGATAACACTATCTTGAATAGGGCGCGGGTTGGTATCCCAGTTAGCACCATCATTGAAGATGGGCACTGGAGACCGGAAAAGCATGCAGTCGCTAGGCGGTTTAGTATGGCTATTATGCGTACTACAATCGATGCTTCGATCGAGAAGGACAGCTGGAAGTGGCAGGGCTCTCCTACTGGCGAGTTTCAGCACCGCTCGGCCTATAATATTTCCCGAGCCAATCACCCCAAAGCCGACCACATGGAGTTCATTTGGGTGACAGGTGCTTCCCAGAAGATATAATATTGCATGTATAAAGTTATGAAGGGTCGGTTGGCAACCAGGGACCGGTTGATACGCTTTGGGGTAAACATTCCGAGTACTGAATGTGTGTTATGCCATCAGGAAGAAGAGAGCATTAAACATTTATTCTTTCAGTGTTCGGTGGCATGGAGAATCTGGATGATACAGACTCACAAGCTATTGATTACTAATGGACAAGCAAGGAGTATTGAGGATAATATTGAGATCTTTCAGAGGCTTCATAATAATGGTAGCCGATGGTTCAAAGAAGCTAGACTCAGACTGGCCTCAGCCGTATGGCATATCTGGAAAGAACGTAATCGGCATATTTGAAAACATTACCACGTCCGAGATTGGTGTTAGCCACAACATAGATGTTGATGTCAAATATTGATCGGGGATTAAATATTTTCTGTATTTGTAAATATTTCTTTTATCAATGGATTACCTTCTTCCAATATATATATATATATATATATTTATAATATATAAAAATATATATATAGATATATATATTATATATATATATATATATCTATAATATATAATATATTAATATATATATATATATATATATATATTAATATTTTAAATATATATATAATATATATATCATATATATATATATATATATATTATATATTATATATATATATAGATATCTATAGATAATATATATATATTAATATATATTATATATATATATATATAATATATAATATATATATATATATATATATATATATATATATATATATATATATTATATATATAATATATAACAATATATATATATATATATATATATTTTATATAATTTGTATTTTGCAATGACAATACTTGATTGCTATTTGATTATGTGTTAAATATTACTTTGTTTAAAATTATTTAAAATATTATATTATAGCCCGATAAATTCGATGGACCCGAGTTCAATCCGATCCTCTGGACTTGGTTTTTGGACTTCATATGAACGCGAAGTCGGATTGTACTTGGGCTCGTCTAGACTTACGATTTATCGTTTTGGCTCGAGTTGACCCTAAAGCCCGACCCAATCTGTCCGAGTCACCCCTACTCTAGAGCATCCCCCTCCTCCGACTCCGTTGCCGCCTCCCTGTTCCTCCGTTACCCACCCCACCCCTTATCCCGCCTCCTCCGTTACCTACCCCCCACCCCACCTCCTCCCGTACGCCCTCCGTCCTCTGGTAGATATTATAATATATTGTCAAGCATACCCTTAATAGTAGAGATAATAATATATTGCCCGAATTTATGTGAAATCAGTAGAAAAAGAAAATAAAATAAAATATAATTAATTATGACCAAGAACATGTACCTTGGCCTTTGATCTGGGTCCCTTTATACGTAACATGGCTGTGTGGGCTAACTTTAAATTCTATCATGATTTATTTAGTTTGGATTGTAATGGCTTAAGGTTGTTTGGTAATGACAATTTATCGTCTTCTTTTTCTACTTAGGTCGTAGGATTTTGAAAAGGAAAATGCTAAGTTTACAATCAATTTCTTACAACTTTTTTACAACCTCTTTCTTCCATCCCCTACACATGGATCCCACCGGATCCCACCTTCTCTCTCACTCCCTGCTATATGGGCTCCATCCGACCCCACCACTTCTCCTCCTCCTCCAATCGAAGTCCGACACGTGGCGGTTGTAAGAGGATTGTAAACATTTGGTTGTAGGCATAGCAAAGCTCTTTTAAAAAGCAAACGCTGACCAAAGGTGACATGACCATTGTGCAAGTCTTGTCACAAGTTTCACATCGGGAGTGTATGAAAAAAAAAGAAAAAAAAAAATCAGTAAATAAATATTGAATTTATTTGAAATAATTATAATTTACCAAGCATATGAAATTTTCGAATTTCATAAATTATTGAAACATATGAAAACGTATGTTAAAAAGCTAACCATTCTGTGGTTGCAGTAAAAATATAAAATATAAAATATAAAAACTAAAAACTAACAAGAAATAATAAATAATAAATAATAAAATCTAAAATCTAAATAATAAAATATAAAGTATAAAATATAAAATATAAAATATAAGAAAATAAAATAGAAAATAAAAAATAGAAATAAAAAAATAAAAAATAGAAAATAGAAATAGAAAATAGAAAATAGAAAACAGTAAATAGAAAGTGGAAAATAAAAAATAAGAAATAGAAAATAGAAATTTAATATTTGAATCATGTAAGTGTTAAAGAGCCATGTAAGTGTACTGAAGTGTTCCAACATCTCAGTTTCTGGTACCTAAGAAAATTAATATTTGAATCATTTCTGGCCGTACTTTGGGTAAGCAACATGAATCATTATCTACCATTATCTGTATAGGGCAATGACGCTATCATTAGAAAATGAGCTCTCTCTTTCTCACAGCCTCCAGCCAAATTCAACTAGATTTATCTCTGACTTTAGAAGCTCCTTATTCCTTAAACTAATAACTTATTGGTCCTCTTAACTTGTCCAAACCTTCAAACTTTCATTGGTTGGCTTAAAAACTTAAATAACATCTATAATTTGAACATCATATATAAATCAAACTTTCCACTACTAATTCACATATAATTGTGCTCACAGGCCTTAGAGGGACTGAATGCAAGAGCTGACACACTAACAGAACCTAGTCACTAACATAGCAAAAACAAATCATAACTGCTCTAACACTACAAAACCTAGTTCTGCATTTCTATAGCGGCCACCGCAGCTTCATTTCCTTCTCCATTGTCGTCCACTGGTGCAGGTGAAGGAGGCGGCGGCGGCGGCGACAACATCGAATGCACGCCACCGCCACAAGCACTATCAATGCCGCCGCAATAAGTGTCACGATCACTAGGAGAACGATGATGACTGTGGAGTTGGTCTTCCCCGCTCCCCCTCCGCTCACACCCAAGCTAAGTCCTGTGTAACTCATCTCCTAGAATGAACCACATCGAAATTAGTATTTTGAAGAGAAATTTGTATCAATCAAAATTGGTGGTTTAAGTAACGAGCGCCGACCTGTGAAGTTGGTTTCAATATCTGACCGGCGCCGTACGGAGGTCCACGAGTAGCAGCCGCGACATGGGACAACTTGTCCAGCTCGCCAGAGGGAAATCAGACCTGACAGCTCGCCGGAAGAGAGAAATGAGATTTTCCTTCGTCATCTTCTTTCTCTTATTATCGATGATGTTTACCATTTCGGGCAAAAAGTAAATAAGAAAATTAAAAACTTTAAATAAAAAATAAAAAATAAAAATAAATTATAAAGAATCAAAAATAAAAATAAAAAAATACAAAATACAAAATACAAAATACAAATAAAAAATACAAAATACAAAATATAAAATAATATAAATACAAAATACAAAAATTAAAATTATAAACTAAAAATACAAAACTAAAAATTAAAAAATTAAAAACAAAAAATTAAAAGGAAAGAGAAATAGAAAATTAAATATTAAATATTAAATATTAAAAAGTAAAAAAATAGAAAATAAAAAATAAAATAAAAATTATAAAATTGAAAATAGAAAATAGAATAGAAAGTTGAAAATTGAAAATAGAAAATAGAAAATTAAAAATAGAAAATAGAAAATAGAAAATAGAAAATAGAAAATAGAAAATAAAAATAGAACATAGAACATAGAACATAGAAAATAAATAAAAATGTAAAATAAAAAATGTAAAATAAAAGTAAACAACAAAAAATAAAAGATAAAAATAAAAAATACAATATAATAATAAAAAAGTTAAAAATTTAAAAATAAAATACAAAATTAAAATTAAAATTTGAAATTAAAATAAAAAATTAAAATTTAAAAGTTAAAAATTAAAAACTAATAACTAAAAATTAAAAATTAAAAGTTAAATATTAAAAACTAAAAATTAAAAAATTAAAAAATAAACAAAATCAAAAAAAGAAATAAAAAATAATAATAAAATAATAAAAAATAAAAAATGAAAAATAAAAAATAAAAAATAAAAAATAAAAAATGAAAAATGAAAAATGAAAATGAAAAATAAATAATAAATAATAACTATAAATAATAAATAATAAATAACATTATGATATAAAGTGAGGTTGTATTTTTTTCTTATTTTTTTATTTTCTTTTCTTATCTTCTT
Organism: Iris pallida; assembly: GCA_029216955.1. Taxonomy (NCBI): domain Eukaryota; kingdom Viridiplantae; phylum Streptophyta; class Magnoliopsida; order Asparagales; family Iridaceae; genus Iris; species Iris pallida. The sequence goes on from JANAVB010001400.1 coordinate 2,835,013, forward strand.
ATTTTCTTATCTTCTTATTTTCTTATTTTCTTAATTTTTAATTTTTTTAATTTTTAATTTTCTTACATTTTAATTTTTAATTTTTAAATTTTAAAAATTTTCAAACATAGCCAAGACAATTAAAAACATTATGATACAAAGTGAGTTGCAATTTGCTTCCAATGGCTAACCCTAGGTAAAACTAGACAAGGATTGCTACTGGATTCGACTGTTGCAATCCTATTTGGGAAGACAATTGTTATTTTTAGACAGAATATTTGGCCGGAGTGGGGGAGTGGGGAGGGAAGGGAAGAGAAGGGAAGGGATAAGGGCATTTTCGGAATTTTTAGAAGTTTAGGTATGAAGTTGAAAAAAAATAATTGTTGATGTATTAAGTTGTTGAGTAAAAAAGTTTAGGGTATCAAGTTGAAAAACCGGATTGTTGATATTCTTCTTTTGGAAGAAGAAACTACGAAATTTATGTAGGCTTCCGTGTATGGTCATCCACCCCGGCCACTCTGTTTCCAACACCGAAATGCTGAAGCTTGCTATGCATGGATGTACAGCGAACGAGCCCGTCAGCTAGCACATAAGGAATGTATTGAGGGAACAATTTGGATGTACAAATATCATTGCTCATTTTATAGAGGAGAGGAGACATTGAACATTTTGCCATTGCTAATTTCTTGTTATCTCTAAGAAAATATCTTTTTACGTTTTATAGGTTTTGGATGGCAATAGGTGTTATGTATCTATATTTAGACATCAGCACTATATGGCCTAAGTCTGACTTAGTTCAAGCTATTGTATAGCATTCTCGACGATAGTTCACAATTTAATTTAATACTTTGTAATCACTTCTGCCATCTGATAGACTAGCCAAGGGTGGAGGGATCATAGAGGACAGGTTAAGTACGTCAACTTGTGAGTGATGACTTTTTTAATTTAATTTAATACTTTGTAATCACTTCTTTACGTTTTTTTTTTATTTTTTATTTTTTTATTTTTTATTTTTCTTTATTATTTTTTTATCTTTTGATTTTTAATTTTTAATTTTATTTTAAATTTTTATTTTCTTATCTTCTTATTTTCTTGCTTTCTTATTTTTTAATTTTATTATTTTCTTACTTTTTTTTATTTTTTAAAATTTAAAATTTTCAAACATAGGCAAGGCAATTAAAAACATTATGATACAAAGTGAGTTGCAATTTGCTTACAATGGCTAACCCTAGGTAAAACTAAACAAGGATTGCTACTGGATTCAACAATTGCAATCCTATTTGGGATGACAATTGTCATTTTTATATCATCCACCGCCTACTTGAAGAAAAAATTGAAAATTTTGGCAAGGTGATAAACTACTTTTAAGCATAAAAATAACCTAAAATAAAAAATAACCTTCATGGAATTCCTTTTATAATTATAATTCAAGCATGTAAACCCCCTAAATTTTAAGAATTTTTATTTATATATTTTATAGTATTTTTATTTATTTGATTTACTTAACTTTTAATATTAATTTTTTTAATATTTTGTTAGCAAGTTGAATGCTACAGTATATGTATAAATCGATAAAATGGTACAAATTTATGTACAAAATACTTCATAATATTTTTATTTTTGAAAAATTTTAAGAACCAAGAGACGATGTTGATGGTGGGGTCGATGGCTTTTGGGAAAGTCTCTTTGTTGTGGTACATCCGACGGAACCAAGAGACCAAGTGTATGTCCTCCTCCTCCGCCTGGCTTTTGTCGACGGCCTTCCTCCCTGTAAGCAGCTCCATTAGGATCACCCCGAAGCTGAAGACGTCTGTTTTGTCGTAACACGGCTGGTCGCTGCGCATAGGTCCGTAAACATCAATAACATAGTCACTAGATTTACTTGACGATACACACGTAAACGAAGAAAAAACATGTAAATGAAGAAAAATTATTTACTGCAAAAGCAACGATGTCTATTGTTTTATTTAATTTTAAAACTACTAAGAAAAAAAACACATAAAATACTTAAAACTATGTCTAAGGGGTTGTTTGGTTCATTGAAAGTGTGCATGAACTGTGATAGTGGGTGGAGGTAGAGAAGACTTTCACAGTTCAACTGTTTGGTTCAACATGGATAGGGGACAAGAACTCTGTGCCCATCATTACTTTCTAGTTCATAAAATAAAAAAATAAAAAAATAAAAAAAATAAAAAAATAAAAAAAAATAAAAAAATAAAAAAATAAAAAAAATAAAAAAAATAAAAAAAAATAAAAAAAAATAAAAAAAATAAAGAATAAAGAAATAAAGAAATAAAGAAATAAAGAAAATAAAAAAATAAAGAAATAAAAAAATAAATAAATAAATAAATAAATTAAGAAAGAAATAAATAAAAAAATAAAAAATAAAAAAATAACAAATAAACAAATAAACAATAAACAAATAAACAAATAAAAAATAAAAAAATAAAAAAAACAAAGAAATAAAGAAACAAGAACAAAGAAACAAAAAATTAAAAAAATAAAAACGTAAAAAATAAAAATACTGACGGGCTCGTTCGATGTACATCCATGCATAGCAAACTTCAGCATTTCGGTGTTGGAAACAAAGTGGCCGGGGTGGATGACCATACATGGAGGCCTACCTAAATTTTGCAGTTTCTTCTTCCAAAAGAAGAATATCAACAATCCGACCAGCACGGCAATACCGCCACAAACAGAGCCAGCGATCTCCGACGGACGATGTCTTTCCGCCATCCTCTGAACCCGGACCGCCTAGCCGCAAACCAACGAGTGAAGTTAGGCATCGGCCCAGAAATATCGTTCTGTCCTTCTTCGCCTTAGTCCCGTTCCAGAAGCTCGGCACCGGCCCGGAAAGATCGTTGTTGGAAACATCGTTGTTGGAAACATCCAACTTCTTGAGCGACTTCAAGTTAACGATACCCCGAGGTATGCTCCCTACGAGGTTGTTATCCGACAAATCTAGATTCACCAGCGCCTCGAGCTTCTCGAAATCCAGCGAGATGACCCCGGTCAGGTTCTGCTTCTTGAAATACACAGTCACAATCATCCCGTCATAAATAAATAAATAATTTTAAAAATAATAAAATAATAAAATAATAAAATAATAAAATAGAAAAATAATAAAATAATAAAATAATATAAAAATAATAAAATAATAAAATAATAAAATAATAAAATAATAAAATAATAAAATAATAAAATAATAAAATAATAAAATAATAAATAAATAAATAAATAATAAATAATAAAAAATAAAATAATAAAATAATAAATGATAAAATAATAAAATAATAAAACAATAATAAAATTAAAATTTAAAAATTTAAAAAAATTTAAAAAAAAATTAAAAAACAAAAAATAGAAAATAAATAAATAAAAATATATAAAAATATAAAAATAAAAAAATAAAAAATATAAAAATAAAAAAATAAAAAAATAAAAAAATAAAAAAATAAAAAATAAAAAAATAAAAAATAAAAAATAATAAACAAAGAAACAAATAAAAAAAGGAAAAAAGAATAAAGAAATAACAAAATAAAGAAATAAAGAAATAAAGAAATAAAGAAATAAAGAAATAAAAAAAATAAAAAAATAAAAAATAAAAAAATTAAGAAATAAAAAATAATAAAATAAAGAAATAAATAAAATAAAGAAATAAAAAATAAAGAAACAAAGAAATAAAAAATAAATAAATAAAAATACTGACGGGCTCGTTCGTTGTACATCTATGCATAGCAAGCTTCAGCATTTCGGTGTTGGAAACAGAGTGGCCGGGGTGGATGATCATACACGGAGGCCTACCTAAATTTTGCAGTTTCTTCTTCCAAAAGAAGAATATCAACAATTCGACCAGCACGACAATACCGCCATAACAGAGCCAGCGATGACTCCGACGGACGATGTCTTTCCGCCATCCTCTGAACCCGGACCGCCTAGCCGAAAACCAACGAGTGAAGCTAGGCACCGGCCCAGAAATATCGTTCTGTCCGTCTTCGCCATAGTTCCGTTCCAGAAGCTCGGCACCGGCCCGGAAAGATCGTTGTTGGAAACATCCAACTTCTTGAGCGACTTCAAGTTAACGAGCCCCGGAGGGACGATCCCTACGAGGTTGTTATCCGACAAATCCAGATTCACCAGCGCCTCGAGCTTCTCGAAATCGGGCGAGATGACCCCGGTCAGGTTCTACTTTTTGAAATTCACCGTCACAATCCTCCCGTCATAAAAAATAAATAAATAAATAAATAGAAAAAAAATAAAAAAATATAAAAATAGAAAAATAAAAATACTGACGGGCTCGTTCGCTGTACATCCATGCATAGCAAGCTTCAGCATTTCAATGTTGGAAACAGAGTGGCCGGGGTGGATGACCATACACGGAGGCCAACCTAAATTCAGTTTCTTCTTCCAAAAGAAGAATGTCAACAATCCGACCAACACAGCAATACCGCAACAAACAGGGCCAGCGATGACTCCGACGGACGATGTCTTTTCGTCATCCTCTGAACCCGGACCGCCTAGCCGCAAACCAACGAGTGAAGCTAGGCACCGGCCCAGAAATATCGTTCTGTCCGTCTTCGTCGTAGTCCCGTTCCAGAAGCTCGGCACCGGCCCGGAAAGATCGTTGTTGGAAACATCCAACTTCTTAAGCGACTTCAAGTTAACGAGCCCCGGAGGGACGATCCCTACGAGGTTGTTATCCGACAAATCCAGATTCACCAGCGTCTCGTGTAGTGCCCCGTCACGCTCAGTCAATCGGAGGAATCGGAACGCCGACGGCGTTCGGACTTAGCTTTGCAACGGCTGCTCGAAGACATCGCTCGGTCGAGGCGACCGCTCGCTCAGGTGGGGTAGTTTCGGTGAACTTGTCTCATCTTAGCCTTCACATAATAAATAGCATGTTTTCAACTTGCACAAGTAGGCTTGATAATAAAAGAGATGAATCCACATAGCTAAGGGAATAATTCCGACAAGTCAAAATGAGTTAGAATATGGAAAGGTCCAACGGTCGGCTTAGAGATGGTGCACGGCGTGCTTTGAAAATGACACTCGGTCCTTCGTCCCGTGGCTTGGGAGAAGGAAAGTTGGTTGAGTAGGCGAAGTTATGATTGTAGCCTAAGTCATAGGCGTCGCCCGCATGAATGCTTCATAAAGCATGCACGGTCCTATCGTCCAAGGCTTAGCACAGCCTTGGCTTGTCCATGAGTTAAGTGCGTTGCACGACTTGTGGCATAAGTCTAGGCACCCCAAATAACTTGGTTGTTCAAAGTCGAACGCGTGCACGGCACGTTCCCACGACGCAAAGCTTGACGCAACCTTTGCTCGTCAAGTTGTTGCAAAGTAAGTTAGGCAAGTTATGTTAAGCTATCAGGAGTAGTAGCAAGCACGGTCCTATGAGTTCTACGGCTGGGTATAACCACATAGTCTCGCGATCGTAAGGCCCGTCATATAGAGTATGACTTGGGTGGTGGTGTCACATAGAGTTTCAAGTTGGTTCAAGACACGATGGCACGAACTTAGTATTTTAAGGCACGGACCACGGTTGATTCAGTGAGTTTGGAAAGTGTTTCAAATAGTTGTTTTTGATTTGAGTGAAATGATAGGACAAGAAAGAAGAATGCTCGCGACTAGGTCATCGAGGCAAGAAAGAAGAATGCTCGTGACTGGATCGTCGAGGCAAGGTCTCAGATGTAAGAAGTGTTGAACTTAGCCCCGAAAGAGATGGTAACACTAGAAGTAGATTGACTGTGTGAGAGCATTTTTTATTTATTCTTGTGAAACCCATCATTTTCGTATTTATTTATTCAATAAAATTTTGTGTTGTTAATTAACGTTTTCAAAAATTATTATTATTAAATATTATTATTAACTATTTTTGGGTGAAAAAAAAGAATTTTGAAAATTATAAAGCAACTTGGATTTTTGATTTCGGACCCGAGCCCAGACCCAGGCCCGAGTCAAATCTTTTCCTATCCAATTTGGACTTGGTTAATCAAAAAATATATAATAATAATAAAGGAGACTAGGTTTACGGTTGACCAGCACCCAACCCTCTCCCTAAGAATTGGTATGTACTACTCCTAATATTCCTCCTCAACATTTTCTCCTCCACACGTTTTCAACCCACTCTTACCTTAATATCCCCCTCACTCCCCACTCTCTCCCCGTATACACTTTTCCATCAGAAAAAGAACTTTCATTTTTCTCTTAATCTCTCAAACTCTCAAATATTCATCTCTCTCTCTCCCTGAGCTCTCCTCTCTGGAGAACTACCAAGCCCTAACCCTAACCCCCAACTTCCTCGAGCCCAGATCCGCGCCCCGCGCGCGATCTTCTGTCGCCGACCGAGCTCGACGGCGCCCCGCCGTCCACGTCCATCAGCGCGACCCCAGCGCGCGGCTCCTCCCCTCCCTTCCAGAGCCACCTCGGCCAACCCCCTCTCTCAGCGGCCCTCCCCGTGCGACGCCCTTCCGGCGAAGCCCTCCGGTGCGCGTCAGCCGCCCGACCCGTTCCCGAGGCCGCCCGATTTCCTCTCCGACGTTCCCGTTCTGGCCGAACCCTAGATCCGGCGAGCCCTCCTTGCGGCACCCTCTGGTCGCCGACCCGAGCACCCCGAGCTCGTCCGCGACCGAGCTTTCCCCGTCCCGCGCGATTCTCCTCGCTGTCCGGAGACTCTCGAGTCCATGACGGCGTGTCCCGAGTCCGAGGCCACCCTTCGGACTCCGTCATCGAGCCCTCGGTAAATTTCTTGATAATCAGAGTAGTTCGTCCCTTCCGTGTCGAGTCTATGATGATAATCGGTCCCCGGTTTCCCTTTGGGAAATTCGGCTAGCTACGTAGTAGATCCGGTTGGCTACGTTAGCTTTTGGTGTGGTTGGTTTGCGAGATTTTTGTGATGTGGTTGCTGAGATTTTTGTGTGTTGGTTTGATTGCGGGATTCCCGGGTATTCGGGAAGTTCTGTTGGTTGGGAAATTATTTCTGGTGGTTTGGAAAGTTAATTCGGTGGTTATTTTTGGGATTATTATTGGTTGGAACAATTGCAGGTTTCTGTGGCGTATTTCCCAGTTTTGGGTTTGTCCCGAAATAGAGGAAATGCTGCCCAAATTTTTACAAAACTTTATTTAATTTGATTTCAAAATTGGTTTCGGAATAATGAATTTTAAAACTGATTTTCGGGCGACGACCGTACCGGTCTGTGGGCCCTGGCGAAATGCAAACGCACCGGTCCGACCGGACGTTGTGGTATTAGCTGGATTTTGATGATGGACCGAGTCTGAGACTCTTAACATTTATTTTAAATTATTTTATTTAATATTTAGGCTATTTATTATAGTTATTTATTTACTGCACTTTATTTAGTAATTTTATCATTTCCTCTTATTTGATGTAAAAATAATTGTACAGGGCATAAGCCCATTCTAGAATGTTTAGCTGTGCCCTTGTATTGTGTAGCGTAGATTTTTATTCTCTTTTCTGGGTGGATGTGATCTTGGGTGCTTTTGATTAGACGTATAATCGTAGTTAGAACGTAACTTTAGGAATTCGAAGATACACCTGACGTTCCTCCTCGGTATCAACCCGTCTTTCCAGTCATTCAATTGAGGCAAGTATAGTTTATGTTAGTTTACAGTTATTTACTTAATCGTTTTACTGCATGTCTAAACCACGACTCAAACACGAAACTCTCACCGAGAGTACTTGTCACGTCCCGCTTCCCAACTGGAACGGTGACGTCATACACATCCCCAGGCTACGCGCCGAAATCCGCGATTGTCGCCCGTAAACATCAGCAAAAATGGAAAATGCCAGAGATTACGTCTTATTATACATATGGAAATTGTTATACAGGACTTCATCAAAAAAAATACTTTTACAAGTTACAAATTTATTACAAAATAACTTAGCAAGATAGCTATGGTGGTACTGGTCCTAACTGCAATTGTCCAGGCGGCTATTCCTCGTCGTACTGTGGTAGTACCTCGGCGGGGTTGTCTTCTTCTTCACCTAGCGAACAATACTAGGTCGTTTTAGAAAACGACAAGCAAGTCCTCGGTCAAGGACGGTAAAGCATACAAAGAAAGGTACAGTTTTCTAAAAGAAGGAAATATGCCGACTAGCATTATCATATAAGTTGACTTTACTAAAATCAAGGAAATGTAAATGACATCCATAAATTTGGAAGAATTTCTCTGAGCTTCCCTTGAGCTCTTAACAGGATTTGCTTCCCTTGAGCAATCAAGAACTACCTACCTTTGATAGGTGGGGTTGTTTCTGGAGTAAAAAATAAAATTTAGTAGACTAAATGCAATGCAATTTTGAGAACAAAACTCTGAATTAATTCCCTAAATAATTCCCGTGAACAATCCCGTTAACCTGGGATCAGGCTATAATTTCGGAGCCTCCCTTGGGCTAAAACCAACTATCCGATGTTACTGTCGGGATAGAAGTAGCAGGACAGGAGCCTCTCTTGGGCTAGTACTTATATAGAAGTACTCATCAGGATATTCAGGAGCCTCTCTTGGGCTAGTACTTATATAGAAGTACTCATCAGGATATTCAGGAATTGCTGATCAGCCTTTTTATGGTTATTATGTTACGGGATATCTAGGGATATTCAGTTGTCCTCCCCACCCAATGATTCTAAAATTTCCGAAAATCAGAAATTTGTCTATCTCCTAAATTTTTCAAAAATTTCGGCAGAGTCTCCTTTGTATTTAGGAGCTCCGACAATTTTACAAAACATGATAAAAGTATATACGGGCTCGCCGGCCCCTTCGGTGGAGCAACCCTCAACACCGGAACCACGCAGTTAATAAATGGGTACGCCGACCCCTTCGGTGGAACAACTCAACACCGGCCACGCAAGTATAAATATAAGAATTTATAACACCTCATTAAGTGTGAAAACTCAAATTTGTAGATGCAAGAAGACATAGTTGACCATATTGTTCCATTACTAATTATAAACAATTTAATTCCAAGATTTTAAACATGATCTCATACAAATTTTAAATTCTAATAATCAAAACAAAGTTTACCAATGCCTATATAAAGTATAATTTATTTGAAGAACCTCCGGATTAGACTAATAGAATTAATTTAAGACTAATTACCTTAAAAGTCCATATATTTTACATAATGAGATCAATTTCAACATATTCTTACATACTATAACTTCCAATGATATATAATATAGAAGTGTCCATGTCGTGTCCAAATGATTTAAAGTGTCCACTTTGTATTTGTATAAATGAATATATATATATATATGTATCTCCGTATCCATCAAGGTTGTGTCCTAATTCATATAACTCATTTGTAACGTGTCCAATACCTTCATTCATGTATCCAGTGTATACATACACATATATATGTAGTATAACAACCTAAACTTTCACTTATACTCAACAAAATTGGAATTTTGGCTAAGATTTCCAAAAATTCCAGAATTAATATATACCTAAATTAATTCAAGAAAATTAAGAGAACAATTTTCAAAGCGATTTACAAGAGGAAAAGGGAGAGGACTTGCCTTGGGTTCCTTGAAGTATTTCTAGGATTCAATTCTCCCAATTTCTAGACCTAGGTCATGAATCCAAGAATAAACCTAAATTAGAATTTAACCTAGATAAATTTGGAAGGAAAAGAGGAGAAAATGAAATTAGAACCTTACCTAGGTTTTTCTTGAAGAGGAGGAAGATGATGATGATGGAGGGGGTGAAGTGGAGGAGGAGGAGGAAGTGGAGAGGAGGGGGCCGGAGGCCGGACGGCGGCGGGCGGCGCTGGCGGCGGCGGCGAGCGGCGCTGGCGGCGGCAGCAAGGAGCGGCAGCGGCAGCAGCAACAAGGTGCGGGTGGGGGCTCGGGTGTGTGGGTGTGTGTGGCTCTTTTCTTTCTTTCTTTTTTTTTTTCTTTGGGTTAAGAAGAGAATGAATATGTATATATATATATATATATAGATATAGATAGAAGAGTGTAGGGGGTGAGGTGTCCCCCCCCCATCCCTTGTAGGGACACCTAGCACCCCCCCCCCCTAGGGCTAGGGTTATGGGTAGGGTGTAGGGATAGGGTTAGGGTTAGGGTTTTGGACACATGGTCATGAGAAAAAAAAAATCCTAATTACAATATGATAAAAATAAAAGTAATAATAATTATTTGAGTATGACAAGTCTACCCTCCTTAGAAAAATTCCGTCCTCGGAATTTGAAATAATTAGACTAGCAATATGGTTACTGACCTATCTTAGGGAAATAAATACGGGTATTGCCTCCGCATGTCTTCTTCCTTCTCCCAAGTTGAATCTCCAGGAGAATCCCTGCTCCACGCAACTCGTACTAACGGAATGACCCGGTTGCGGAGTATCTTATCTCTTCGATCCAAGATCCCAACGGGTCTCTGTTCTATCCGGAGTGTAGGCCCGATGGTGATTTCTGAGTGATCGAGTATATGGCTCGTGTCCGGTACATATCTTCGTAGCTGGGAAACATGGAATACATTGTGAACTCCTTCTAGTGCTGGCGGCAAGGCGAGTCGATATGACACATTCCCAACTTTCTCCAGGATGTCAAATGGTCCAATATATCTGGGACTTAGCTTTCCTCTGGTCCCGAATCTGATGGTTCCCTTAGTTGGTGAAATTTTCAGAAATACGTGTTCTCCGGGTTGAAACTCCAATATTCTTCGATGCTTATCCGCCCACATCTTCTGCCTGTCCTGAGCTGCTTGCAGGTGACTTCTTATTGCTTTGATGATATCCACAGTTTGTGTTACTAATTCTGGCCCCAACAATTGTCTTTCTCCTACGTCGGTCCAGCATACCGGCGATCTGCACTTCCTACCATATAGTGCTTCAAAAGGAGACATCTTGATACTATCATGATAACTGTTGTTATATGAAAATTCTACCAAATGTAGATGATCATCCCATGCTCCTCCAAAATCTAAAGTACACGCTCTCAGCATGTCTTCTAAGGTCTGAATGGTTCTTTCAGACTGGCCGTCCGTTTGGGGATGGTAGGCGGAGCTAAATTTCAATTTGGTGCCAAGACTTTCTTGCAAGCTTTTCCAGAAATGTGAAGTAAATCTGGTATCTCTATCCGATACTATACTCACTGGCACTCCATGCTGGCTAACAATCTGTCTCATGTACATTTCGGCCAGGACCTCCGTTGACTGTCCAACTCGAAAGGGCAGAAAACGAGCGGACTTGGTAAGTCTGTCTACTATGACCCAAATAGCATTATTACCCCTTTGGGTCCTAGGCAATCCTGTCACGAAATCCATGGTGAGGTGCTCCCATTTCCATTCGGGTATGGGTAACGGCTGGAGAAGTCCTGCTGTCCTTTGATGCTCCGCTTTTACTTGCTGACAGACAAGACATCTTGATACAAATCTGGCGACTTCTCTCTTCATCCCGTGCCACCAAAATGTTTGTCTCAAATCTTTGTACATTTTAGTGCTGCCCGGATGAATGGAATATTGTGAGTTGTGGGCTTCTGACATAACCTCTGTTCTTAAGTCTCCACTGGGCACACATAATCGGTCTCCGAATCTTAATGATCCGTCCGGATGCTTCCTTATCCCGGTCTGGAGTCCCTCTTCTGTTTGTTTCCATATTTTCTGAAGTTTTGAATCATTCTGTTGGGCTTCCTTAATTCTATCTATTAAGGAGGACTGTACTTGCAAGTTTTGCCACATTCCTTCGGTTAGCGGGCGTATCACTTCAATTCCCATTTTCCTCAAATCCTCAAGGATTTCTTTGGGTGTATTCATAAAGAAAGCTTCGGGTCTTCTACTTAAGGCATCAGCCACCTTATTAGCTTTGCCCGGATGATAGGTCAACTCCATGTCAAAATCCTTCAGTAACTCCAACCATCTTCTCTGTCTCATATTAATCTCCTTTTGTGTGAAGACATATTTTAAGCTCTTGTGGTCTGTGTATATTTTGATTCTTTCTCCATATAAATAGTGTCTCCACAACTTGAGTGCGAATACTACCGCTGCAAGTTCGAGATCATGAGTTGGATAATTCCTTTCATGTGTCTTTAATTGTCGGGATGCATAGGCTATGACTCTTCCGTGCTGCATCAGTACACATCCTAAACCTTTACCTGATGCATCACTATATATCTCATATCCACCTGAACCAGAGGGTAATGCTAGTATTGGAGCTGTAATTAATCTTTCCTTCAGCTCGTCAAATGCTGCTTGACATTTCTCCGTCCAGTTAAATTTCTCTTCCTTCCGAGTAAGACGGGTTAAAGGTTCTGCAATTCTTGAAAAGTTCTCTACAAATCTCCGATAATAGCCAGCCAATCCTAAGAAGCTTCTGATTTCTGCTACTGACTTAGGTGTTGGCTAAGACTTTACTGCTTCTACTTTCTTTGGATCTACCGAGATGCCTTCTCCACTGACAATATGTCCTAGGAATGGTATTTGGTCCAACCAAAACTCACATTTACTAAGCTTAGCATACAATTGTTCTTCTCGCAGAGTTTGCAATACTATCCTCAAATGTCTTTCATGCTCCTCTTCACTTTTGGAGTATACAAGGATGTCATCAATAAATACAATCACAAATTTATCCAGATATTGATAGAATACTCGATTCATCAGGTCCATAAAGATAGCGGGTGCATTTGTCAACCCGAATGGCATAACTAAGAATTCGTAATGCCCATACCGAGTTCTGAATGCAGTCTTTGGGATGTCTTCCTTTTTCACCTTTACCTGATGATATCCGGATCTCAAATCAATTTTCGAAAATACCCTTGCCTCTCCTAACTGATCAAACAGTTGATCGATCCTAGGTAAGGGATATTTATTCTTGATGGTAACCTCATTCAAAGCCCTATAGTCAATCACCAGGCGTAGGGTACCATCTTTCTTTTTCACAAATAATACTGGTGCACCCCACGGTGAAGCACTAGGTTGGATAAACCCTTTTGACAACAACTCCTTTATCTGTTTATTTAACTCAACCAGCTCCTCTTTGTTCATTGGGTATATCTTCTTGGCTATGGGTGCAGCTCCCGGTATTAGATCTATAGAAAATTCTACGGCTCTGTCTGGGGGTAGCCCTGGTAATTCTTCTGGGAACACATCCTTGAATTCTTCTACTACCCTTGGAAATGATTGCTCTACTACTCCTTGCAGCAGTACTGGTAATTCAAATCTCTCTAGCTCCTCTGCATTGAACTCATTTTGGTCTCTTGCAAATTCATAAGACTCGCCATCAGGGAGTTGGAATGAAATTTTCCCCTGACCGCAGTCTATATTGGCTAATGTTGCAGTTAGCCAATCCATACCCAATATTATATCATAATTGCTTGTTGGAAAGACAAGCAATCGGGTACGAAAAGCTCCTCCACCCAATTTAATGGGACATCTATGACATACTCGACTGACTTCTACTATTCCATTACCGGTGAGTACTTTCAATGATTTAGGTAGAGGTTGTGATTCTATTTCACGTTGGGATATAAAAGAAGATGCTATAAATGAATGGGTAGCCCCGGAATCAAATAATACTGAGGCTGGGTATGAAGAAACTAAAATAGTACCTGAAACTACTTCTCCAGGGATATTCGCATCTTCAGTTCCCATTATGAATGCTCGCCCTTGCCTATTCCTTTTCTTGTTATTATTTTGAGCTTGAGCTGCTCGTTGTGCTTGTTGAAACTGATAAGCCTGAGGGGCATAGGGCGGCCTTTGCTGATTTCCATAAGCCATTCCCGCTTGCGCTGTTGGTGCCTGTATCATTGGTCGAGGTTGGTTCCCTTGAACTGGAGGTCGGTATCCTTGAGTGAAGCCTTGTATCCTTGCTCCATTCGCAGGCGGCTGAGGACATTGACTGATTGGATGATTTGCTCCACACCTCAAGCAAAGCCCCAATCTTCTCCTACATACACTCTTCTTATGTCCTGGCTTCTGGCAGAAATCACAGATAAGGAATTTGTCCGAGTTGCCATTCTGAGGACGCTTAGGTGGTCCTTGCCAGTGATTCTTGTTAGAGGATGATCCTTCCTCAAAAGTTCTCTTGGGTTGTGATGACCGGAAAGGTTGCTCCTCTTTCAGGATTCTCTCCTGGTCTCGAGCAGCTTCTGTTACCTCAGAAAAGGTCTGGCACCGGTAGGACGCGACCCTGCTTTTCAATTGGGTCCCGAGCCCTTCCAGGAACCTAGAAATTTTTGTTTCTTCGTCGGCTATCATGTTAGGAGCAAAGCGACTGAGTCTGGAAAACTCTACAGCATATTCATCGACGGTGCGTCTTCCTTGTTTAAGATAGTTGAATTGCCGCTCTAACTCTATTCGTGCTGATTTAGGATAGAATCTTTCCTCAAACTTCTTCTTGAATTCTGCCCATGTCATGACCTCATCGGAATCTTCAGGGTACTCAGCACTCCACCAGTATCCAGCGATATCTTCTAGCTGGATACGGATTGCTGGCACCATATCTTCGGTTTTGAGCTTTGCGGCCTTCATTAAGCCTTCAATGGTTTTCAACCATTGACCCGCTTCCATTGCATTTTCAGTTCCCTTGAACTTAGGTGGCTTAAGATCTCGAAAATCTTTTAGGTTTCTCTCTTCTGTTTTCTTGGGGTTCTGCATTTGTTCCAATATGGTTGTATTGGCAACATGGGCTGCATTGGCCTGCTGATTATGGGATTCCAATAGTTGCTGGAATAATCGAAACATATCGGCCACAGTTGGTTCTTGAGGGGGCGGAGTACTTGACTGGCCGTGGTTGTCCATATCCTGAGATTTGGAAAAACGCAATTCTTAGGGAAGTATTTAACTCATAATCTCCAACAAGAGTGTATCATGAAACTTCGTACATATATATATATATATTCATTCATTAAAATGAGAGTAATTACAAAATGGTGCTCCTTACTCTCATTTTTCATTTACATACATTTTGCTACTTAGTTACTCATGTCACCCATCATTCCAAAACGCGACATGGTAAACTATTCTACTACATACAAGTACATATCTGCAGATGCCAAAATACAAGGAAAGGACTCCTTCTTCACTATGTACAGGGTTAAGACATCTTATGCTACGGCTTCAATAAGCTCCCTCCCTTCAGCAAGGATCTCCACTTCTGTATACATCCTCTCAAAGTCATCCATGGTGCCTTCGTAGCCGTGCAATCCGACATAGATGCGGTTCGGGTCTCGGACATAAAGACAGTAGGTGATGTACTCAAAGTATACTTCAGCGCCATCCTCCACGTCTCGTACCATAGGACGCCTGACTCCATAGAATACTTGGTAGACATGAATGTCATACCAGTCGGGTGCGTTCCATAGCATCCTGGCATAGCGTTGGTACAGGTACAAGGTGTACTCGCTTCCATCCCATTCCAAACTGGGTATAAACAGGTCCATATCCTTGATATCCTATGTAAGAATTTCTTATAAGGAACATAAGGAGAAAAGCATATTTTATTTATTTATAGATCAATATGCCCTTGGCTTACATACATACTTGGTCACATTCTACCTACATGCAGATATATCTTACATTCCATTCATTCTAGCTACACACACATACTTATCATCTATAGATACTAGGGATCTAAGTCCATATTCCCTACTTACTTGCATTCTTACTACATATATTACATACATTCCATATACATATATGCTTGAGGATCTAAATCCACATCTTCCTGATGTTGTGCACTATTGCGTTTGGATGAGTCTGCAGCCATTCTTCCAAGGTACCATTGCGATCAGTCTTTGGGCCTTTGGTGGGTTCTGCCTTTATCAGGACATAATAATGTACCGAGTTGTAATACTCCTTCCTTTCATCATCTATGTCTGACACTACTGGATATTTCAATTCGTAGTGTACTCCATAGGCTTCGATCATTCCCTTACGGGCTACGTGCCACATCTTCTTTACAAATGCATAATACTCGTCTAGGCTGTGACTATCATTTTCCAGTCTTGCGAAGGGTGCAAACCGAGGCATGACCTAGATTGAAAAGAAAATAAAAGTATTTCTTCCTTAGGTTAGTAACTCCTTAGTAGGATTTAAGATCTAGACAGGAAAGAGGAATTTGTAAGGAAAAAAAAAGCTACCAACTATTTATCTACCTTACTTAAGGATTTCTAAGATATGATTGGAAATCAAAGCTTTCTATCCTACGTCTAGGCCTAAGGTCCGTTCTGGATTTTCCATTTTCGCTGACCTGCATGGGCCACCACTAAAAGGACGTGTCACGTCCCGCTTCCCAACTGGAACGGTGACGTCATACACATCCCCAGGCTACGCGCCGAAATCCGCGATTGTCGCCCGTAAACATCAGCAAAAATGGAAAATGCCAGAGATTACGTCTTATTATACATATGGAAATTGTTATACAGGACTTCATCAAAAAAAATACTTTTACAAGTTACAAATTTATTACAAAATAACTTAGCAAGATAGCTATGGTGGTACTGGTCCTAACTGCAATTGTCCAGGCGGCTATTCCTCGTCGTACTGTGGTAGTACCTCGGCGGGGTTGTCTTCTTCTTCACCTAGCGAACAATACTAGGTCGTTTTAGAAAACGACAAGCAAGTCCTCGGTCAAGGACGGTAAAGCATACAAAAGAAAGGTACAGTTTTCTAAAAGAAGGAAATATGCCGACTAGCATTATCATATAAGTTGACTTTACTAAAATCAAGGAAATGTAAATGACATCCATAAATTTGGAAGAATTTCTCTGAGCTTCCCTTGAGCTCTTAACAGGATTTGCTTCCCTTGAGCAATCAAGAACTACCTACCTTTGATAGGTGGGGTTGTTTCTGGAGTAAAAATAAAATTTAGTAGACTAAATGCAATGCAATTTTGAGAACAAAACTCTGAATTAATTCCCTAAATAATTCCCGTGAACAATCCCGTTAACCTGGGATCAGGCTGTAATTTCGGAGCCTCCCTTGGGCTAAAACCAACTATCCGATGTTACTGTCGGGATAGAAGTAGCAGGACAGGAGCCTCTCTTGGGCTAGTACTTATATAGAAGTACTCATCAGGATATTCAGGAGCCTCTCTTGGGCTAGTACTTATATAGAAGTACTCATCAGGATATTCAGGAATTGCTGATCAGCCTTTTTATGGTTATTATGTTACGGGATATCTAGGGATATTCAGTTGTCCTCCCCACCCAATGATTCTAAAATTTCCGAAAATCAGAAATTTGTCTATCTCCTAAATTTTTCAAAAATTTCGGCAGAGTCTCCTTTGTATTTAGGAGCTCCGACAATTTTACAAAACATGATAAAAGTATATACGGGCTCGCCGGCCCCTTCGGTGGAGCAACCCTCAACACCGGAACCACGCAGTTAATAAATGGGTACGCCGACCCCTTCGGTGGAACAACTCAACACCGGCCACGCAAGTATAAATATAAGAATTTATAACACCTCATTAAGTGTGAAAACTCAAATTTGTAGATGCAAGAAGACATAGTTGACCATATTGTTCCATTACTAATTATAAACAATTTAATTCCAAGATTTTAAACATGATCTCATACAAATTTTAAATTCTAATAATCAAAACAAAGTTTACCAATGCCTATATAAAGTATAATTTATTTGAAGAACCTCCGGATTAGACTAATAGAATTAATTTAAGACTAATTACCTTAAAAGTCCATATATTTTACATAATGAGATCAATTTCAACATATTCTTACATACTATAACTTCCAATGATATATAATATAGAAGTGTCCATGTCGTGTCCAAATGATTTAAAGTGTCCACTTTGTATTTGTATAAATGAATATATATATATATATGTATCTCCGTATCCATCAAGGTTGTGTCCTAATTCATATAACTCATTTGTAACGTGTCCAATACCTTCATTCATGTATCCAGTGTATACATACACATATATATGTAGTATAACAACCTAAACTTTCACTTATACTCAACAAAATTGGAATTTTGGCTAAGATTTCCAAAAATTCCAGAATTAATATATACCTAAATTAATTCAAGAAAATTAAGAGAACAATTTTCAAAGCGATTTACAAGAGGAAAAGGGAGAGGACTTGCCTTGGGTTCCTTGAAGTATTTCTAGGATTCAATTCTCCCAATTTCTAGACCTAGGTCATGAATCCAAGAATAAACCTAAATTAGAATTTAACCTAGATAAATTTGGAAGGAAAAGAGGAGAAAATGAAATTAGAACCTTACCTAGGTTTTTCTTGAAGAGGAGGAAGATGATGATGATGGAGGGGGTGAAGTGGAGGAGGAGGAGGAAGTGGAGAGGAGGGGGCCGGAGGCCGGACGGCGGCGGGCGGCGCTGGCGGCGGCGGCGAGCGGCGCTGGCGGCGGCAGCAAGGAGCGGCAGCGGCAGCAGCAACAAGGTGCGGGTGGGGGCTCGGGTGTGTGGGTGTGTGTGGCTCTTTTCTTTCTTTCTTTTTTTTTTTTCTTTGGGTTAAGAAGAGAATGAATATGTATATATATATATATATAGATATAGATAGAAGAGTGTAGGGGGTGAGGTGTCCCCCCCCCATCCCTTGTAGGGACACCTAGCACCCCCCCCCCTAGGGCTAGGGTTATGGGTAGGGTGTAGGGATAGGGTTAGGGTTAGGGTTTTGGACACATGGTCATGAGAAAAAAAAAATCCTAATTACAATATGATAAAAATAAAAGTAATAATAATTATTTGAGTATGACAGTACTGTACTGTAACTACTGGGGACTGGAGAATAGCGTAATGATTATGACCACTACTGTAACAAAACCCATTATCCCTCCTGTAACAAACCTAAGCCGGTCATATGTCATTACCTATTCAAATCACTGTTTTCTACTGTAACAAACATGTTTTAAAACTGTTTAGAACTGCATGATTCTATTTCTTATTTAACTGTTTAAAATTAGCATGAATTGTACTTTGCTCCCTCCTGACTGGAGACAACATTTTAGGTAACACTGAGGATGACGAGCTATACTATAATAGCTATTACGACCGGTTCTCTACCCTGCGACGGTACCGGAGCCATCTCTGGAGGACGTCGATCCAGGGACTACTGAACCAGATGTTTAGATAGACTCTCCTTTCTGCATTTTCTTGGATCTTGTATTTTATTTCAGCATTTCATTTCCAGTTGTATTTCTGAATATTTTATTTAATGAAGTTTCAAATTCCGAATAGAACAGTTGTGACAAATGTACTTGTGTTGTTGTGAATACCTGCAATAGAACAGCTTACTGCCGCCGTCTCACCACGGTGCAGGCTGGGCATGGTCCGGTTCGACCCATTAACTTGGGATCGGGTCGTGACATATTTTCAGTGGTGGCCCATGCAGGTCACAACAAACAACAACTTAGGAAAACATACCTAGAAACAATTAGAACACTAGAACATTGATTTGTCACGACATAGGTCCGATTCATATATAAATAAATATTTTTGCTTGATTATAGACCGGTAGGCTACCTTGCTTATGTGTGCGTCCTAAACCTTCCAGAGAATGACCATTGACCAAATCCTACTGGCAATAAGGTGTCATCTCCGGATCATACCCCATCTCCTCAACCAAGCCCAGGGTCCTTTCCCTCGCGGCTGTTTGACCGTCCTCATAGTGCATCCAGTGAAGTTTTCCCTACACTGGCGATTCCTACCTCATCTCAAACCAAGTTGCATTTCCTTGGTGGAGTATTCATTTTTGTTGCTCCACCAGTACCAGCAATCATCTTCCAAATGGTTGTCCTATTTCAAGAATTCCTGGAGTTCCAGAAAGCTCAAGATGAAGCCCAGCAGGAACAGAAGAATATCACGAGAGAAGACATGAAGAACGTCATGATGTAGCCTTAGTTATCCCCAACCAAGTTAGAGCAGAACTTTTGTCCTAGGAAGGATACCCTTGAATCTAGAAGATATTTGGGTCCCATCAAGTACTCTACTTTCCGGCAGCCTTGTCGTAAGAAGCTATGGGCTTGTAACTACTGCAAGAGGCCTGGTCATCAGGCCGTTAGTTGCCGTAAGAGATTGGGACAATGTTTGGCATATGGATCTGCTAAACATCGGGTAAAGGACTGCCCTTATCTTTCCATCAAACCAGAGCTCATATCCCAGCAACACCTGTTAGGCCACAACCTAGGGACCCTCTTCCTATCCAGCAGACCCTGCCCTTACAATAAGGCATGATGCATACTCGAGGTTCAAAGAAAAGGAAGCAGTTGGAGACTGCTCATACAAGAGCCAGAACCATGAAGAATAGTACCTAGAACCGCTGAATAGCATCATCTTTTTGGAAGTTATAACAGGATGTCCTTAGATCAATCATAAGAGTTTTTGTTGTAATTCTCCACATGAATAGAAGTTTTTTTTAGTTACACCCTTATGGCAGATGTTTTCCCTGATAGTCTCCCCGGATTATCCCAGATCTAGACATAGTATTCACCCCCGACCTAGTCCCCGGCTCTTTCCCTAAATTCTAAAGGATGTTACAGAGTCAACCCGAAGGTGGCCAAGAAGATGAAGGACCAGAGCAGTGCAGGCTCTAGGATTTATTCAGGGTAGAATTTCACCTTAGGGAACACCTATCTTGTTTTTGCCCAAGAAGAATGGAACAACGGATGTGCATCGGTTACCAGACACTAAAGAACAAGTACTTTCTGCCCGGATCGAGGATCTGTTTGATCTGGTTGTGTGGAGTTAGGGTGTTTCGAAGTTTGACTTAAGATTTGACTACCATCAAATCAAAGTCAGGAAAGAGGATATTTCCAAGACGGCGTTCAAACACCAAGTATGGATAGTTTTCTTTGGTCAGGACGTTAGACTGACAAATGCTCCTGCTATGTTCATGAATCTCATGAACAGAGATTTTCATGAGTATTTGAATCAGTTTATCTTCTCCATCGATAACATTCTGATATATTTGAAGACTGAAGAAGAGCATGAAGAACACCTGAGGAAGTTTTGGAAACTTTGAGAAAAAAGAAGTTTTATGGTAAGTTATCTGAACGTGTATTTTCTTTGACAAGGTGGACTTTTGGCTATGTTGACAAGAGAAGAAATTTCGATAGCTGCTGTTGAAGAGTGGTATACCCCAAGTTCAATTCGGAAGTTTCTTGAACTTGGCCGACTACTATCAGAAGTTCGTGAAGGATTTCACCAAGATTGCTGAGCCAATGACGAAGCTCACTTGGAAGAATGAAGAGTTCATCTGGACGAAAGATTGCCAGGCGGCATTGAGGAGTTGAAGAAGAGACTTACCACTACACCAATCCTTGCGCTACCCGCAGGAACCGGTGGGTTCTCAATTTACAGTAATGCCTCTGAAAAGGACTGGGCTGCGTTCTTCAACAACATGGGAAAGTAATTGCTTACACATATAAGCAACTACATACTCATGAGGAGAATTATCCCGCACCTAATTTGAAATTTGCTGCAATTATCTTTACTTTGAAGCTATAGAAGCATGATTTTTATGGAAAGGGAGTGAAATATATACGGACTACAAAAGTCTGAAATATGTCCTCACTCGAAAAGGGTTGAATGTTAGACTGAGAAGATGGCTGAAGCAGATGAAGGATTTTGAGATCAACCTGCAGCACTATTCAGGTAAGGCTAATGTGGTCGCTGTTGCACTTGGTCGATACTGATGGCGAAGTTCATAACCAAGAACTAGCACCTGCTAGAACACATCGAAAAGTTTGGACTGGAGGTTATACTACCTGGAGATAGACGGACGGAGCTGGATGCTGATTCAGTATTGATGAATTTCGAGGCTGAGGGACAATCAAGAGATCGTAGTTTCAAAACGAGGCACTTTGCAGGCTTAGAGATCAAGTGTTGGCAGGAACACTTGAGGGTTTCTAAATTGATCAGCAGTGGAACTCTGAAGAATGGTACGAGACTTTACGTATTGGCTGACAAACGGAGGAACGAGTTGATGAAAATGCACCAGTCGCAGTATTCCATAAATTCAGGAGATAATAAGATGTATCGGAATATGCCTCCATTGATTGGTGTTATGGAATAAAGAAGGACAATTCCAGGTATGGAATTAGATGTGAATTTGTCAACATGAGGAATTTAACAAGAGGACAACAAGCTTGTTGAAGTCGCTGGACAATTCGGAGTGGAAGTAGAAGCATATAACAATGAACTTTGAGTAAGGATTGCCTTGTTCCCAAGGAGGGAAGGGCACCAATTGGATTATAGTAAACCGACTGACTAAGTCAGCACATTTTATTCCCTTCCAAGTTGGTTTATCCACTAAGAAGTTGGCAGTATTGCACGAGAAGCACATCTACCGGATTCATGGAGTACCGCGGGACGAGCAAGCAGAGAAGATAATCCAGACGCTTGAAGATATGTTAGATCTTGTGTTTTGGAAATTGGAGGGTCTTGGAGAAGATCATTTAAAATTGGTAGAGTTTCCTTACAACAACTACCAAGTTAGCATCGTCAATCAGTGGAGTTGAAGAAGGAGATAGCGTCTTTTGTGAAGATTTTCTTCTACCAGAGGAACAAACAGTTTTGACGGAGCTGGGAATTGAGGCCAGACGTTACATTTCGGACCCGAGTCACATTTTGGATAATTCAGAGCTGAAGATTGGAATCAACCTTTCAATGCCAGAGAAACCAGTTGCAAGTCTAGTCAGAGATGAGAAGAAATCAGAATTTGAGCCATCACTTAAACTCCTATTCCTTATCTTTTCTTTTTCCGTTCTAAATTTGACCAATGCTGCTAAGTTAGCCTAGTTTTGCAAGCTATCTCTTAAATCAAGCTTGATCATGACGATATTTTATTGGGTGCACCCACTAATATATTGTCTAATCAGGACCGGTGCATGAAGGTCTGATCAACCTCGTGTACTTTGGTTCGCTTTTGTATTTTTCTGCGTGGATAATATCATAAAACTTGTCCCTAAACCGTCTCATCCACGACTGGCTTGGAAATCCTTATGGTTGGACCTGAGTTACGGGCACAGTACCCGTACATGTTTGTCTTTCCTACCTTACTTTAAATTTCGAGGACGAAATTTTCTAAGGAGGGAAGATTGTGAAACCCATCATTTTCGTATTTATTTATTCAATAAAATTTTGTGTTGTTAATTAACGTTTTCAAAAATTATTATTATTAAATATTATTATTAACTATTTTCGGGTGAAAAAAAGAATTTTGAAAATTATAAAGCAACTTGGATTTTTGATTTCGGACCCGAGCCCAGACCCAGGCCCGAGTCAAATCTTTTCCTATCCAATTTGGACTTGGTTAATCAAAAAAAAATATAATAATAATAAAGGAGACTAGGTTTACGGTTGACCAGCACCCAACCCTCTCCCTAAGAATTGGTATGTACTACTCCTAATATTCCTCCTCAACATTTTCTCCTCCACACGTTTTCAACCCACTCTTACCTTAATATCCCCCTCACTCCCCACACTCTCCCCGTACACACTTTTCCATCAGAAAAAGAACTTTTATTTTTCTCTTAATCTCTCAAACTCTCAAATATTCATCTCTCTCTCTCCCTGAGCTCTCCTCTCTGGAGAACT
Source organism: Iris pallida (assembly GCA_029216955.1). Lineage (NCBI taxonomy): Eukaryota > Viridiplantae > Streptophyta > Magnoliopsida > Asparagales > Iridaceae > Iris > Iris pallida. The sequence continues at coordinate 2,858,524 of JANAVB010001400.1, forward strand.
ACCAAGCCCTAACCCTAACCCCCAACTTCCTCGAGCCCAGATCCGCGCCCCGCGTGCGATCTCCCGTCGCCGACCGAGCTCGACGGCGCCCCGCCGTCCGCGTCCATCAGCGCGACCCCAGCGCGCGGCTCCTCCCCTCCCTTCCAGAGCCACCTTGGCCAACCCCCTCTCCCAGCGGCCCTCCCCGTGCGACGCCCTTCCGGCGAAGCCCTCCGGTGCGCGTCAGCCGCCCGACCCGTTCCCGAGGCCGCCCGATTTCCTCTCCGGCGTTCCCGTTCTGGCCGAACCCTAGATCCGGCGAGCCCTCCTTGCGGCACCCTCTGGTCGCCGACCCGAGCACCCCGAGCTCGTCCGCGGCCGAGCTTTCCCCGCCCCGTGCGGTTCTCCTCGCTGTCCGGAGACTCTCGAGTCCATGACGGCACGTCCCGAGTCCGAGGCCACCCTTCGGACTCCGTCATCGAGCCCTCGGTAAATTTCTTGATAATCAGAGTAGTTCGTCCCTCCCGTGTCGAGTCTATGATGATAATCGGTCCCCGGTTTCCCTTTGGGAAATTCGGCTAGCTACGTAGTAGATCCGGTTGGCTACGTTAGCTTTTGGTGTGGTTGGTTTGCGAGATTTTTGTGATGTGGTTGCTGAGATTTTTGTGTGTTGGTTTGATTGCGGGATTCCCGGGTATTTCGGGAAGTTCTGTTGGTTGGGAAATTATTTCTGGTGGTTTGGAAAGTTAATTCGGTGGTTATTTTTGGGATTATTATTGGTTGGAACAATTGCAGGTTTCTGTGGCGCATTTCCCAGTTTTGGGTTTGTCCCGAAATAGAGAAAATGCTGCCCAAATTTTTACAAAACTTTATTTAATTTGATTTCAAAATTGGTTTCAGAATAATGAATTTTAAAACTGATTTTCGGGCGACGACCGTACCGGTCTGTGGGCCCTGGCGAAATGCAAACGCACCGGCGGGCGTTGTGGTATTAGCTGGATTTTGATGATGGACCGAGTCTGAGACTCTTAACATTTATTTTAAATTATTTTATTTAATATTTAGGCTATTTATTATAGTTATTTATTTACTGCACTTTATTTAGTAATTTTATCATTTCCTCTTATTTGATGTAAAAATAATTGTACAGGGCATAAGCCCATTCTAGGATGTTTAGCTGTGCCCTTGTATTGTGTAGCGTAGATTTTTATTCTCTTTTCTGGGTGGATGTGATCTTGGGTGGTTTTGATTAGACGTATAATCGTAGTTAGAACGTAACTTTATAATTAATTAAGAATTTATTAAATGGATAAAATATTAGTAAATAACTAGTTCATGATTTATCACTAAAAGAAACTGTATTTTTATAAATATTATAAAAAAAACACAAAGTTTTCCAAAGTTAATTGATTTTCGTGTTATTTTCAAATAATCCAATTAACTGGCTTAATCAAACGCACGTAGTTGCGACGTAATCGTTAGCTGTAGATTAATGCAACTTAAAACCTGACTAGGACATTACTACTAGAGATTGCAACTAGCACACTTAGCCTGGTTATTCAAGGTTCTAAGTCGAGTTCTCAACTGTAGGAATTCGAAGATACACCTGACGTTCCTCCTCGGTATCAACCCGTCTTTCCAGTCATTCAATTGAGGCAAGTATAGTTTATGTTAGTTTACAGTTATTTACTTAATCGTTTTACTGCATGTCTAAACCACGACTCAAACACGAAACTCTCACCGAGAGTACTGTACTGTAACTACTGGGGACTGGGAAATAGCGTAATGATTATGACCACTACTGTAACAAAACCCATTATCCCTCCTGTAACAAACCTAAGCCGGTCATATGTCATTACCTATTCAAATCACTGTTTTCTACTGTAACAAACATGTTTTAAAACTGTTTAGAACTGCATGATTCTATTTCTTATTTAACTGTTTAAAATTAGCATGAATTGTACTTTGCTCCCTCCTGACTGGAGACAACATTTTAGGTAACACTGAGGATGACGAGCTATACTATAATAGCTATTACGACCGGTTCTCTACCCTGCGACGGTACCGGAGCCGTCTCTGGAGGACGTCGATCCAGGGACTACTGAACCAGATGTTTAGATAGACTCTCCTTTCTGCATTTTCTTGGATCTTGTATTTTATTTCAGCATTTCATTTCCAGTTGTATTTCTGAATATTTTATTTAATGAAGTTTCAAATTCCGAATAGAACAGTTGTGACAAATGTACTTGTGTTGTTGTGAATACCTGCAATGGAACAGCTTACTGCCGCCGTCTCACCACGGTGCAGGTTGGGCATGGTCCGGTTCGACCCATTAACTTGGGATCGGGTCGTGACAATTCTTCCTCTTCCTATATTATAAAGAGCATTAGCTCAAATATATATATATATATATATATATATATATATATATATATATATATATATATATATATATATATATATTTTGAAGCAAGTGGTACTTCATATTAGAGAGCTGGGAAAAAGCTTCCCAGGAGCAATTACAAATACAACTCAAAGTTTACATTTTTCAATGAATGAATGATGCTAAACAAATTCTATTTTTCAATACCTCATTTTTAGATACTCATTGCTTTTAAAAACTGATGTAATTAGGATTACCAAAGGACAACTTTTGTATTTATCTATATATCCTATATTAATTCTAATTAATCTTTTTAATTAGTAAATATAATAAAGGGTGTTTTTGGAAAGAAAACTTTCACGGTGATGCCTACTTTTGGCATTATATATACTAGTCTATATGTACGTGCTTTGTACATATTTCATTTAGAATATCATAATATTAGTTGTCTTTTCTAGGTGACAATTCACATGTGTGTACCTTCTTTTTACAATGTTAAGGAATTCGAAGTACGAATTTTGTTCTTTTTTTAAATTTTTTTATTGAGAAGAATAACCATTGGAACATGAAGAGTTGTATAAAAAGACGAGACTTCATAGCATGTAAACTTTATTGTTTTGACTATTAAACATAAATGACATGCAATTTGACATGATAACATCATGTTTATAAAATACTCGAGGGTATTTTAGAAATTCAAAAGTTTTTTTTCCTATATATATATATATATATATATATATATATATATATATATATATATATATATATATATATATATATATATATTGAAGCGATGGATAATTTTGAAGCGATGGATAATTTTGACGAACTCGCCTCCACTGGGGCTCCGTATGCATCTATCTTAACCACTAGGCTAGAGGTCATTTGCATATAATAAACTCTAGCCTAGTGGTTAAGAGAGATGCATGCGGCCCACCCACACACCCACACACACAATATATATATATATATATATATATATATATATATATATATATATATATATATATATATATATATAAATATATATATATATATATATAAGGAGATGCTAATGACCCTTTAGCCTAGTGGTAGTGGTGAGGCATACGGTCCGAGTGGTCAGGAGATTGATTCCCGGTGGGAGTATTCGCCACAATTACCTTTTTTTATTATATTTCTTTATATATATATATATATATATATATATATATATATATATATATATATATATATATGAGGAGATCCGTACCTCCTCACTTTTGCTACGCGTGCACACACATATATATAAAACAAATTTTAATAAAAGTATATTCAACTTACATATGTAACAAATAAAATTTAAAGCAATGACTTGAGGCTGGGTTGTAAAGCCTGTCACAAAAGTACAACCAATGGGCCGTGGAGTTGAGTTATGTTCTTCTTCGTATTTAGCTCCTGTACATTAAAACCACAATTCCTTCTTTCATTTTGTTATCAAATTACAGATATTTTCTCGCTAATTTTGTTTTGTTTTGCTTTCATGAATGCATGTAATGTTACGTATAGCAATGACTAAAGGAGGACTTGGTTTCGTTGTTAGAGAGGAAAGGACTATGATACTTGCGACTTGGAGAATCCCATAAAGAACCATGCTGGAGGAGCCTACTCGGACTTCCTCGGATCCTTTCTTCTTCATCAGCGGCAAGTCTGGAAGTTATACTATAAGAAGATGATTGTTGTTGGGGCGCTGTTATTTGGATCACAATTGCCGTGATCGCTAATGGTCCGCAGCCCACAAGACAATCTCCCATTGATTCTTTATAGATTCCGGTGCTAGCAGAGAGGCGAGGTCATTGGACGGACACGTCCAAGGATGGATCAAATATCATTTTGGTTGTTGTTGTGATGGCAGTTCATTTGTCAGTACAATCATTGCCATCTCTATCGACTAAGGTACAAACTTCTTCATCATCTCTAGCACCAGCTAATAAGCCGGATGAAGTGCAATTTTTTTACTCACTGGATAGACACATTTAGGAAAGTAACACCTAGACAGTATGCAGCAATTAAACTCTTCCTTAATATATATTTTTAATCAAAAAGTTTCCTCCCATCTACTAACTGTTAGCAGATGTTTAAAAAAAAATTCCAAAATTCCAAAAAGTTCATCATAGTTAGTCACAAAAAACTGAAAGTAAGATGTCCAAGCTCTCTAGCCTAGTGGTATTAGAATGGACATCCGGAGGGACCGGCAATGTTCGAACCTCCCAATTGTGTGTGTGCGTAGGATTTCAAAAAAAAAAAAAAACAACTGAAAGATATATGCAGCTGCAAAAGACGTCATTAATATTAGACTTGTGTGAGATATATGTAAGAAATCCTTTGTCAATATAACGCATATCCAGAGATGCTAATAACAGTAAACGAACCACCACGTAAAGCCTCTTCAAAAATGAGGTTACGAATACAATCATGGATGGTAAAAAACACAGAGGAAACTGCAAAACGAATAGCATGGTTGGCCAGTGTGTGCGCAACCCTATTCCCTGTTCTTCTAATGAAGGAGAATACAAATTCGCAGTTTATATGATCAATCTCAGACCAGATGGTACTAACGGTGTCGGTTAGCCTCCATGGAGTCAGTCCATGCTCGCCTCTGAAAATCCTAACGGCCGTTAATGAATCACTTTCAACACAGACCTTGCTCATCCCAATCTCCTTAGCCAGCATAACTCCATGTTGGATTGCTATAATCTCCGCCAACAGGCTGTTCTCGACGCCATGATGTTGACCCGAGTGCCAAGTTTTTCCTGCTATGAATGCTCCTTCATTATCTCTCGCGACAGCTGCCACCGCAATGGCTTCCGGCGACGTTGCACCGTCAACATTAATCTTGACGCCATCGGCCAACGGAGGGGACCACTTATCAGATGCGATAATTTCATTGCGAAGCTCTTGAGTAGCCTCTAGAATCTCTATATCTCATCCCGACTGGCTTTGAAGTAATCGGTTTGTTGTGTTGATTATTTTCTCGACCTCAGGAGTTTCATGTCTGAATATACAATCGCATCTCGCCTTCCATAAAGTCCACATGAACGTAGCTCCCAATCTAAATGCCTCTGATGCCTGCGGACTGTTGAGCCATTCTGTAATCAGTTTGTGGATCATGTGGTAACTTTCAACTCTTAGTCCCATATGGCTTGCGAACCATCCAGCTTTCGCTCTGTGGCAATGGAGGAAAAGGTGGTCGGCATCTTTGTCTTAGAGCATGCACATAGGGCATATACGAGTGGTGGATGGGATACGTCTATTGATGGACGTGTTTAAAGGAAGCGCTTTGTGAAGGAGCCGCCAGATAAACATACGGATTCTAGGGGCCAGAGTTTTCGCGCTCCAGAGTCTGTGCCAAATGGGTTTGCTTTGAGTTGTGTTGGAGCTGCAAGCGGTGTGCCGTCGAATTGATTCATACAGAGACTTGGCTGAGAAGGAACCGGTTTTCGATTCCATCCATATGAGGTTGTCTGGCCCATCCCCATCCGAGAGGTTGATATCCATGATGGCTTTGGCTTCCATAGGCGAGAACAAGGACTGAATTAGAGGGGCGTTCCACCGTCTCTCATTAGGTATCATCAGATGTCTAACTAGCTTTGGCCCGTCTACAGGTGGATCTTGTATGTCAACTCTGAAGCCGGGGATGTTCGGGACCCAAGGTTCTTTGTAGATGTCCACCCAACCGCGATGGATTTTCCAGCATAGTTTGTTCATCAGTTTCTGCCTACTTCCAGGATCCTCGACCATATGGGGGAGCTCCGTCCTGAACTCGACGCTGTCCAAATAGAAGCGTAGTGTAGATAAATTCCTTTGAGGAGTCTGGCCCAGAGCTGTTGGTGGCTTTCTATTAGGCGCCATAAGATTTTGCCAATAAGAGCTCCATTAACCCAATTGAGCTTTCTGATACCCAGGCCTTCCTCATTCTTTGGTCGCGCTATTTTATCCCAAGCTAAGAAGTGGATCCTTCTCTCCATTGCTTCATGACCCCACCAGAAGGAGCGTTGCTGCTTCTCGAGATGATTTGTGATTGTTTTTGGAATTTTGTAACACGACATGAGGTAGACGGTAATGGAGCTCAGGTTGCTTTGATAAGCACTGTTCGACCGGCTTTTGACAACAGTTTAGATTTCCATCCTGCTAGTAGAGCATTGCACTTATCTAACAGGCTAGAGTACGTCGCCGTTCTACTTTTTGCTTGGAGAAGGAGGTGACCCAGTTATTTATCTTCTTTTTCCATTGACGCCAAGTAGAGAAGTTCGGCAAGTTGTTGATGGTCTTGTTGAGATACATTCCTGCTGAAATGTATGGAGGATTTCTCAAAATTTACTTGCTGCCCCGACCAGGATGAAAAGGACTTCAATATGTTTTGAACAACGATCAATGAGCTTCGCGTTGCCTTCCCAAATATGAATATGTCATCTGCAAAAAGCAAATAAGAAATAACAGGAGTATATTTATTTATACGTACTCCATGGAAAAGGTCGTTCCTCTCATTCTGGAATAACAGCCTGGACAACGTCTCAGCGCAAAGGATGAATATGAATGGCGATAAGGGACATCCCTGCCTGATGCCCCTCATTAATTGGTTTGAAATTTCCTTCTGGCCTGCCGTTAATCAGAATGGAATATGAAGGCGACTTGATGCAGCTCATAATCAGGTTGTTGGATAGCCCTTGGATGCCCATACCATGGAGAACATCCTTGATGAATGACCATGAGAGGCGATCATACGCCTTGGACATGTCAATCTTCAATGCGAATGAATTCTTCTTTCTCGGGAAATGTTTCATGGCATTGAAAATTTCACGCGCAATGACTATATTGTCCGATATTTGTCTCCCTAGGATAAACACATTCTGCGCCTCTGAGATGAGTTTGTTCATGAGTGGCCGGAGGCGCGTGGTTAGGATCTTTGAGATAGCTTTGTAGACCACATTGCATAATGATATGGGTCTATAGTCCACCAGAGCTGTCGGGTTTTGCTTCTTAGGGATGAGGATGATATTTGTATGATTAAAGCCAGGAGGAAGTGTCGCATCAGTAAAGAACGATCGAACGGCGATTGAGACGCTGTATGAACAAAGCTAAGTTTATATGTTACTAGGAGCTTTTAATAGGAAGCTATATGAACACATCTAAGTTTCTAGCAACACTAATCAAATTTCTTAGCTCGTAGATGTTGTTGTTTTTGTAGTGTTGTGTGCACATTGAATTGAGCAAAAGCTCAAGTCCGCGAGGTGGGAGGACTAAGTGTGCATATATTGTCGTGTTCCATTTTGTTTCATTAAAGTATTGTGTGGAAGTCCTATGAGACCACACACATGCGCCGCCACCACTATCTGGCTCGGCTTAGCACGCGTAACAGGTGCAGGTACATGCCCCATCTGCGAGTGCCAATGCCGATTTGATTTTCTCTTTGGGTCTAGACTGAGAGCCTAAAAATCATTTTGCTTCGCATTAATTTTTTGACTATTTGTAATCCATTATTTCATAATGTCTGGCACATTTATTTCTGTCCAAGTTCAATATATCACGTTTTTTACATTATTTTTTAATTTGTAACGTCCTAGTTAATTGTCCATTACTTTTCTGTCCGTTGGAGAGTACTCAACAACCTATAAATTGTGGTCCTTTTCATTCTTTCTTCTATATAAAAATTCTTACAAAAACTCTCTTCAAAATTCTTGTATTTCCGAAGCTTTTCTGTTCTTCATCTTTTCATAGAATGTTAAGCGCTTTGTCTGAGTCTCTTTATGACATATTTTTTGAATACAACAGCGCTAAAGAACTCTGTAATGCCTTGAAAGAGGAATATGATTGTGATGATACTGGAATTGAAAGATTCAATTCCTCCACATTCAACTGATTTGTCATGGTAGATAATAAATCTATCAATGACCAAATTTATGAATTCCAGGAACATCTTAGGCATGTGATCAAGTCAAAGGTACATTCCTCTCTACTGAGCATAAAATAGCATGCTTGATAGACAAACTCTCCTTCTTAGTCTGATACTGCCAAAGATCTTACCCATTTACAAGTAACTCTTACATATTCTCAAGTTCTAAAAAGACTTAGAACAGAAGAAGAGTTTAGCATAAAGTCCAAAACTAGGTTTGATTTCAAAGCTAAGGTAAATCTTGTAGAAGCTGATGGCAAATCCAAGTCTAACCACCATCTCAAACCCAAGAAGAACTCCTTTAAAAAAAGCTGAGTTTTCAGCTACATAACCAAAACCCTCATCATCCGAATCTCAGAAACCTAAAAACTTTGGTAAGACTCAAGATCAGTAGAAATTGTATTTTGTGTGTTATAAAACAAATCATATGACCATCAACTACTTCCATCGAAAGAAAAAAGCTATCAAGAACTCCTTCAAGGGAAAAGGCTCAAATAAGCCAAAGGCTAACATGATTCTGAATGGGTCTTCTAGCTCATTCAGATCTGTAAGCTATCAACCTGTAGTAAATATTTATTACCACTCTGATGATTAGTGTTGGATTATGGAGCTAATGTTCACGTTTCATTTGATTATATATTGCTCCTGTTTTTCAAACTATGAAGAATCAGGTGGAGGAGGTGTGACCCTAGGAGATGGCTCAACGACACAGATTGTAGGAAGATGAAGAATAGATCGGAAGATGACGTCGAAGAATATTCTACCTCTCTATGATGTGCTTCATGTGCCGTCAGTTAGGAGTAATCTAGTTAGTAGGTCTCTACTTGTATCCTCAAGATACAAAATTGTAATGTAGGCTAATAAAGTAGTCTTTCCTAAGAATAAAATTTTTGTAGGAAAAGAATTTGTAAAGGATGGCCACTTTATGTTGAGTACTATGAATAAAATATTAAATCCCGCTAATGTTGAATCCTCAAACGTTTGACATGGTAGATTCGGTCATGTGAATTTAGAATCTCTTAAAAGGATGATAAATTTAAATCTTATTTCTATGACTCTTATTGATGATAAACACAAATGTGATATTTGTGTTCAAGCCAAACATACTAGACTACCTTTCAATTCTGTCCAAAGGGATTCCAAACTTCTATAACTTATCCACAGTGATGTTTGTGATTCAAATATAATTTTGACTCCAGGCGGTAGAAAATACTTTTATCATTTTTATAGATGAGCATTCAAAGTATTATTACATCTACCTTCCTAAAACCAAAGGTGAAGTTCTAGACAGGTTCAAGGTCTATAAACCTAAACCTGAGAACCAGTTAGATAGAAATATTAAGATTCTTAGATCAGATCGTTGTGGAGAGTATACCTCAAATGAAATGACTAATTTCTGTAAAAAATATGGAATAGTTCATGAGATAACTGCTCCCTATTCACCACAGTACAACAGAGTTACTAAAAGAAAGAATCGCACTCTATTAGACATGGTTAATGCCATGCTTCTCAGCTCAGGTGCTCCTGATAATCTGTGAAAAGAACCCTAATTGCATGTCAGCCTGTTATATCCTTAATATGATACCTAGTAAGTCTAATGATAAGACATTATATGAGCTATGGAAAGGTCGAATTCCTAAGATTAATTACCTCAAAGTTTGGGGTTGTCTAGCGAAGGTAGGCATTTTTGAACTTAAAAAGAGAAAGATTGGACCTAAGATTGTAGAGGCTGTGTTTATAGGATATGCCCTAGATTGCTAATAGATTTCTTGTAACTCATTCTGAAGTAAATAAAATATCTAATAATATAATTATAGAAGCTAGAGATACAGTTTACTTTGATAATATATTTTCCTTTTGGGTAGAACTTCATTATCTTCCTCCAACCATTTTCTTGCTACATCTACTAGTTCTCACATTCAAATATCAAGTTCACAGTCCGAACAAAATATAGAACCTAAAAGGAGTAAAAGAGAAATGATTGAAAAAAATTTAGAAGAAGGATTCTTCACATTTTTGACACAGGGTAATCCCTCTGAAGAGTCATATCTTCTCCCAATGTTCGAACATCGGGAGAAGATATGGAGAAAAGTACTTGGTTTTTAGGAGAGCTACCTTTAGGTAGTAAACCTATAGGTTGTATGTGAATCTTTAAAAAGAAACTTAGAGCCGATGGTACTAAGTGTGCATATATTGTCTTGTTTCATTTTTGCTTCATTAAATTATTGTGTGGGAGCCCTATGGGGCCACACGCACGCATCGTCGCTGCCGTCCGACCGGCTCTGTTCCGTTCAGTTCGACGTACGTAACGGGTAAATGTACGTGCCCACATCTGCGGGTGTCGAATGCTGATTCGACTTTCTCTTCGGGTTCGGCCTGAGACCCTAAAGATCTTTTTGCTACTCATTAAATTTTTGATCGTTTGTAATCTATTAATTTCATAACGTCTGGCACATTTATTTATGTACATGTTCAATGTATCACGTTTTTTACATTATTTTTTTAATTTATAACGTCCGAGTTAATTTATAACAACCTATAAATTGAGGTCATTCTCATTCTTTCTTCTACATAGAAATTCTTACAAAAACTCTCTTCAAAATTCTTGTCTTTCCGAAACTTTTATGTTCTTCATCTTTTGCTCTGGCCAGAGCTAAGTTATGGGTCACTGCATGGTATGCAACAAGGAGATACCCGTGAAGCGAAAATTTTACCACTAGGAGCATTATAACAAAGTTTGCACATAGTTCCGGGTTAACTCTTAGGACAGTGCTACGTGTGCGACTTTTCCGGAGGCCATTAACTTTTATTTTTATTTTTATTTTTATTGCAGATTTCAAAAGGAGATAAGAAAAGAATTTCCAACCGATGCTTGTTAGACGAATATTATATTAACATATAAACTTTTTGGATAGCTGAAATTGGACAGAATTTCGTCAACCGAGTTGGTTTCTCTACTAAAAAATTATCTAAAACTTCTTTGGTGTATCTAATTTCAGTAAAAATATTTCCGTCAGAGGAAATTTTTTGTTTCTTAATTGTAACTTATGGACCACTTTGAAAATATATTTACAACTAATTATTATTCATGAACTAAACATAAAAATAGTTCAATTTTTTTATTATTCAGTGCTTTCTGTTGCTGTGATCGCAAGCCTGTCCAACAAATCCGGGTTGTTACTTTCCACCAGAAGTTATGTAAACAAACCCTTAAAAAAAAACTTTTGGTTGCCCTAATAAAATAGTTAGCTAACAATCTATAGTCCTACGTGAAACCAGCCTCACGAATAGGGTTAGCAATCCTTTTCAAGCTCCTCCCCAATTAATAGCCTCCCCCCTTCCATTCACAAGCACGTGATCAACCCATCAATGGCTCTTAGGCTAGCATTCCTCCTCCTGCTGCTGCTTCTGGCAGCCGCCTCTGCGTCAGCATTTGTCATTGAGAACGCCGGCTGGGGAGGCCTGGGGGTGCTCGTTGCGCCGAAGCCGTGCGATGGTTCGGTAGGCGATTGCGTAGGCGAAGACGAGGAGCTGGGCATGAGCTCAGAGACGGCTCGGAGAGGCCTCAGGAGGGGAGGCGCCCATAAGTACATCAGCTACGACGCGTTGAAGAAGAACAAGGTGCCGTGCAGCCGGCGCGGCCGGTCGTACTACAACTGCATGCAGCAGGGGAAGGCCAACCCGTACAACCGCGGCTGCACCGTCATCACCAGGTGCGCCAGGGACACTGGCTGATGGGTTTTCAACAATTGATGAGAGACTCGGAATGGAAATTAGTTGTTTTTAATTGATGTTAATTGCTCTTCTTCTTTCTTTCTTTTTTTGGGTTTGCTCTTACTATCGCTTTTCTATGTAATGAATTTGGAAGATATTCTTTTCTTCTCATGTTATTGTTATTAAGAATTAAGAAAGTTCGAACGGAGAAGCAGAACCGCGCACCAGATCTGACGTGGCCTCCTCTACTAGTCATAGTCCTTCTGCTAGCACCGGACTCCACCCATCTCCAATAGAGATTGGAGAACCATCATGTCAGCATGGTCTAGTGCGCACGGCCTCACCTCCAGGGAGTACCTACTCTGTGGGCCCACCCCAATTTTTTTCTACTTTTTTTTTCATATATTTTTTTCTACTTTTTGTTTCATATATATATATATATATATATATATATATATATATATATATATATATATATAAGCCAATGCCATGCGGTCTATTTAAGACTGTTGGCATGTTGGGGGGAGCTCTCAGGATCGTGCTCCAATAGAGACGGTTGGGAGGCGTTTGTCCACGGTCCCCAGGCCAAAGCCGGCTGGATAGCTTTAGTCCACGAGCTTTATTTTTTCTCAAAAAAAAAAAAATCATATATATATATATATATATATATATATATATATATATATATATATATATATATAATTTTTTATTTTTTTTTTTTCTATAAGTCAGTCCATACTTAGTCCACCCTAATCCACTTCAGATCACTCTAACTTAAATTCAGCCCACTCTAACTTAAATTTCTGATTCCGCTCTTGCCTCCATTTGTAAGGCACCGTTGTTGTTAATTCCTCCAAGTCCCTCCGCGACGTGACACGTTCTTATTGACCGAAATAAATAAGAGGGAGATTTGGGGAGGGCACGAGCAAATAGGAGAGGACCACATGGCGGAGGGCCATGGAAGGATAGAATTTTGGAGGTACATAAAATATTTTTCTTATTAATAGTAGTGTTATTATTTGGCTTTATTTTTTGGTGGAGGAATGCTATTTGTCCCTCCAAATTGTACCTCCAAATCATCTCTCCTCACGAGACAGCTGACGTGACATGTTGATATGGCAGCTGACGTGACAAATTTTAAATTAAAATTCAAATTAACATTAAAATTAATGTTAACATTAACATTAACATTAAAATTAATATTAACGTTAATATTAACAATAATATTAATATTGACATTAACATTAATTAATATTAATATTAATATTAAATTAACATTAATATTAACAATAATTAATATTAACATTAACATTAATTAATATTAATATTAACATTAAATTAACATTGATAAAATTGGGTAATTAATTTTTGGGTTAAAATTTGTCATGTCATCGATCATGCCAGATGACACATAATATTATTTAACATATCACGTCAACTGTCACATAAGGAGGGATGTATTGGAGGGACAATTTGGATGTACGAATAACATTACTCTTTTTGGTGGCGGTGATGGGCATTCATTTAATCCTGGTAAGTAACTAATTAAATCCTCTTCCTATTACATGTTAGCATTAGTTAATAAACAAATCATGATGTAATTATTCTCTGTGATTACAAGTTTGTTTAATAATTCATTTACTTTTATGGATAGGTAATAAATGCGTTCAAATTATTTCTTAATAAAAATATCTCACAAATATTAGCGTGTATGAAAATTGTAATCTATTGCTTAAGTTGCCAAAGCATTACATGATTAATCAGCCACGAGTGACCAAGACACCATTAGGATCTTTCCTCACCTTCCTAAGCATACATGTATGTCTAGAGACATTATTAGGAGGTTTCTAAATCCAACCTCACCTCCCAGGTATCCATGTCAATAACTTCTTGCACAAAGAAATTTGCGGCTTTGTAGCCCTACCTCTACATAATATCTCACATATTAGTTGACTTAATTCATAACTTTTTCTTTACTAAACTTAAATCTTGGTTTGCATTATTAATCTTGTCAAGATAATGTTATTCTTTATCTAAAATATATTAGTCAATATTTAATTTTTCCAATTCAACATAATGATATATATAATTATTCGTCTCGAGATACGTTTTGATGGTAATACATTTTATTTTATCTCAATAACTAAGAAATTTTGTGCGCATGGCACCAAAGTTCAGACATATAACAATTATCCAAATATTAAAAAAAAGTCTTGCAATGTTGTTCGCGGTTTGTGATCGCTGACGTTACCTCCGGCCGATGTAGCGGCCGGCCATTGGCCCCAGTTCAGGTGGAATCCGACGATAGCCGAGGATCGGGGCAGTGATTGGCTGTCACGTTGGACCATGATTACGTTCGCGATTACAAACTGTGGACAAAACTAAAGTCACTGGTGTATTAATTTTTTACTTCATAGACCGTAAATAAAAAATTTATTACATTATTCCAATTTGTCACATATTTCCCAAGATGCTGCATTTGAACTCATACATAACTTCACCTTCTCTCTTAAATCATGGTTGATATACTCACTACTAAAATACCCCACTTTACCGACGGAAGTTTAGCGACGGACGGATTCCGTCGCTAATAGCGACCAGTTTCCGACATCTTAGCGACGGATTAGCGACAGACAACATAACATAATTTTTTCCAATTTTAAATGTTAAAATATGTCGGGTTTCCGTCGCTAAGTCGACGAACGTTAGCGACGGATTCTTTTTCGTCGCTTATTCGTCGCAAATGTTGGCGGCAAAATCTTTAAAACATTGGCGGAAACTTTAGCGACTAACTGGCGACGGATATATCCGTCGGAAAACACCTTTTAATTGGCGACGGTGTAGCGACTAATTTATTCCGTCGCTATTCCGTCGCTAGGTTCTGTGCCCTAACTTAAATTGAACCGACGGGGGGGAATTTTTCATTCCCCCCAAAACTCTCTCTCTCTCTCTCGCGGCTCTCTCTCTCTCGCGCACGGCTCTCTCTCTCTCTCTCGCGGCTCTCTCTCTCTCTCTACCAGGTATCTCTCTCTCTCTCTCTCTCTCTCTCTCTCTCTCTTTCTCTAATTTTGGGTTTTGGGGCCGGGGGGGGGGGAGTGGGGGGGGGGTCGGCTTCGCGGGGGGTGGAGAGGGCGGGGGGGGGTGGTGAATGGGGTCAGGGGGTCGGGGGGGTGTGGGGAATGGGGGCAGGGGGTGGGGAATGAGGGTCGGGGGGTCGGGGGGGTGGGGAATGGGGGCAGGGGGGTCGGGGGGTGGGGGGTGGAGAGGGCAGGGGGGTCGGGGGGGTGTGAATGGGGGCAGGGGGGTCGGGGGGGGGGGTCGGGAATGGGGGCAGGGGGGTCGGGGGGCGGGGGGTGAGGGGTGGAGAGGGCAGGGGGGTCGGGGGGGTGGGGAATGGGGGCAGGGGGGGTCGGGGCGGGTGGGTAATGGAGAGGGCAGGGGGGTCGGGGGGGGGGGGTGTTGAATGGGGGCAGGGGGGTCGGGGGGTTGGGGAATGGGTTGCATTCCCCGATACGGATACGGTTTGGCATGTCCCGATCCTAAGAAATAATACTATTTCATTTAATTTAATTTCATTTAATTTCAAAACTACTAAGAAATAATACTTAAAACACTTAAAATTATGCCTAAATGTATAAATTATATGTTTTTAAATGTAAATAATTTATTAATAATTATTTGTATTCCAATACCAAAAAAATTCGATACTTCGATCCGATACCGCCGATACTACCGATATCGCCGATACCAATACTAGATTGCTTAGACTTATATTGCAAGGTAACTAGATACAAGTTATGATACAATGTAAATGCAAGTATACATGTTAGCTAGATAGCTTAGACTTATATTGCAATCTCCTATTCACACGAGTATTGATATCGCCGATGCCAATACTCGTAGGAATATATAGTCCGATACCGATTCCGATACCGATACTTTGAACCTTGATTTAAATACATGTTAGTATAGTATCTTCACATATATGTTAAGAGTATATACATGATTAGCAAGGTAACTAGATACAAGTTATGATACAATGTAAATGCAAGTATACATGTTAGCTAGATAGCTTAGACTTATATTGCAATCTCCTATTCACACGAGTATTGATATCGCCGATGCCAATACTCGTAGGAATATATAGTCCGATACCGATTCCGATACCGATACTTTGAACCTTGATTTAAATACATGTTAGTATAGTGTCTTCACATATATGTTAAGAGTATATACATGATTAGCAAGGTAACTAGATACAAGTTATGATACAATGTAAATGCAAGTATACATGTTAGCTAGATAGCTTAGACTTATATTGCAATCTCCTATTCACACGAGTATTGATATCGCCGATGCCAATACTCGTAGGAATATATAGTCCGATACCGATTCCGATACCGATACTTTGAACCTTGATTTAAATACATGTTAGTATAGTGTCTTCACATATATATTAAGAGTATATACATGATTAGCAAGGTAACTAGATACAAGTTATGATACAATGTAAATGCAAGTATACATGTTAGCTAGATAGCTTAGACTTATATTGCAATCTCCTATTCACACGAGTATTGATATCGCCGATACCAATACTCGTAGGAATAGTCCGATACCGATATACATTGTAGAGCTCTGTTTTGCTATTCTGGACATGTTGTGACCTGTGCTGTTCTAAATAGGAGCCAGACACACTCCTGAGACGGGGGAGTATGTATAGTGATGTGGATTCTTACTAACTTATCATGTGAACCCATTTATGGGCCCTTCATTGAACCTTCTCATGTGCAACTTTCAGTCCATTCACAGTTCCCTATATTGTACTCTACATCACCTAGTTCACTTATATCTAACATCCTAACCCTAATCCAAATTTATGAGTATCGGTATCGGACTATTCTTATGTTTAGTTTGTCTTACGATACAGATTTTCACATCCAAATTGAGGATGAGTCGTTATTTTGTTGATCGTACATGGATGTACAAACGGCAACACGAGAGTAGAATTGGTGTGAGTGACGATTTTCAGGCAGGCGTGGAAGTATTTCTTAATTATGCAATGAGCAAAGCTCAGTACATGGACGGTAACAAAATTAAGTGTCCATGTGTTAAATATCACAATAGACGTTACGAAGAAGTGGTGACTGTGAGAGATCATTTGACCCGTAAGGGTTTCGTACGTAATTACGGCCTGTGGTCATCGCAAGGTGAACTATATTCGGAAAGACAGGCTGCGGAAGCTGCTACTTATGCTTTTGATGATAATGCTGCAACGGATGTCATCGAAGACCACGGATGCTCTGTTGATTATGGAGATCTGCAGAACCTTGCACGAGATATGGTGTATGATGCGGCAGGGCCTAATTTTGATCCGGAGGATCCTAATCCCGAGGCGAAGGAGTTCTATGACATGTTTCAGGACGCAGATACTTCTCTATATCCTGGTTGTGAGACTCATTCCGCACTGTCAGTGACGATGCGGTTGTTGAACATAAAGTCTGATTTTAACTTGCCACAAGCTTGCTATAATCGGATCACAGAAGTAATCAAGGAGGTGTTACCGAAGGAATCAAAAGAGCTACCAAAAAACTTCTACAAGTCAAAGATGATGGTCCGACAACTGGGACTGGGGTACGAGAAGATAGATTGTTGTCGCAACGGATGCATGTTGTACTACAAAGAGAATTGCGTATCAGAAAGTTGCAGCTTCTGTAATGCGGATCGTTACAAGCCAGTATAGGGAAAAGGAAAGTCGACTAGAAAACGACGTCCTTACAAGTATATGCATTACTTGTCGATCACGAAGCGCTTGCAGAGGATGTATATGTCTCTAAATACAGCAGAACACATGACGTGGCACAGCGAAGAACGCATAAAGGACGAAGGAGAATTGTCACATCCTTCGGATGGAGAGGCGTGGAAACATTTTGATTTGTGTCATCCAGATTTTGCTGCAGAGCCTAGAAATGTACGCCTGGCGCTATGTGCTGATGGCTTCGCCCCTTTCGGACAGTCGGGATCTCAGTACTCATGCTGGCCGGTCATTCTTACCCCTTACAATCTGCCACCATGGATGTGTATGAAGACTCCTTATATGTTTCTGACAGCTATCATACCCGGTCCTAAAAATTCGACGAAGAACATCGATATATATTTACAGCCGTTGGTGGATGAGCTGAAACAGCTGTGGGAGATCGGCGTCACGACCTATGATATTTCCAGGAAACAGAACTTTCAGATGAGAGCTTCACTCATGTGGACAATCAATGATTTTTCAGCATACGGTATGCTGTCGGGATGGAGTACGCACGGCAACATGTCTTGTCCGATATGCATGGAAAATAGTAAGGCGTTCCGCCTTAGGCATGGAGGAAAAACTTTTTTCTTTGACTGTCACCGTCAATTTCTGCCCGCGACCCATCCTTGGAGAAAGAATAAGGACGCGTTCAGATATGGAAAACAAGAATTTTCTCAACCTCCTGCCAGATTTTCGGGATACGATATTTGGAAAGCTGTAAAGGAATTGCCCACCGCAATGGAAGATCCATCGAACCATCGTGTCGAGGGGTTCGGACAAAGCCATAACTGGACCAAACGGAGTATCTTCTGGGACTTACCTTATTGGAAAGATAATCTTATAAGGCATAATCTTGATGTCATGCATATCGAAAAGAACGTGTTCGATAATGTCTTCAATACCGTCATGGATATTAAAGGAAAGACGAAGGACAATCCAAAAGCAAGACAAGACATAGCCGAGATATGCAAGCGTCCTCATCTGAACTTGATACAAAGGGGTGCTGGTGGACAATTAAGTAAGCCTATAGCGCCATACACATTGAGCAAGGAAGATAGATTAATAATCTGCAAGTGGATATCTAATTTAAGATTTCCCGACGGCTATGTTTCGAATTTGTCTAGATGCGTTGATCTCAATGAACGCAAGCTAACGGGAATGAAGAGTCACGACTGCCACGTGTTTATGAAAAGATTACTGCCCATTGCTTTGAGAGAGTTGTTGCCTTCTGCTGTATGGGTTCCGTTGGCCGAGCTGTCTACATTCTTCAGGGATATCTGTTCAACTAAGCTGACGGTGCAACATATGGTACAACTTGAGGAGAAGATTGTCTTAACAATCTGCAAGTTAGAGAAAATATTTCCACCGGGCTTTTTCGACAGCATGGAGCATCTACCGATTCATCTAGCATACGAAGCCCGTGTCGGTGCATCTGTTCATTATCGATGGATGTACCCCTTTGAAAGGTAAATAAAAATCGATATAATTTAAGTGAAATTTAAGTAGATTTTATATTTGTCTCTTTAGGTACCTACACCATCTAAAGAAGAAAGTTGGCAACAAGGCTCATATAGAGGCTTCGATATGCGAATCATATCTTATCGAGGAGGTGTCAAATTTCTGCTCCATTTATTTCGATACTCATGTCGAGACAAATCGAAATAGACCTCAAAGGAATGAAGAAGACGTTGAGGATGGAGGTATATTCAATTTAAGGGACAAGCCTATTGGGGCTAGTAAGAAACGGTGGTTGACCGACGATGAGTATGATACCGCTCACCGATATGTCTTGTTAAATTGTGACATACAAGAAGTGAGAGATTTGGAGAAGTAAGTGACTACGTCTCGTTATAATCTCTAATTTGGTGAATTAAGTGACTACACTTATTTTTATTCTCTCTAACAGTGTATTTAGAGGTGAAGTCAAAATGAGGACACCATATATTATAGATGAGGGACTTCAAAGAGAGGTTGATTGTACCTTTCCGTCCTGGTTTCGTAAATACGTAAGTAACTGAGATAATATGTTATGCGGCTACCATTAAATATATGCAGCTAAAATATTTAAATTATCAATACATGTTTACAGGTTTTATTGCCTGAAACAACACTCATAAATAAGAGCATTCGTTATTTGGCATTGGGACCGAAGAAGCATGCAAAGACTTTGTCAGGCTATGTCGTTAATGGCTTCAAGTTTAAGTCAACTCAGCATGCTATAAATGCCGAATTTCTCAATGACGGCTTCGATACCAAGAATTCTGGTGTTTGCATAAGAGGCACCATCTATGACGACGAGCCGGACTTTGACTATTATGGAGTGCTTCAGAAGATTGTAGATTTACAATATAGTGCCCCATATGATATGCATATTGTGATGTTCAAATGTGAGTGGTTCGATACGAGACCAAATATCGGTTGGAGAATCGATAAACAATTTGGATTCGTCGATATAAATCATCGCAGGAGGTATAGAGGGTCCGACACGTTTGCGATAGCAAGTCAGGCTGTTCAAGTCTACTATACAAGCTACCCAAGGCGTCGTAGAGATCGATTTGACTGGTGGGCAGTATGCAAGATTAAATCTAGAAATACATTCAACGTTGGAGACCCAGCATACCAAGAGGACCAGATCGAGAAGCCCCAATACATGGGACAACAGTCGGATACCATGGACGTGGAAGATGTCGATATACCTCATGCTGAGGAAAATAGAGGGGAGGAAGAGGTTGATATACAAGACTTAGCTGTCAACCAGGGGAGAAAGAGGCGTCTTGTCCCAAGTATTGAGCCTGAAGAAGAAGTAGAAGAAGAAGAAGAAGAAGAAGAAGAAGAAGAAGAAGAAGAAGAAGAAGAAGAGGATGAGGATGAGGATGAGGATGATGATACAGATGAAGTCGACGATGAGGATGATGATATAGATGAAGTCGACGATGAGAATGAGGATGAGAACGATGACGGTGACGATGAGGACGAGGACGATAACGATGATTAGATTAAATATTGGTATATATTAGAAGCACTTACAACTAACTTAGTGAATTCAGTTTAGACGGACACATTCTTATTTCAGTTTATGTTTTTGTCGTTCGATCATCTACTTATTGTATGATTTTCTTTTTACAGATGGCACTCTTAGTTCTCATTGTCTTGACGGCACTCGCCGCCCTGCTGCTGGTATATATATTTTAGTTCAGTTTTATATTCATTTATACTTCTATATTGTTAATTATATTTATGTGTTCTATTTACAGGTCATGGTCACTACCACTCGTGCTGCTGGCAGTGGCCGTGGACGTGATGGTAGTGGTGCTGGTGGTGGCGGTACTGGCCGTGGTGGGCGTGGTGGTAGCGGCACTGTCCGTGGACGTGATGGTAGCGGTCGTGGTGGTAGCGGCACTGGCCGTGGACGTGATGGTAGTGGTCGTGGTGGTAGCGGTCGTGGTCGCCTTCCACATTCCCCGGATATAGAGTCCTCCGATCCCGACCTGGAGAGCCCGGCCACAGACTCTTCCCGCCGTCGATCTATCTCTGCGCTACCTTCATCTTCATCGAGGCCTGAGACTCCATCCGCTAGCGGATCCGTTCCGCCCCCGGATGCACCAGCGGGTACACCATCAGTTACTGCAGGGTGGGCTCCGGAGTACCCCCGGATTCAGCTTCATCCTGCTACCGGTGAGTACATCCGCAGACCCGCGGATCCTCCGACGCCTCCAGAGAGGCCGATAGGCGAGAACCGACGAGAGCTATGGCCCGCGGGTGATACGTAAGTAAATTTAAGTTAATTTATTAAATTTGTTTCATTTATTCAAGTTAATAATCCAGTCTTTGCTTCTTTGTAGGTTTTTCCCGTATGATGCTGCCCGGATACTCGGGCAAATTATCCGGGAAAACTACCATGGCCCCTACCTCAATTTTTCTGAGGTGCCTCAGAACATGCAGTACGTCTGGCTCGAGGAGATGAAGGTATATATATATCTTTTGGTTAATTATTAATTATTCTTTAATCCACTAATTTTTTAATTACGTGATAATTTAATTTGTATGTCAGACGACGTTCTGGTGGCCCCCCCATCGCGAGGAGTTGATTCGCAAGGCCTACAAAGCCGCCGCCGGGAAGAAGATACGGGATGCGGTGTACGACGTTCGTACGGCACATTCGAGGAAGAAGTGGCTCCGGGAGGAGTACTACGAGCAGATGTTGGATAAGATGAATACTGCTCAGTACAGGGAGAAATCAGAGAAAGCGAAGGCGAGCAGACAGGCCGCTGGTCTGCATACGGGAGGTTCAAGGCCCCACGCAGCGACGCGTGCAGATTTGGTGAGATACCGCAAATTCATTTCACTATTAAATTCGGTACTATTAATATACGTAGTTAATTAAATTCGACGTATATTTCGTATGCAGGCACAACGGGCGGTAAAGGAGGGGAGAGAGCCGGAGTCGGTCACCGCCTACGATGTATTCCTGCATACACACAAGAGGCGGGCAGACGGGAGCTTCGTCGACGCGAGGGCCCAGGCGACTGATGTAAGTAATTACGTTTATGAGATTTATATTAGAAATATAATTATTGTTAACTTAATTAGGTGAACGTAGGATTCAAATTATAACTTAGGGAAACATAGGATTTAGATTATAACTTAGGAAAACTTATAGTATAAACACATTCATTGGATAGGCTGCATATCATGAGGCCCTTAGTCAGATTGAGCCCCCTGCCGAGGTTGTCGGCGAAACGACGCCCACCCAGACGCCCTCTTCTATGGCCACTCACTACGACGACGTGTTCCTAGAGTCTGTCGGCGGCTTTAATAAAGGGCACGTCTACGGCGTAGGTTCCCTGGCGGCGTCGTTGCAGGGCGCGACTCCGAGATATCCACCGCCCCCGCCTCCTCCCGCGCCCCCGTCGGACGATATGAGGACGCAGCTTGCGACTCTCACCTCCGATATGTCGGAAATACGGAGTCTAATGTCGGATGTGCTGGAGCGCCTTCCGCGTCCTTCTTCTGCTCCCGGTCCAGATCCGTCTGCTCCCGGTCCGTCTAGTGCGGTTGCCGGTCCTTCCGACCCTGGACGTTATTCATTTGACCGTTCTGCCGAGGTCCGCCTGGTACCGGATACTGCGCTCATTGGGCTCATGGACTTGATGTCGCCAGAGCAGCTCCGCACGCTTCCAGAGCATGTGTTGTCCCAGGTGCCGGCGTACATGGTGGAAGAGTACATCCGCAGAGCCGAACGACGACGCGATCCATCTCAATGATATTTGTACTGTTTTTGGATATTTGTACTGTTTTTGGATTTTGAATTCTGGATATTTTGGAAGCGTACATGAATGTTTGGATATTATGAATTTGTGTATTTGTGTTTGGATATTTGTACATAGATGTTTGGATATTTCTGTTTGATATTGGATATTATGAATTTGGATATTTGGATATTTGGATATTTGTTGATCGTATATGGATGTTTGGATATTGGATATTATGAATATGTGTAATATTTACGAAAAGGAAATAGAATGTTTCTGTAATTTTTTTTAATTAATGTTGCATTTAGCGACGGACTAGCGACTAATTAGCGACGGATATATCTTTTTAGCGACCGATGAGCGACTAACTAGCGACAGAAAATCCGTCGCTAACTGGGTTATATAAATATTTGCAGTTACCGACGGACGAGCGACGGACAATCCGTCGCTAACTGGTTGAAATAAATTTGCAGGTAGCGACGATCTAGCGACCAACTAGCGACGGAACTTCCGTCGCTAACTGGGTACAATTAATATTAGCGACGGAATATCGACTACCTAGCGACGGCAAATCCGTCGACATGGTTCTGGAAATATGGTAGGTTTCCAGAGACTTAGCGACGGATAATGGGTCGCTAATCCGTCGCTAATCTGTCGAGGATGACGACGGACTAGCGACGGCTTAGTGACCCATTATCCGTCGACATGGTTCTGGAATTATGGAAGCTTTCCAGAACCAGGCCGACGCCCTACCCGTCGCTAATCCGTCGCTATAACGTCGAGGTTAACGACGGAATGTCGACGGAATAGCGACCGATTTTGCGTATCAGGAACCTCTCTGATACGCTTTTACCGACCTATTTACGACGGCTTAGCGACGGATATTTTAATATTATATGGCATGTAAACCGACGGGAACAAGTCGCTAATCCGTCGCTAATCCGTTGAAAGGCAACCGTCGGTAATTAGTCGCTAGTCCGTCGGTTAACCATTTGTCCCGACGGCTTAGCGACGGACAAATTTTAGCGACGACGTATTTCCCGACGGCCATTTTCATCAAATATCCGTCGCTATGCCGTCGGTAATTTATGTTACCGACGGATTCGCGACGGATGTGGCCGTCGCTAAAGTTGGTTATTTTGGTAGTGACTATTTTATTCAGAAGAATATGTTAACGGTGTAAAAAAAAAAAAAAAAAAAAAAAAAAAAAAACTTCTTTGCATTAAGATATTTAAAAATAAATAAATAATGTCTCTGTACTTAAGATATTTTTAAAATATATATATAAGAATGTCTCTGTATTAAAATTATATTCATCCCTTCTTTTCTTCCTTCAAATCCAAAAGAAAAAATCAAACCGCTATTTCCAAGGAAAATACTATGTTTAGGTAAAAAAAAGATCTTTTCCTAATCCTACCATCCAAAGGAAATACTAACAATTAGTTTTTCTATTCGATCCTATTGTTACAAAACAAAATATAATTTGATATGGGAAACAAACTAAAAGCGGTTGGTCAAGTAAATATAAATAGAGGAATGTGACTCTCATTCTTCACTCACTCACTCTCAAGACTCCATCCCTTCCATCGTCCTCATTTCTACTGGCATAGAGAAATGGAGTCTTCCAACATGAGCCTTCTTCTTTCTCTGGCGCTTCTCATGATTTCTACAGCAAGTGCGGCCGACTACTATGTCGGCAACGACGAAGGTTGGGTCACAGAGCCCTCGCAGGAATACAACCAGTGGGCTGGGAAGTTGAGGTTCAGAGTCAACGATGTTCTTGGTATTTTGACTCGTCTACACATTAAAACCCTAATTTCATCAAATCATATATAGATATTTTATTTTATTTTATATTTTTAATATTTTGGCATTCATGAATGCAGTGTTCAAGTATGGCAAGGAGGACGCGGTTCTACTGGTGGAGAGGGAGGACTACGATAGTTGCAACTCGAAGAATCCGATACAGAAGCTTGTCGGAGGATACTCGAACGTCCGACTCGATAGATCGGGCCCTTTCTTCTTCATCAACGACAAGCCTGGAAGTTGCGCCAAGGGACATAAAATGATCGTTGTTGTGCTGGCGGATAGGAACCCGATTAATCGATCACCACCGCCGCCAACTCCTCCTTTGTCCACCTCTAAGCCACCAACTTCTTCTCCTTCTCCTCCTACGCCGCCAACTTCTTCCCCCTCTCCCCCTCCATCTATGCCACCAACTTCTTCTCCATCGCAATCTCCGTCAATAGAGCCACCAACTTCGTCTCCTTCACCATTAACTCCTCCACCGACCGATTCATCGACACCTCCAACTCCGTCTGCCGTGCCACCAACTTCTCCCCCACCTCCACCCGGGAGCGAAATTCCACCGTACGATATTCCCCGCTGTCCTCCTGTTGTAGATGATGATCATACTCCACCTGCACCTCCAAAGACCCCAGCTCGATTTCTAACCCAGTCTACATTACCTACAGAGGAACCATCTCCGTCTCCATTGATGGCACCGGCTGCACCGGCACCGGCACTGTCATATGCTTCCTCGTCGGGCTCTATCACTACTGTCTCACATTTCTCACTTGCCATGTTAATCATGCTATTTGTTTAGTGGGTGACATGGGCTGGTCATCAATTATAAGATCTACGATTTTTTCCCCCTTCTTTTCTTAGGTTAGGAATAAAATGGGGAGTCTGTAATTGAATCCCTTATTTTGGGAAACTAAGAGGATGTTACTTGATTGCAACAAGACATTATGATATCAATACATGTTCTGAATTTCAGCATATCAATGTTTAATATCTTTATCATGTGTATTGCAAGGTGGTGACATACTTTTTTTTTTTTTTTTTCAATTCATAGTGATTGTTACATAATTGAAATCCTTATAGTTTGTTTTCAATAAAATTGAACTTAGGAATAACTCTAAAAAATCAGAATAGCCTTCTAAATTGCATAAGGTTCTATCTAATCTTATAACTTTCACTATAAATTTTTTTTATGCAACAACTGGAAAAATATTTGAAGATAATAGTATAACATAATTTGAAAACTTTGAAGATATATATGATAACATAATAAAGTAATTAATTGATCAATCTTTGTGTGTGTATATACATAATTTGGAAACCTAATAATATAGCAATCATGTATATAAGAAGTTAACAAAGATTCATGGTTGTATAAATAATTTGGATTAAATTTAAATATTTATTCATCTCAAATGCAATATCAAATATGATTATTTCATATTTATGAAAATTAATTTCAAAATGGCTTCATTTGTGAAAGAGAAAAAATAGAAGAGATTTTATAATTAGACATTAATTTTATTATATAATCTCTTCTTCTTGAGGAGTTGAGCTTGAGTTCGAAGACCGCCTCAGGAGAGGTGGCGCTACTAGGTTTATCATCTATGGCTGCACTGTCATCACCAGGTGTGTCAGGGGCACTGCTAGAAAAGTTATCCTGAAATTAATGAGAGAGACTGGGAATGGAAACTAAGTTTTTTTGATTGATGTAACTCATATTTTGTTGTTCTTTTGGTTGCTCTTACAATTTATTTGTTCAGAAATTTTCGTATAGGAGGGAAAAGTTTAGCAAAATTTTACCAAAGAGGATAGAGAGAGGAGGAGTGATAGCAGAGAGGAGAGAGGGATGGCACCGCCAACTATGATGGCGGTATGCAGCGGGGGTGATGGGGTGCGGTGGGAGGGGGGTGATGGGGTGCGGATAATAACAAATAATATCTACAAATAAACAAATATAAATTAAACACATATCCAAAATTAATAACTGCATAACATTATCTAATCAAACACATATCCAAAATTTAAATCATAACAAATTATATTCAAATTATATTTTAAAATATTCTAATATAATTTAAATTTTTTTATATATTTTATTAATAATATTATTGATATTTTTATACGTACAAAGCACGTAAAGATAACTAGTAGATAATAATAAATTAATATCTATATAAATTATCTATATTATATTATGGATAATACAATAGATATAGATAATATACCCTAAATATATTAATTTGTGTATAGATACCTATATATTTTTTTTTATGTAGATATCTATATGTATATGTATATGGATATATCTATATGTATATTAAGATAATAATACCCAACACCCCCTCCCCCAACCGCACCCTATCCCCGTTCCAAACCCCCCAACCCCCCTCTCTCCTACGCGCCATCTAGGATGGCGGTCCGCCATCTACTGTGGCGGTCCCTCATCTCTCTCCTCCTTCTTTCTCCATCCTTTTCTATGGAATAAGAAGCTACTTTTTTAGGTACCTTTGGAATTTGTTGTTTCTTCTCCATGGTTATATTATTATGGGATATTTTGTAAAACCTCCCCTAAATAATGGGCTAATTTACGAAATACCCCCTAAAGATCTCGAATTGGTAAAACCCCCTTTCCGTCAAGACGCTGTTTGATTTTGGGTGACGTGGCAATCCGTGTGTGTTATTAAGTAAAAAAAATAAAAGTGTGACGAAAATACCCTTCCCCAAAAGTCCTTCATCTGGAAGAGGAGGATCGGGTGGGCCGGCCGCTCGACCGCGACAACGGAGGATTGCTTCGTTTCTACTGTGGCGGCGGAGGGCGCGGGATCGTCCGGCTCCTCGGAGCCGAGGAGGATGAAGCTGAACGTCGGCGGCAGCCATGTCCCCCCCAGCCTGTTATTCCCCGGTCAGCCATGTCCCCCCCGCCGCTCCTCGGCATCGACGCCTCCCTCTCCACCACCATACTCCCCAAAGCCGACCCCTTCCCCACCGCCCTCTCCGCCGACGCGCCGGACGGATCCCTCTGGCTGGCCCACGGGGGGCAGATCTCCTCCTACGACTCGAACCTCACCTACCTCTCCACGGTCCGCACCCACCTGGACGACGTCACCTCCCTCCGCCGCCTCTTCCCCTCCTCCGACGTGTCCGCGGTCGGATCCCTCCGCTCCCCCGGCCTCCACTTCTACGACGTCTCCAGCGGCCGCCACGTGGGCTCCTCCCACTGGTCGGACCCCTCCGACCCCCGCGTCTACAAGGCCAAGGTCACCGCCATCGCCGCCCACCCGCCGGACCCCCCCCTCCAGCCACCCCCTGTTCGCCTCCTTCGAGTGCCCCCACTGGGAGAACACCATCCTCTCCCTCGACAGGGCCACGCTGCAGATCATCTCCGAGATCGGGGTATTTTCATCACACTTTTATTTTTTTACTTAATAACACACACGGATTGCCACGTCACCCAAAATCAAACAGCGTCTTGACGGAAAGGAGGTTTTACCAATTCGAGATCTTTAGGGGGTATTTCGCAAATTAGCCCATTATTTAGGGGAGGTTTTACAAAATATCCCTATTATTATTCTTATTTGGGCCTTATTTGATGGTGTTGTGCATTCATTCAGGTTAAGTTAAATAATTTGTTGAGAAAAGGTTATGGTAAATAATTGACTCATATTCTAATTTGTTGAGCAATTTTCGATTTTAAACTTAAACCGAATCAAACTGAACCGAAATTGAAGTTCGATTCAATTTTTATAAACTGCTTCAGATTTCGATTTTAAATTTCAAAACACTCGGTTATCGGATTTGGATTTCGGAACCCGACCAGGGCCGAAAATCGATTTGGGTATTTACGAATTTACCCTTTACTCCATATCAAAAAAGAACATACCCTAACCCTATGTAACTCTTTCTCTCTCCTCCCATTCACATTTCACTTTGCCGCCTCACATACTTTGGGTCTCCCCATTCCCCTCCAGATAATCGACTCATCTCCTCCTTCCTTCCTCTCGAATTTTAGTCGGTCTCTCACGAGTCTCTCTTAGTCTCGTGGCTTCTCTCATCGATAGAGACTCATGATCTAAGACATGAGCTGTTCGAGACTCAACAATTATTCGACTTAGGTAAAATTTCTTATAAAACTGTAATTAGTTATGACTTGCTTGCAGTTTTAAACTGTTGTTTGCACAATTTTTATTGTTCATAGTTATGAATGCTTAATGCTTACACCAGATAATTAGAGATGTTGCTTTATATTGTTGTTGTATAGTTGTTAATTTATAATGTTATTTTATATTGTTTATTTTTCGTTGTAGCCAGTAGTGAGGCATATACAACAGCGAATGGCGAGGCATTTTCTGTCGTGTAATCTGAGTTCATATTTCGCTTAATATTTTGAAATTTTACTAAAATTTTTCATAAGAATTGGCGATGATCACTACAAAATCACATGGGTTTAGCGACGGCAGGATCCGTCACGAAAATGCCGCTATTGACAAAGCATTTTCTATCGTATAATCAGAGTTCATATTTCATTTATATTACTAAAAAAATTCATAAGAATTGGTGATGATCACTACAAAATTACAAGGGTTTAGCGATGGCAGGATCCATTGCCAAAATGCCACTATTCAAAAATAGGGACGACTTGGCAGGTAAAGTTGGGCAATTTATGGATGTCAATAAAAATTCCGTCGCAAAAATGTTCTTCGCGGTGTAATCGAACCTTCAACGACTTTATGGCGACCCGACGACGACAGATTAGTGACGTCTTCTTGTCAAACCAGCGACAGACAACGATGACACCGGATTGATGAGGGATTAGCGACTACTCTCCATTATTTTTAACGACAGATTAGCAATGGACATGTGACAAATATGGAATCTTCATGGACACATCTCGGTGAGGACATGTGACGTACAAAGGTTTCTGATACTGAAACTAGGTTCTAATACTCATTTTTCGACGGCTTAACGACTAGACAAAATATCGCCAAGAGTCGTGTAACGTCACGACGTAGTCATTCAACTGAGAATTCTTATATAGTGACAGCTTATTATGTCGTCAAAGTATCGGTGGTCGTCGCCAAGCCGACGCGTTGCTGCACAAAACTGAAAAAATAATTTAAAATAAGTAATCGCAACACATATGCACTATATATAATCTATAACCGGTCAATAACAGTATACCAACCACCCAACGCAACTCGCCAAAGAATTTTCGTTCCATTGGAACTTCAACGACATAAAATGCATGATGGAATATGGCTATAAATGGAGGGAACGAACTCGATTAACAATCTCATGCTCGAGATCAGACCGAAATTGAACTCGGACGGACCTAAGTACGGCTCGAACCAGATTGGACCCAAATATTGATGTTCAGGCTCGGTTCATTAGGAATTAACTAGGCTCGTGTTCGGCTCGATAAACTTATTTGGACGAACCGAACTCGGACTGGACATTGGCTTGATTATACTTTTTTACCTTAATTTGTATTAGGTGAAATGAGCATAAATTAGTAGAACATATTATTTTCCATAAATTTGGCTAATTTATTATAAAATACAGGAACGAAGAGTCAGAAATTTGGATCGGTGGATAGAAAAACTAGGAATTTGGAAAGGAAGGTTTGATTAGAGAAAAAAAGGAGAAGAAGAATGAGTGAAGGACTGTGCAGTTGTAATTAACATGGATTGAAGAAACGAAGCTGGCCGACCAGCAATAAATAGGAAAAAAAATACAACCAAAAGGAAAAATAGTAAAATTAATAGGTAATTAGTAATTAGCATGGACTGAAAATTTTTGTGGAAGAGAAACTTCTGGGAAATAGTAATTAGCATGGATTGGAAATTGGAAAGAGAGTTGGACTTTAGAAAGAGAAACTTCAGGGAAATAGTAAAATTAATCTATTCTACTATATAATAGGAAAACTTGATGGTGAAACTTTTGAATTCCAAAAATATTCTTACATGTCTATACTAATTAAAAATGGTTCATTAATTTTAATAAGGACAACTTAGTAATTATGAAGACTACCCTTTGGTCTTCCCAAAGAGTCTTCCTAAATTAATTAAAAGAATATCTATTCTACTATATAATAGGAAAACTTGATGGTGAAACTTTTGAATTCCAAAAATACCCTTACATGTCTATACTAATTAAAAATGGTTCATTAATTTTAATAAGGACAACTTAGTAATTATGAAGACTACCCTTTGGTCTTCCCAAAGAGTCTTCCTAAATTAATTAAAAGAATATTAAAATACGTGCAAGGCACGTGCACATATGCTAGTATATAAAATAGGAGAACTTAGATGGTGAAACTTTTGAATTCCGAAAATACTCTTACATATTTATACTAATTAAAAATTGTTCATTAATTTTAATAAGGACAACTTAGTAATTAGGAAGACTACCATTTGGTCTTCCTAAAGAGCCTTCCTAAACTAATTAAGAAATGTTAAAATACGTGCAAGGCACGTGGACATATGCTAGTGAGTAGTAATGAGTATATGTTGGAAACAGCTGGATAGTAATTAGGAAATTATTAATGAGTACTGAAGCTGGCCGGCCAACAATAATTTTGAAAAGAAAAAAAAAAGAATGTGTAGACTATAGTTAGCATTTTGTTAATTAGAATTTGGAAAGAGAGGCAGTTCACAGCTGGCCCAATAAAAAATATAATAGGAATTTTTTTTCAAACTTAGAAACTAATTTTTTTTCTTTGAAACCACAAACGAGTTGTAACCAGTGACCTAAGGATGGGGTGGCAGGTTTGGTGTTTTGTATGTTTTAAAAACTATAAAAATAAATTATTATTGGTGTTCATGGACATATTCGAGCCGGACAAATATATGACCGAGTTCGAGCTCGTTATAGGATCGGACTAGTATTTTTGTTCAAGCTCGGTTCATATAGTGGATCGAACAGTCCACGGTCGGACTATTTGTCGGGTCATACTCGGACGAACGACGGACCGTCCTATTCACTTTACACCCCTAAGATGGAACCACAAGAGACATATATAAAAACCACAACAATATAAGTATCAAATCCACATCCAAATGTACAAAACAATAGAATACATATTTCCATAGATCCATCATCTGTAATAAGTATACTAGGAGTGCATAATACCTCACAATAATAACATAAGTCTCAAATCAAAAAATTATCTATCTGACGGTGGTCCTTGGTTTCGCAGATGCTCGAAGATGCCCGGAGGATGTGAGTTCACTAACTCAGGATCCTCTACAATATGGCAAAAGATAGGATAGGGGTAGAGGTAGCAAAGAGAGGTACAAAGTCACAGTAAGGACCATCAGTCATCGGGACCCCAATGGTGGCATGGATGGTGCTAATATAGACTCCTACATCACTGCCACATTGGCCTATAATGTGGTCGTCACCATAACAAACTGATCTATCGTCTCGGTGATATCCGAAGAAGGAGCGAAAGAAGAAGGCATCGGTGGTGGAGGTCTCGAAAGACCGACATCTGCGACGCCAAGGAGACAGTGTCGTAGCTGTCCCCCTTCCCTCTGCCACCACCAGCCTTTACGAAAAGGTCATTAGTGGAAGCAGGAGTACTCACAGGAGAAGACTAGTCGACACTCTTGGCCACCCTTTCCTGAAACGCAGCCTGTACAACAAAACGTGCTTAATATCCTAATGTGTTAAAACTAATCTACATTGTTTTAAATATTCTAACTTACAATATAAATTCAAATACTTAATGTTATTTTAACTTATAATAAAATTTTTAATTTTTAATATTATTCTAGCTTATAGTTTAAATTATAATAGTTACAACAGTCTTGTTGGTCGTCCACGTAGGTCTCATCCTTTCTTCTTTTGTATGTGTAATAAAAAATTTCTTAGCAGCCGACATTAGAACGACCATCCCCTCCTTAGCAAGATTCTTAGCCAGTATATGAAATACTAACAAAATATATTAGTTTGATGATCAATTTAATAAATTATATAATGAAAGTATTTAATTACTTCAAATTATCTTACCAGGTGTCGATGGTGCATAGCTGTGGGGATCGATATGCCAATATGCCCACAAGAGATCGCACCTTCGTTGCTTTCTCGGACTACTTCTTGAACTTAGGAGTCTCGACATGCTTTCGCATCTGCTCCCAAAAATTATCCCGGGTCAAGGGTTTCTTGCCTTTTCCAACAGCCACCCTTATTTGCAAATCATCTTTTACAACCTATATCATCTACCATGTTGGCCCATTGGTCATGGCCAAACCTGATTTTAATAATTGATCAAACTCTATCTCGATATACGGATGTTTACTAAGATATTTTGGACTCTTGGACATTGATCAAGATCGAATATCTACTCAGTTCAAGACCGAAGGTGTGTTTGCCAATCGAGTCTTTATTTTTTTATGCAATGTATTTTTCACTTTTATTGAGTCTAGAAATACGCTGTACACCGAGTCTTACTGGCAAATAGGCTATCCAAAATCATTTTAAAAAATAACCAATATTTTGGAAAACATCCCTTATTTACAAAAGCTTCTGAAGGATTTCAAAAAGCCCAAAAATTATTTTTGAAAAACCCTGACAGAACACGGTCTGAGTTCGGCCAGAGTTCGGCCAGAGTTCCGTTAGTAACCGTTTGATTTTCGAACATTTGAAAACTTGGCCTCCCTTTAGTTGCGGATCTTTTTAATAGAGTTCTATCCGAATTCTGCCAGAGTTCTGCCTTTGGAAAAACTATAAATAGATAAGAATTCTGATCATTTTAATCACTCAATTCACTTTCATCTCTTCTTTTCTAAGCTACGTTTCTATTCCAAAGAGTTCTAAAAAGCTTTCATTTTTAAATCCCAAGCCAGTTATAATTCTCTAGTCAATTTATCGATACGGTGCGGTCTAGAAGATTTCAGAAAAATTGTAATAAGAGGCTTGATTGAAGAAAGACTCTTCAAAATTGAAGTTGGTCGAGTTCTTCGTATCAAAGCTCGCGTCTGTAAAATTTGCAAGGACTTCATATGAAAACTTGCGGGATTTTCCAATAGTGGTTTCAACTAGAAGGTAGAGTTCTTCCGACTGGACTAGTCCTCACAAGAGAGAAACAGTATACATCGTTGTGTTTGTGTTTGCCTTCTGATCTCATTTCTTTTACTGTTATTGTTTTGCAATTATTGATTTAACTCTGTGATCTTGTTGCTAACAAGTTTTTCATTAACAATATTCCGCTACCTACTCTATTCACCCCCCCTCTAGAGTATTCTGATTTACGACTTCATTCCTACAATTGGTATCAGAGCGGGTTATACAGGTAAAGCAAGGTAAAATGGAAGGTATATTCAATTATTCTTAATTGCTATATAGATCACAGTATAACACATGTCAACTGTAAAATTCACAAGTGAAGGCCAAACCACAAACAGACCTCCACTGTTTGACGGCACAAACTACACTTATTGAAAAATACGGATGAGTTTTTAAAATCTCTTGATTTTGACTTATAGTCTACAGTTATTGATGGCAACAAAAAGCTCCTCGTATTAGTGTTGAGGGAGTTTTAGTTGATAAACCCCACGATAAATATACTGAGAATGACAAAAAAAGGCTAGTCTTGACACACGTGCTATTAACGCTTTGTTTTGTACTTTAGACAAAACTGAGTTTAACAGGGTGTCTACTTGCACAACATCGAATGAAGTGTGGAAAGTTCTCAAAGTAACCCACGAAGGAACAACGCAAGTCAAGGAGTCAAAGATCAACAGAATTACTCAAGAGTATGAGGCGTTCAAGATGAAGCCAAATGAATCCGTCACTCATATGTTTACGAGATTCCTGGATATTGTAAATCTTTTGTCTTCATTAGGCAAGGAATACAGTAACCATAGGAAGATTTGCAAACTTCTACGAGCTCTCACGAAGAACTGGATTCCAAAAGCTACATCAATCATTGAAGAAAACGACCTCTCAATAATGTCTCTGAAAACACTCATGGGTAAGCTACTCACTCATGAGTTGGAACTTCAAGACTTTGAAGATGCTACACCAAATGAGAAGTCAGAGAAGTCGATCGCTTTCAAGACCAAACAAAGAAGAACTGTTGAAGATGATTCTGACGACAATGACTCTGACTCTGAAGATCAAGCTCTTCTAGTAAGAAAATTTAAAAAGTTCATGATGTTGACCCAAATCACAATCATCCAAATATTGATAAATTGACAATATGATACTTGTCATAATTCAATATGACACATTAAGACAGAACTCAGTGCAAGACGGACGTCGTCTCTCTCCTGCAGCGTACTCGATTTTTGAGTCTGTATTATTTTACATTTATTAAGTCTAGCTAAATGTAAACTGAGTAGCACTGGGTATTAAACAAAAACAAAAGCTCCACCAAGCCAAACTAGCCCACAAAAGCCCATTTGAACATTCTGTCCGATGGAGACAGAGTTTGGGCCGAACTTTGCCTCCACACAGGGTTCAGGCCGAACTCTGTCCCCTAAATTACAGGACCCTAATTTTTAGGGTTTGTTGTATGCTAGTTGTCCAACGGCCAAAAATTTGAATTCTTGACACAGAATTCTGGCCGAATTCTGCCTATCCCAACTAGTATAAATAGGTCTTGAATTCTCTCATTTTCAACCATCCAATTATCTTCTCTTCTCTTCTCTATAAGCCTCATACAAGCCTTAACCTTCTCATCTACTAGCCACAAGCTTCCTAAGCCTAAAAGTGCTCAGTACTATTCAGTTAGGAGTTTGTACAAGAGTCAAGAAAGTCGCTTAAAAAATTCTAAGTATCGCCACAGCGATCTTTGTAAGAAGTTGAAGTGCTCTTCTGAAGAAAAGGCACGTGGTATAACTACTATTTCACAAATAGTATATTTAAACTTGAGCTAGAGTTCTCAGGCTTGGACTAGTCCTCCACGAGCGAAACCAGGTTAAAATGACTGTGTTTGCGTCTGTTCTCTTGATCTTTTTATTTTTGCATTTACAAATCTGATTATTTACTGTTGGTGAAAAGAGTTTAAGTTTTATTTGGCTATTATTGTTATAAACTTTATTCACCTCCCTCTAGAGTTGCCTACCTGTTCTTCAATTGGTATCAGAGCTCTGTTCTCTTAACAAGGACTAATATCCTAAAACTGATCCATGGCAACCACACAACCTATATTTTCCAACCATAGTGAGGGATAGTCCACTCATAGGCTACCCCTATTTGATGGAACCAATTACACCTATTAGAAAACTAGGATGTGTTTCTATCTCAAGTCTCTAGACTTCGGCCTATGGACCATTGTCACCGATGGTTACAAAAAGTCCGCCAGAATAGTTGTCGAGGGAGATCTCATCGAAAAACCCAACGACAAATATTTTGACGAGGAAAAGAAACAGGCAAGTATAGATGCTATAGCTATTAATGCTCTTTTCTATGCAATAGACAGGAATAAATTTAACAGGGTCTCGACATTCACCACCTCGCACGAAGTATGGAAGCTTTTGGAAGTGACGCATGAAGGAACCACTCAAGTCAAGTAACCTAAGATCAGTCATCTTACTCAAGAATACGAGGCGTTCAAGATGAAACCGAATGAGACGATCACCCAAATGTTTACAAGGTTCCATGACGTCATAAATCCTCTGTCATATCTTGGCAAACCATACTCCAATCATGAGAAGATCTGCAAGTTACTTAGGGGGCTACCGAAGATCTGGAACCCTAAGGTAACAGCTATTATAGAAGGCAATGATCTCACCAAAATGTCTATGGAAACTTTGATGGGAAAGCTGATGACCCACGAGCTCGAGCTCAAAGACTTCGACGAACCTGCTCCAAAGGCAAAAGAGATTGCCCTAAAAGCTCATCGTCGAAGGGCTGATCCTGAAGAGACTGACGACGACAATTCTGAAGGTGATGATCAAGCTCTTCTAGTCCGCAACTTCAAGAAGTTCCTTCGTTTCAATCGAAGGAAGAAGGAACAACAAGAAGACGACGAGGAAGAACCAACTTGCTACGGTTGCAAAAAGACTGGACACGTTCGAAAGGACTGTCCCTTCGCAAAGAAAGGTAATAGATATGAGAAGCACTACAAGAAGCCTTCTTCGAAAAAGTACGCCAACACTAGTATTTGGCACGAGAGCGAAGCCAGTGATTCTGAGAAAGAAGATGACTCTCCTCGAGACACTGCTAATGTCTGCCTAATGGCAACATCCGAGAAGGTAACTAGCGAAACTCTTGATGGCTTTACATTTGATGAACTTGGCGATGCGTTTAATGACTTACTAAATGACCACAAGAAACACTACCATAATATCACAGTTTAGCGACGCCAAAAAACGTCACAAAAATGATAGAAAACGTCGCTAAGTACGTTTTCCGACGTATTTAGCGACTTTTTCTTATGGTCGCGAAAACCCTAGTCGCTGATTTCTAAAACGTCGCTAATCGTCGCTCGTTCCGACGTTTACCGACGCATGAATACGTCGGGAATTTACCGACGTTTACCGGCGTGACGTCGATAACAGAGTGACATTTAGCGACGTCGGTCAATTGTGCGATGCATTTAGAATATTTATCAACGTTTACCGATTCTCTAAACGACAATATTTTCTGCAAAAGTTACCGACGTTTACCGACGCTGAGTCGGCAATCACCGATGTTTATCGACGTAACTCAGCGTCGGTAAACGTCGGTAAGCATCGGTAAACGTCGCTAAATATTCCAAAAAATAAAAAATAAATTACAAAAAGTCATTTCAGAATCACATTTTTCTCCTGCAGTTTAATAAATACATAATAACATGCCCTCCCTAGGTTCGCCGACCCCTTCGGTGGAACACTCAACACCGGTAAATCACAACAATATAACACAATGTAAATCAACACAAACAAACAAATATCCAAGTCTATAAACCAACGAACCAACTAAACAAATATCCAAGTCTGTAAATCAATACATAATAATATGCCATCCCAAGTCTACAACAAATAACCATCCAACAAATATCCAAGTCTATAAACCAACCAACAAATATCCAAGTCTATAAACCAACCAACAAATATCCAAACATCCTGACCACCAATACTAAAAGTCTACACACAAACTAAGAATCAACACAAACAAACACAAATATATCCATATGGATAGGAACAAACAAACACAAACAAACAGTCCTAACTATGACTACTGGGGATCTGGAAGAGGAGGGGCACCGCCGTGCCTCATGGATAGAAACATCTCGTACTCCTCCCGTCAAATCGTCATCGATGAAGAAGGTAGTGACGTCGGTGGAGTCGGTGTCGATGAAGAAGGCAGTAGCGTCGGCGGAGTCGACGACGATGAAGGCACACCCGGAGGAAAATAACGCTCCAACGCTGCTAGTCGCTGGTGGTAGGAATCCATGATAGATAACAGCCTCGTACTGCTATCAACCATCGAATCCTGCATCAACGTGAGCCTCTCGCCCATGGACAGCTGTGATGCCTGCAGATCCGTCACGCTGCGCTCTGTCGACGCTCTAAGATCAGTGATGCCCCGCTCTGTCCTCTCAGTCACATCCCTGAGCTCCATAATGCTGCGGTCGAGCGTATCCAATCGTGCTATGAGCGCAGCATCGTCCGTCTGGTGCTGCTCCTGGATCCGTCGTAGCAGCTCATCACGGACAAACTGCACCATCTGATGGACTCGGGCAGACTCCTGGGAGGGCTGTGGGCCATACACACTAGCAGGAGAGGTCCTAGAGGACTGTGTCGCAACTAGGGTGCCATAGGATCCCGTACCGTAGTACGTACCCCTGTTGAGACCACCAGCGGAGGTCACCCACAGCTCGTCCTCCGACGGAGCTGGAGCAGGCTAGGAGGAAGTACCAGCCTCTCCCGCAGCAGGTGCACTAGCAACCGTCCGCTCCTTAAGCCGTTGAAACTTGGCCTAGAAAGCATGGATACTCTATAACTTCTAATGTCTAATGTGCTTATTATTACTAACTACATAAATATCTATTTGCATGCATATTTACTAAGTTATATCAAAACTAACACGAAGTACTAAAATTAATAAATAGAATTTTAATACTTACATAGGCCCGCTCGCCCTCCCATCAATAAGCTTTTCGCCCTTTCGATGTGTGGCCAGAAAGATAGTCACCATATTGGCATCATCACCCCTCCTTACCGGTAATTAAATTTATCACCTTTTACTAATTTATCGGACTTGCATTAAAATAATATTACTGAAATAAAAAGACATACCAAACGACGAAAATATTCCGTCATCGGAATCGACCCACCGCACCACTTTGATCCCTGGTTTCTAGCCGCCTTGGACTTCTCAGACTTTTCCTTGTACCTTGGCTCGTCGAATCGAGCCTTCATTGCAGTCCACTGATCATGGGTGATCCAACCTTGGATCGGCTTTCCGGCACGATCACGAGTCTTCTGATCATTAATAGCGTCGCGGATCAGCTTAGCAGCGACGGTAGAAAACATCCCCTCGATCGTCTCGGTCTGGTACAGTGGATAGAAAAACATATCCTAGAAGAGTGCAAACCAAATATTTATCAGTTATATATAATATGCATAAATTATATGATTCATGTTAAAAGCAAATATATTTTAACCTTGAAGTGCGCAAACCAGTAGGCCTGTCACGACATGCACCTATATTTTTTCTTTCGGATACGAGACGTGTCCAAGCCAGCCCACGCCGCAGTGTCGGCGGTAGAACACTGTATAGCCACATTGCTCAAAAATCATAAGTAATGCTCATTCACAAAATTAATTTAATATACAATGATCACATGTTTTACATTTTACAGAAAAATATAAATTTGTACAAATATGGAATGATTACAACTCATCTATCTAGCTAGTCTCTAGGCTTTTCATCTGTAAGGATACCTGTCACTCCCCAAGCTAAGTGAATCCATGGCTAACCTGAAAAATATTGATTTTTAGTCAGGAATGGAATGAGTACAATTCACTGAATGCAATTTCAATATATGAAAATGACTATATAACAGAGGTTAGCCTTTAGACATATGATTTATAAAAATAAAACGAAAAAGACAGAATAAAACTGAATACCAAGAACAGAACGAAATACAATAAATACTCACCAACTGACCGACTGAAGTACCTTTGATATGTGATCGGTCTCGGGACAATTATGCGACACGGTCTACACGGTCTAAAGTTACACGGTCAACAGTTACACGGTATACATAAAATATTGTAATAAAGAAACACTGTCTACAAAAATAATAATCACGGTCTACACGATCTACAAGATATAAATGCAATAATAATCACGGTCTACACGGTCTACAAGATATAAATACAATAATAATTACGGTCTACACGGTCTAAAGTCAGATCACACATCGTTGGTATTTCACCCTCCCGACACAACAAAGAACAAAATCAACATAAAACTGAAATCACATATCTATCAACTAAACACTGATGTATAGTAAAGATCAATACTGAAAACAAACAATAAACTGTACTCGCCTGTGGTCCTTTGCTGGTGAAACCGATAGTCCAAACCACTCAATGTGCCCCAATAGTCAAAACTCGTACAACAGTTTCCGGATACTGAAATAAATATTACCAATATTCTCAGAATAGTCAAATTAGCTAGGATTGCCTGTCCTTAAGTCCAATTTCCGACACAGGGGCAAAACGATAATTTTGGGTCAAAACGGTGTCCGCCGTTGGACCCGCTTTGCACCGAAAAGCATGCCAGAGATAATGGTCTCTAAAGTCGTCAAACTATATGTCTACAAATTCGTTTTGATGATACGAACCCAATGGTATGTCCAATTTTGGATTCCGGTGGGCTGTACACAAAATCGCCCGTTGAATCGGACCGTGGGGCCCGCAAAACGACGATCCAATCAACTGTCTCAGAATCGGACCAAACTTGGCATACATGACCAAAAAAATGATACGGTCCTGCTGGCACAAGTTTATCTCGATCTGACGAGCGTGCACAAAGTAATTAAGAAGTTTGCGCAGAGGTCGATACGATAAATTTTGACGGATACGCATCAAATTCGTCGCGCACACACGACCAATTTAAATTCCGTCAAAGCCCACACGTCCATGAAGCCTTTACGGACCTTTTGATGCTTTCGGTTCGCGACCACGTCGCCCGGATTGGCGGGAAGCACGTCGTATCGAAAGAATTTACAAATTTTAATATTTCGAAAACAGGTTTTCGCCAATCTTTGAAATCTGATTTCTCGACGTACGGTCGACGAAATCAAACTCCATAAGTTGGGTTGCAGAGCTCTATAGGTTGTCTAGGACTGCCTTCAAATATTTTTTGAAATCCCCTAATGTTCGGTTCAGAAAATGCTTGCGAAGTTGGGTGGAGATACTGCTATCTACCCTATTTTAGAACAAATTTTCCTTAATGTTCGCATCTATTTCTCGACGAATCTGAATAAGTTCCTTAAGAACTAATTGACAGGGATCCTAGATGGTCATATGGGCATTCTATAGGATTTTACGAAATTGAATTCCGTTGAGTGTACGTAAAGAAACACGATGGTGAAGGAGGTACCTTAGCGCTCGTAACCACTGCTGCTGTTCGGTTTTGACCCGCGCGCGCAGCCTTCCGACGGTTGTCCGGTGGCCTGGCCGCGTCGGGGCGGCGCGCACAGACCTGGTGGTCGCCCATGGTGGCTGTGTGCTGTACTAGGATCGGGGCTAGGGTTTTTTTTTCTCGTTGTTTCCTCTGTCTCTCGGTCTCATATACATATACAACTGTATATATATATGAGCCTGATGCTCTTAGTTTAGCTGGGGTCTTTTGCGCGGGTTTTGGGTCTGCTGGCTTGGAAGGGGTCAGTTGAGATGGGTTTTCCTCTTTTTTTTTCTTTTTTTTCCTTTATTAATATAACTATTCATATATATATATATTATATATATATATATATATATATAGATATATATATATATATATATATATATATATATATATATATATATATTTATATATATATATATATATATCCATAAAACTAAATAAAACCCCAATGCATTCTATTTCTAGTATAGGCCCTATTTATATAAATATGACTATATATATAATAATCTTTATTTGACAAGATAATATAAAAATATATATATATATATATATATATATATATATATATATATATATATATATATATATTATATATATATATATATATATATATATATATATATATATATAGTTTAAAGATATTAGTATATATATATATATATATATAAAAATATAATATATATATATATATATATATATATATATATATATATATATATATATATATATATATATATATATATATATATATATATATACTAATATATATAATATATATATATATATATATATATATATATAAAAAAATATATATATATATATATATATATATATATATATATATATATATATATATATGTATATCTATATATATATATATATATATATATATATATATATATATATATATATATACTAATATCCATAAAACTAAATAAAACCCCAATGCATTCTATTTCTAGTATAGGCCCTATTTATATAAATATGACTATATATATAATAATCTTTATTTGACAAGATAATATAATCAATAGAATAATAATAACCTCAATAATAATGATAATAATAATAATAATAATAATAATAATAACAAAATTTAATAAATCAATAATGGTGTATATATACCCGTTGTGCAGTCTAAAAGAATCCCAAAATGTATAAGGACCTATTTTCAACAATTGTCACTGAATATCAACTAATAATGATAATTATACTATTTAATTACGAATACTAGAAAATATTCATTAAATCATTAAAACGAAATACAACACCCTCATACTAAATTCCATCAACACGAATGTCATTGGACGTGCCGCATGACCTACACGGGCTTGGGCTCAGTTCTGGCTAAATGGTATATACGGTTCCCTAAAACTCAATAATATAAAGGCTTAACTGCTAATTGCTACCCTCAACTATCACACTTTTTCAAGTTGATACCCTAAACTTTTTTTCGTAACAGATTGATACCTCAACTATTTTTTTTTCAACTTAGTACCTAACATTTTAAAAAACCCCAAAATGCCCTTATCCCTTCTCTCCCTCCACCCCCTCCCCCACTCCAGCAACCCCCCCCTGCTAGCTCCGGCCGGACCCTCCCTCCTCGCTTTCGGCCAACCGCCCCCCCCTCCTCGCTTCCGGCCAACCCCTGCCCCGCCTCCCGCCCCGCACCCCCCTTCCCAGCCCCCCCTCCTCCGCTGCCGAGCCCTAGGGGAGAGGCGGGAGCGGGCGGACGGCTAGAGCGAGAGGGGGGGGTGGCCTGAAGCGAGCAGGGGGGGAGCTGCAGCCGGAGCAAGCAGAGGGGGGCGCGAAGCTAGCAGGGGGGAGGGAGGTTAAGGATAGGGGCATTTTTGTCCAAAATAATATCCGGGTATCAAGTTGTTACAAAAAAAGTTTAGGGTACCAAGTTGAAAAACGGTAATAGTTGAGGGTATCAAGTAGCAATTAAGCCTAATATAAATAATAAATAAATAAATAAATCTTCGGTAAGGGTTAAGTCGCACTTGGCCTGGTTTTTCTTGTTAGGACATTACTATGGCTCGGCCTTCCCTACCAGGGACTAATACTCTAGTCAAAACACGCTATTTCACTATCCGTGCCACGATTTCTAGTCACCATGCACTCCAAAACTCCGCCATGGCTAAAGTCATCTATCGTAATAATTAATTAAGTAATTAATTATAAAAATTCTAAAATCACCATTTAATTCAAATAAATAAATAAATAAAATATATTATCAAAATTTCGGGAAGAGGGGTTATAAATCTACCCACCTTAAAAATAATTTTGTCCTCAA
Source organism: Iris pallida (assembly GCA_029216955.1). NCBI lineage: Eukaryota > Viridiplantae > Streptophyta > Magnoliopsida > Asparagales > Iridaceae > Iris > Iris pallida. The sequence goes on from JANAVB010001400.1 coordinate 2,902,237, forward strand.
AATTTAAGGAAGAGTCCATCAGTTATGTTAGAAGACGGGATCCACTAGCTATCAATTATTCTCATGGTCATTTGCAACTGCAATTTCTCGAGGACTTCTATCCATCTTTGGTCACACTACTCCCTCAGAGGTATGTCCCTACAGCTTTATAATCCTCCAACTACTTGCTAAACTTGCTACAAATAGATATCTAGAAATTGCTGTGAAACCCAATTTCGGGGTTGGACTTTATAAAAAATCCACCCGCAGGGTGGGTTTTATGAAATGTCCAGAATTATATATTTCCACGTTAAATATTATAAGATTCTATTTAGATGCTCTATTGTCATTTGTATAGTTCCAAAAATACTCCTTCGTGCAAATTTGGTCATATATTTATGATTCTGATTTCACAAACTCAGATTTGGATTGCGATTTATTCTTCTTCTTCTTCACGAGAGATCTGAATTCTATTGTTCTCATCTTCAGCAGAGATCGCAAATATCGTTCGTTGTTCACTGTGATTTTCTTCAGTCGAACTTCGCTCATCATCATCATCATCATCATCTTCTTCTTCGTGGAGTGATTTAAAGTTTTTCGGCGATTAGGTCAATTGTGGAGAGAAGATCATCTTCTTTTCTTTTATAGATCTTAAAACAAGGTGAGAGTTTAGATATGTAGAAATTCATACATCATCTTCGTCCAGTCGTAAATTTTTTGCTGAATTTGAATTTGTTATGAAGATTATTAACTGAGTAACGATTATAGAGAATGACCATTCTCCGTTAGAATTAGTCGAAGAATGACCATTTTCCATTCAGAATGATCATTCTCCGTCAGTTTTAGACAGAGAATGATCATTCTTCGTCAGTTTTAGACGGAGAATGTCAGAAATATGTGTTGTCCTATTTTGTGATCTCTTCTGTTTTTATGTTATCAGGGGGGAATGGATTCAAGCTATTTAGTTAATCTTTGTTTCAAGAGAGACATAGTTTCCTGCCGTGTCACACATGAAAGTAGCGTGGAATTTTTAAAGCATCAAGTATGTGATCGATGGACTTCTTTGGATCCACTTTCCTTTCGTTTCAAGTTTTTGTATTCTGATGGGACTGAACTGTATGTTGACAGTGATTTTTGGCTTCGGTCCTTGGTTGGGGGTTTCAATGGTACCCATGACGTGAGCTTTGATCTATTTGTGGAGCAAGTATACCCTCCATGTTCTTTATCGATATCTTTTACTTGTCAAAGCATTCCTATGTGACCTTCGTCTTCCTCTTCTAGTTCCTTGAGTAGTAGATGTTCTCCTACTGTAAAGGATAAACGAGTAGTAGAATTTTATGAGGGCTCAATTGAGACAGTAAAGAAGAGAAAATCGGATATGTGGCATGGATCAATTACAGGTGTTGGTCAGATTTTCCTAAATAGTGTTGAAGAAGTTAGGCACACTGTTAGGAAGGTATGTTTTGAATCTCGTCATCCATTCCATATTCTAAAATCTGAGCCGGGAAGGTACACCGTTTGCTGCAAGAATTACAAGACCCATGCTTGTTTGTGGAGCTTCCATGCTATATCTATTTCGAAAGATAATCAAATTTTGAGGTGAAGAGATATGTGGGAGAACACAATTGTGGAGCTGGCTATATGGATAAAGGTAATACAGTTGTTCCAACAAAGTTTGTGAAAAGTTTGGTTAGTGACATTGTTCGGATGGATCCTAAAAAGTCGGCAAAATCAGTTGTTGATGAATTCAAGGTTGACTACGGTTTATCTCTTACCTACGGACAGGCATACCATGGCATTAGGTTGGTGCACCAAGAAATGTATGGAGATGATGTTAGAGCTTACAGCGACTTGTGTTGGTATGTCGAAAAGGTAAAGAAAACCAACATTGGTTCCGTTATCGACTTTCAGAAAGATGATACGTCAATGAGGTTTCAGCGGCTTTTTCTTTCATATGGGGCTTGTGTCGAAGACTTTCAATATTGTCGTCCGATGCTATATTTGGATGCGACTTTCCTTACAGGGAGGTTTAGAGGGTGTTTGATGTCTGCTACAGCGAAGAACGGTAACCAACAGTTCTACCCTATTGCCTACGGTATAGTCTCGGGCGAAGATGGTGACAATTGGAAATGGTTCCTTAAAAATCTCAAGAATGTTGTTGGATATAGTAGGCGTATCGTTTTTCTTTCAGATCAAGGTACCGATTTAGTTTCTGAAGTTCCCAAAGTGTTCCCTACTGCTTACTATAGCAATTGCTATTATCACATGAAGGATAACATACCACTGAAGGAGAAAGAAAATGAAAGAGTGTTACACAGGCTATAAGATCCTGGTGCTGGTGGCTGTTTCTGTTTCTCCATTATCAATTTTCTGCAATTAAAATCAGTCTCGCTTTCTCCCCTAAGCGGTAGACCGAAGATGGTTGCCACATCATCGATGCTTGGCACAATTTGGACAGTGTTGCTCAACTGAAAGTAACCCACACCTTTTTTGTCTTCCCTGTAGGTTCCTATCAAGTTCTCGAGACCTTCTGTTGCCTTCGCAAATTCCTTTGTCTCAACTCTGCTTTTGTAGAATACCTCGATTAAATTTCAGAAACCGGTATTCTTTAAAGATTCAACGACTGACACGGGTAAACAGCCACCATTTATAGTGACAACCTCCATAAGTTCCAGTGTTGTTTTGAAAGTAGCACGAAAAAGTCTAGAATCCTTATTCCTGACAGTGCATTTATCTACAAAAAAAAAACAAAAACAAAACATAAACAATAAATTAGGTTTCTGTTAACTGTAATCCATTGACATAAGAAGAAAAATGGTCATTCTTCATGTAATTAAAACGAAGAATAACATTCTCCGTTAAAATATTAAACGGAGAATGTCATTCTCCGTTTTAATTACACGGAGAATGACATTCTTCGTTTCAATTTAGCACGGAGAATGACATTCTGTGTGTTAGGTGACACAGATAATGTCATTCTCCATTTTAGGTGACACGGAGAATGACATTCTCCGTGTTAAGTGATACGGAGAATGTCATTCTGTGTGTTAGGTGACACAAAGAATATCATTCTCCGTGTTATGTGACACGGAGAATGACATTCTCCGTTTTAATTTAACACAGAGAATAACATTCTGTGTGTTAGGTGACACAGATAATGCCATTCTTCGTTTTAATTACACGGAGAATGACATTCTCCGTTTCAATTTAGCACGGAGAATGACATTCTGTGTGTTAGGTGACACAGATAATGCCATTCTCCGTTTTAGGTGACACGAAGAATGACATTCTCCGTATTAGGTGACACGGAGAATGTCATTCTGTGTGCTAGGTGACACAGATAATGTCATTCTCCGTGTTATGTGATACGGAGAATGACATTCTCCGTTTCAATTTAACACGGAGAATGACATTCTGTGTGTTATGTGACACAGATAATGCCATTCTCCGTATTAATTCACACGGAGAATGACATTCTCCGTTTCAATTTAGCACGGAGAATGTCATTCTCCGTTTTATGTGACACGGAGAATGACATTCTCTGTGTTAGGTGACACGGAGAATGACATTCTGTGTGTTAGGTGACACAGATAATGTCATTCTTCGTGTTATGTGAATCGGAGAATGACATTCTCCGTGTTAATTTAACACGGAGAATGACATTCTGTGTGTTAGGTGACACACATAATGACATTCTCCGTTTCCATTTAGCACGGAGAATGACATTCTCTGCGTTAGGTGACACAAAGAATGTCATTCTCCGTGTTATGTGACACGGAGAATGACATTCTCCGTGTTATGTGACACGGAGAATGACATTCTTCGTTTCAATTTAGCATGGAGAATGACATTCTGTGTGTTAGGTGACACACAGAATGTCATTCTCCATTTTAGGTGACACGGAGAATGACATTCTCCGTGTTAGGTGACACGGAGAATGACATTCTGTGTGTTAAGTGACACACAGAATGTCATTCTCTGTGTTATGTGACATGGAGATTGACATTCTCCGTGTTTTATACAGAATCATGAAAGTAAGTTAAAGTTATACCTTCTTTTTGCGTAGCAGGCTTCTTCTTCTTATATGCAACTTTTTTTTGTTATCCTTTTCTTTGATCCTCCATCAATCTCTTTTGGATTTTCTTCACTTGAATTTTCTTCGACTGGCATATCTCGCACAACTTGTGTTCGATTTGATGATGATTCTCCGTCACTCCCTTTTGGAGAATCTGCTTCTTGATTTGATATTGTTTTCGATGGTGACGACATTGTGTGAAAATCTCGAACGAGAGGAACGTTTGAAGGTTTTTGGAGGAGAAACCCTAGATTTTGGAGGAACGTTTGAAGATTTTTGGAGGAGAAGCCCTAAATTTTCGAAGAGAAACTAAGCGGCTTATCGAAGAAGAGAGAGTTCGAACCGTTTTTTGCTTTTTGTTTTTGAATAGCAGGTTTCGGATTTGTTTGTAATAAATTAGAAGGAAGGGCAAAAAGGTCATTCGGAACCCGCTTTTATATATTAATCGATAATTCTGGACACACGATGAAATGTTATTTTGTTGTGGGTTTTACATAAAAATTTTGCAATTTTTGGGCATTTCATAAAATTCCCCTTCACATTATGATACAATTATGACCAATAGACCAAACATAATAACATATTTCTGTTAAAATTATTTTTGCTTGTTGTAGTTTATAATAATCGTCTTTGAGAGTAAGTCTCTCCCAACAAATATTTTGGATCACTCTAAATGGAGTAGTGATCTTCAATTTTTTTATCTTCTATAAACAAATGTCATTTCTTTTCTTCCTCTTTCATATAGTTTGAAGTCAGAATGTTAGTACATCGAGTGATTTAATTTATCGCTATCTTCAAAAATGCTACAAAACCTCAAAATTTAGATGATTTCTTTTTACATTGTTAGAACTTATTTTAATTGATTATAATTGTTGCAAATGGTTAGAATTAGTTTTATTTGACTAGTTGCTACAAATGATTATAGATTGTCTTATTTGATTACATTTAACTTTAATGAACTATAATTAGTTATAATTGGTACTGTTATGTTGGAACGTTTCAATTAATGTTGGTCTGTGAGAGAGAGAGAGAGAGAGAGAGAGAGAGGGGGGGGCGGGGAGGGGGACCCCACAAATTAACTTTAAAAGGCAGGTGCAAATTATTTATTTTATTTTATTAAAACTGGTTGGTTGAACAAGGGGTTTATACGAAATAAAACATCTGTACTATATTTCGAATAATTGGATGAGTCGTACAAAATTTCCTTCTTTTTTGGACTAATAAGCATTTAAACCGTAGATTTTATACAAACTTAGAATTTAAGTCCTGACATATTCAATTAGAAAGTTTGGACCCTTGATTTTTATTTTTAAACTTTTTTATTATATCTTGAACATGACTACAAGAGCGACAACCAGCACCATGCTGGAACAGAGGGTATAATGAGAAAAAGAAAATCAAAAATAAAAATCTAGAGTCCAAAATTTTCAATTAGAAATGTCGTGACTTACACTCTAAACTAGTATAAAATCTAGGATCTAAATGCTAATTAGCGCATTTTTCCCCTTCTAGGATTTGCTTTTGCTAGAGATCTATAAACAGATTGTTATGATAAAATTGCTTCACAAGTACCAAATGCAACTTAAATTTAAGATGTCCAATTACAACTACAATACCAAGCCTACTTCTAGTTATGCAGGGGGCTAGAGAGATCACATATGCTTAGTATAGATCACGAACCTCCACAAGTAGGACAATCAACCCTCCGCAAGCATATATGGTCGTGCAATGGGTCTCGACTAATATGTCGCTCCATATTTTGGATTTGAACTGTGTCTATCTAGCATATATATAAGATTTGTAGATAATTAGCAATAGAACTGCCCAAAATCAGAATGTATTGGTTTATGCCGTTTTTATTGTTATTTTCCAATGCCTTTTTATGTATTTTTGTTTCTTTAGGTTTTCAAGTTTCCTTATGTACTATTCTCTAACTTTAAAATAACCCTGAGAAATGGCACGATGGGACTGCATGCGACTGTGGGGGATTAAAGTCCAAACCAGGTTACACACAATCTAGCAAACTAACAAATTGCGATTCGAAGTCCGTTACAAATCTAAGAAAGTGAACAAAGGATTTGAGCACGATCAGAATTCACAATAGTTGACGTTGGAGCTCCTAATTGAAACCTGCAATACCGAAAAGAAGAATTCGAGAATTGTTAGATTGTAAACCAAAATTACAAATATTTATCAATAGATGTTAAGAGTACCTAGTTTGAGGTCGAGCTCGTTGGTGAATGCTGCAGATCCTTCCACTCCCATGTCTCGAAGGACTTGAATGTTAGCCAGCTGCGAGGAAAACGAAAAACCTTGTCAACTTATTTTTACATAACCTATATTTCTTCCTAGATAAATTATATTCTTTTTTTTGTAGTTGTCAAAACACTAAATTTGCACGATTTTAAACCTGCAAATCATCATTCGACAAAAATTACTATAGCATTTGTAGCTTCTAAGGTACACGTTCATTTTCAAGTAGAAGAAAAAGGAAAGAGGTGCACATTCATTGCATTATTTCCATTGTTCATTTATCATCAATTTTGAAATTGATGCTAACAAATGTTTACCTAATTTTTTCAATACTTGCTTGATATTTATTGTGTACTTCCCCCCTCATTCACTCCGAGTAAGTTCAAACAATCATCATCAGAAATGCTGATTACTTGTTTAAACTGAGTATTTGGTAGATCATACTTGTTATAGAAGACAGGTAATTAAACTAAGACCATTGTGAAACAATTACGAAGACAATCCCTGATTACTTGTATTATGTTGGTAAGAATTTATAATATTTCATATTTCGTCTGTGGTGTCCACTAATAATCAATTTCGCGTGAATGACACAAAACGACTATCCATCAGCTAGCAAGGCAGTATATGGAATAAAAATTTACAAAAATGATTTTGCTAATTAGTAATCCAATTCAGAGCAAGGTAGCATTGTGATGCATCTGCCACAAGCTCACTAATGAATCAGTACAAAAAACTACATACTGGGAAAAATTATTTAGTGGGACGGGCTCCCCATGCGGTAGTCACGAATGGTGAGCCCGTACAATAGTATAATGACACACGTTAATATTTTACTATTTTTGGTAATCCTATCTTAGTGATATTTGACAATTGTTTGATTAGTTTCTCTTTCGGCTGGAAGAAATTATTCAGTGGGATGGGCTCATCAATTGAGTAGATATTAGAGACAGAAGTCTAACCTTCTCACACAAGCCATATCTTTCTTGCTGCCGATCCTTCACCTACATACAACATTTATCATAGGTATGCACTCAGCACATAGAAAACATAGTAAGAAATATTACTGTGCTTAAAACTGAAGATACATTGAGTAAAAATTAGTGAGACAGTGTTCCTAATCCACAAAAATGGAGAAAATCAGACCACATTCTCAAGGTGATACATCTCTCCGTGTATCTTCCTGTCCTTCTCGACGCGGACCTTGCCGATGGCAGCCTCTAGATTCTGCTCCAGCATGTCGAGCACCGGCAAAGTGTAGTCTTGGCCCTCGTCAACCTTCATGAACCTAACTCACAAACCAGTAAATATTAACAACTTGAGGTAGTGTCACCTGGAAAATTAAGATAATTTCTAAAGACACTCTACATTTTATTCCAGGATAGTCTAGTCCTAGGACTGCCAAAACATAAAATAGGGCAGTCCTAAAGAATTTGAATATTAAGATAGACCGTGAACGAAGTTGGCAAATTGGCAAGTCCTCCTTAATGTTAGGAAGGACTGCCAACTTTGGCAGTCCTAATGGGCTGCCAAGTAAAATGTGGAGTGCTTTTAGAAATTACCAAAATTAACCGGGTCAATATATACTTGCTAGCTAACCTCAGTTCTCTTTCTAGTAGCTCGCACAACTTCCCAACCTTCTCAACCTCAGCACTTTGGTCCTGCCAGTTACAAAGCATCAGCACAATGTTTGGTTGTCCGCAAATGCAAATATCAGATACTACATTTGTTGTTGCAAGTGGTATTACAAATATCGCCAATCTAGTCTGGAATAATAAAAGTTTGTGAACTCCATGAATCTTTTCTAATTGGTACTACTTAAAGAAGTATGATGCATGGTGATTATAATGAGCCTCAGATCAAGCAATGGAGAAGAAAATGTGAAGTAGCAAATTAATAGTCACTGTTAGCTAATCATATATGATCAGTAAAATTAATATGTACCAGTAGCTAGAAATAGTGAGAAAGAGACTTTACCATACAATGGTCTGTCAAAACTTTGGTTTGGGTGACAGTCTCATACCTCTCTATGAGATCCATGGTGCTGAGAATTAATCAATAGAAGAACAAATTAACACAATGCAACAGTAGGAAACTAGTTTAACCCACATGAACATACATACTAAAATACTAGACTTTTGAGGGAAAAAATGGTCTAATCAGCGTTTAGACTCTGGATTTTATACCGGCTTAGAGTTTAAGTACTGACTAAAGTTTGTACACTAGATTTTTATTTTTGATTTAATTTTCCCATTACATCTTTATTTTCAGCATGTCTTTAGGATGTAATGGAAAAAAAAAAGGAACCTAAAATAAAAATTGTAAGTCGAAACTTTTCAATTGGACATGTCAGGCCTTAAACTTTGTTCGAAATGTTAATTAGTTCGAAATATAGATAGATGGACATAGATACCGTGGCACAGAAGGAGTGTGGAACTCATAGAGCTTTCCCGAGTTTGAGAAGAGGATGAGCAGGAGATCAGCATCACAGAGAACGGAGAGCTCCTTAGCTTTCTTGAACAACCCATCCCTTCTTTTATAGAAAGTGGATTGCCTCTGTGTTGGGTTCTCTATCCTCCTTATCTCCATTCTTCCTCTCCCCATTCTCTCTCTCCCTCTCTCTCTCTCTCTCTCCTCAACAAGCACCACAGGACTCACCCAAGGAAATTAGTAGTACTTCCACAAATACATATATAGCAGTGGCAAGTTTGACAAACATAGGGCTCTTTGGTTGCTTCAAAGCCTCTTTGGTTTTTTCAAAGTAGCTGTTAAAAGTAGTCATTCATTAAAAAAAAAAAGTAAATTACTAGTGGCACCACACAAAATGATAGGAAACATGAATAGTCTTTGGTATTCAAAATATCTTTACAAAAATATTATAGGCTATCAAAATTCTATTTTTTTTCCTACTCTTCTCCTTTCCAACATCATTATTGGTGGTTTCTAATATCCCATTATAAATATTTGGAAGCTTTAAAAATTGTGACAGTTAGGTTAGGGACGACGAATGATTGTCTGTCACACAACTTCCTCTTGCAACATCTTTCCCATTCGCCGTCCTCAGTCCGGCTGTCACGATTTCTAAATCTTCTAAATCTCTATAATATAGTTCTAAATCGTCAATAATGGTGTTCGGAAGAGGAAGGATTTGCAGGAGGAAGAGAAAGAATAAGTTGTATGGGAGGAAGAAAAATTTGGGTGTTTCAAATTGTGTGTTGTCCCCTAGCAAATTGTGTGTTGTCTCCTAAAATTGTGTAGCTCTCTAACAATTACTTAACCTAAATGTGTTGCTCCCTAACATGTGGTAATCCCTTATTACTTTGTGTGTTGCCCTTAGTTTTTCCTTAAATAAGTAAACTTTGAAAATGAAAATCCAACTTCGGATCTAAAGAAAAAAGAAGAACTTATTTTATATCGGGTGTGTTTCGATTTCATCATCCACTTTTAATGAACGTTATGAACCAAGTTTGCTCTACGCTTTGGTTCATTGAAAATGGCTAAGGAACTGTAAAAGTGGGTGCAAGTGGACACAACTTTTGCAGTTTGGTTGTTTGATTCAACATGGAAGAGTTTCATCTTTACTTTCTAGTTCTTGTCACTCTCGAACGAGGTCTTTCCAGTTTCATCTATTTTTGAGTAAAAGTGGATGGAAGTGGTACTTTATTTTGATATTTTTTTCTTTTTTAATTCATATATATATATATATATATATATATATATATATATATATATATATATATATATATATATATATATATATATTATTGAGATATTAATTATTGATCTTAAATTAAAATTTAAATAATTACTTTTAAAATTAATTGTTGGATAATTAATTAGTTTTGTTATTATTATTATAATATATTTTTAATTTTTCCACTATCATAGACATCCAAACACGAAAGTGTAAATTTACTCACTTACAATTTACAAATATCATCTATCCAAAGATTAAAAGTAGTTTCAAATGATAAAAAAAGTCATCCGCCATGAACTCCAAAGCATATACATTTTACTTTTACTAGACAAAAATTTACTTGTGCACTTTCTTCTTGGTTACACCGAACCAAACAATTCGAGTATTAAGCAATAGTAGCTAAGTTTGAATATGGAATTATTACTTTACTTTGAATCAACTATACAGGCCTTAATAAGTAGTAGTAGTAAGCAATACAACCCCTTAGAGCATCATTAGTAGTTGGGACTCTCCAATGCAATTTGGAGTCCAAAATTTCAAAAAAATGTAAATGTAGAATGGGTTGGATTTGTACGAGAATAGTAGAAAATGATAAAGTGAGCTCTGGTCCCAAAAATTTTGTGGTCAAAAATTAATATAGGAAAAAAATAATATAAAGTTTAGAATCTAGAAAGTTGGGCTCCAAATTGGAACTTACTATTCTACAAAACGAGTTTCTACAATCTAGAATCTAGAAATTGGGAGGCCCAACCCTTAGCACCCATGGATGGATTGGAACCGAAATTGTAGAAATTGATACTAAGAATGAAACTTATTATTCTACAAAATGAGCTCCTACATTCTAAATCTAGAATCTAGAAAATGGATGGGCCTTAGAGCATCATTAGTAGTTGGGACTCTCCAATACAATTTGGAGTCCAAAATTTCAAAAAAAAAGGTAAATGTAGAATGGGTTGGATTTGTATGAGAATAGTAAAAATGATTAAGTGAGCTCCGGTCCCAAAAATTGTGTGATCAAAATTTAATGTAGGAAAAAAATAATATAAAGTTTAGAATCTAGAAAGTTGGGCTCCAAATTGGAACTTACTATTCTACAAAACGAATTTCTACAATCTAGAATCTAGAAATTGGGAGGCCCAACCCTTAGCACCCATGGATGGGTTGGGACGAAATTGTAAAAATTAGGACTAGGAATAAGACTTATTATTCTACAAAATAAGCTCCTACATTCTAAATCTAGAATCTAGAAAATGGGATGGGCCTTACTAATGATGCCCTTACTAATGATGCTCTTAAAGAAGTAGCAAGCAATAGTAAATGGAATCATTACTTTACTTTCAATGAACTGTACAGGCCCTAATAGAAGCAGTAGTAAGCAATAGTAGCCAAGTTTGAGTGGAATTATTGTTGCATGCTCATGCTCACTTACTCACTCACTCACCAGAGTACTAAATCAGTAGTGGCACTCAAAATGCAGTGTTGCCTATAGCTTCTGAAATCTGAGCTGAGTAGAAAACCTGTCAAGTGTCTTTCCTATGTTAGGTGGGACTCTCTGCCATAAATGAAGACTTGTAGATGAGGATCAATGCTGGAAGCAAAGGTTTTAGGGTGAGTTTGTGACATCAGGGTTGAGCTTTCCTAGCTACATATGAAAGTACTAGTAGTAAATAGTAGGCCTTCAATGATGGAAGTGGTGAACAGAATCAGAGTTCCTACTTTCTGAAACCTTTGGTTCTTCCTTTTGTCCAGTACAAAGAGAGGGAAAGAAAGCATGGCTGGATCCTCCAGTCAGTAGAGTGAACTATACCCAGAAAAGAAGATGTTTTCTTGCTCTTTAACCATGTTGTACCATCCTTGTTTCTTTTCTTGTTCTCTTCCTTCTCATTTCCTTATTTAGAGTTAGAGAGCACTGTCCCATAGTTATGTGTTGGATCCAATCATATTTGTTACATTCATTATTTGGAATTTTAACTTATTTTTAGCTTACCCGATTTGCTATTGAAAAAAAAAATGAATACCAAGTTGATGAAGTCACTACTTTGCACCAAAATATGGTGGTGTTGAGTATAAAGTATGGTTGTTGAGTATAAGGGGGTAGATCCTTGATCAAAGGCCAATGTTAAGAGCACTGCAACAATTACTATAAGACTATGCACTTTTGGCAGTAATTTACATATTTAAAACTGTGAAAAATATGTTGTCCCTAGTAACTTTTGTAGTGTCTTTAACATTTGTCTTGATAAAACACAATGTATATGGACTTGTCCCCCGTGGACTTGTCTCCAATAACTTTTGAACGTATTTGTTACAAAGAACTGGGAAACTTGTGGAACAACTTAGCCTACATGGACATGTCCCGTGACAAATAAGTATCAAGTTCTCCAAGTACCTTTTCTAAAATCAAAGCCAAAATCTACGGTGGTCCCCACGACCATAAACATATCCATTACTTTCCAGTCACTTAGCAAACACTTGAAGTTAAATTGTAACCATTCCACTTAAACATCTTAACACATATTCATTCATTAAAATCTTGGCACACTTCCTTCATGTCTTACAATAACAATATCATCAACTTACTACAGTATCAGTACGTACTAATAAATTGTTGATCATCCAATATTCAGATGACCCTTTATCCAAAAACTCTGCCTTACATCCCTCACAAACCATTTGTTGTTGCTCTTCTAAGCCAACGCTAATCAACAAAATATTACTCACATTAGGGTCATAATATATCTAGATTTACTGTATAAAACTTTCAATAGAACATCAAGGAGGGTCAAAAGACTTTGATCATGGAAGCAGCTTAGAGTTGAAAAGAATCAATTGAGGGTCCAAGAAAGTTAACAATGCTCTGATATCATTACGTCACATCCAAGTTCCGTATAGAACCAAAAGTCGCCACTGTACACGTACAGTACGAGCATAAATTATACTTGTACAAGGCAAGAACAAACAAGATCGATAAATTATCTCAGAAATAAAGTCATTGCAATAAAAAAAGCAAAAAAAAATAATAGAAACAAGATATATGAAAAATAATTCCCTTTATTGATAATTTAAAACAAATTACAACAGTTCTTAGGACAAAAGAATAACTTGACTACAAACATTAGATTTTATTATAATGAATGATGCCACAAGGATTACAACTCATGGAGCTATTACAATCAATAATGTTTCATACATTATGTCCTTTATAAAAAAAAATAACATCTCCAACTATATCACGGTCCGCCCCCGGATAATCGAATACGATTACATGGTCAAGTCTAGCCTACATCGCGAAATTGATGATGGTACGTTGTCTAAAACGTCATATATTGCCAAAGTCATACATGTATTAATTCTACTCATCACAACCAATCTATAATCGTACCCAATAGTACCATTCACTATATCACAACTTTTTACTATTTGTTGCATGCCTTTAAAATATTTCTCCAGAGACAAATACAATAAATGATTAAATGCAGCATCCACACATATCAACTACACAACAAAACCACACACATCACAACACATACAATCACAACTAAATATAGGAAAAAAAAACTATACGGGTCCAAGACATATCTCTTTAGAGACAATCTCTGGGTCATAAGCAACTTCCATGTTTGCATCTCCTTCTATGTCCTCCCGTGGTCCATAATGCGGGATAGAAGTCATAGTCATCACTTGTCTACATATCCAGTCAGATTAGAGCAAAGTATAACTATAAAATGAATATGATACAAAGTAAGTATGCAATAAGTTATGATATGGACTAACATGTAACACAGAACAATAATGCAATGACTGAAAGAATGAACAAGCACAATTATGCAAAAATATTTTGAAATACTATTTCGGTATATGACCGGCTGAAAATTACAATACATAATGATGCGGCTTAACCATATGTGAGATGTATTGTTAGACTATTCACAATGCTAGCTAAGTGGTTCTGGTCACATACATGGTATTTTCCATCCCAGGTCTCACTAATATACAAGCCCACTTGTCATTCTTGTGCCTAATATGAATAATACTAAGCAACTAGTCCAAGTTATAGTGTACTTGTCTAAATAGTCGTAGGTCCTTCAATCTAACTTTTGGTTCTCTGCTTTGATTAAATATCTCCTTAAGAAAGAAAAAAACTATTTTAGTCACACACACACACACAACTATTTTAGTCTCCCTAAAAATTATTTTAGTATCCAGCGGTGTCGTCTGCAACTTTTCTTGGATGCACTTCAATTCATTCTCCATGTCCGCTAAATTGGCCATTGGCCGCTTCTTATTCTAGAGCTTCAAGGCTCGTTCGATTAGTTTAAGTTTTTGAACTAATTGGAATTGAGCATTACCTGGAATGAAGCATTGGAGTCCTTGCAAGACCGCTTCTTGATACCCCTCTTCCTTAGGTCATGCATTACATAAACAAAAATGGCCGTCCTTGAGGAGGACGCTCGGCTACCATGCGAAGCAGTATCAGTGTATGGTCATTAGTTCCCCGGTGTAGATCTTCAGACGACTATGTGGGTACGTCTCTAGCCATTTATTGTTACACAAGGTCCTGTCCAGCTGACAACTAATTCTATTTATGACTGAACTGTTATCCCAAGACAATAAATGAGCAACTCTGGATAAGCATGTTAACCCAGAGCTAAACAGGCAGCCTTGGAAGTTCGTCAGGATAGCCACAGGTACCTGTCTTATACCCTTCTTCTCGCTCTCTACTAGCATTGCATTGAAATCACCGCTTCGTACCATGGGTTGTTGGTCTGCAACCTCTACCGCTGCATGGATAATATCCTTCCAGAGTTGAAAATGCCTTGTTCTGTCATTGTGCCCATAGACCGCTCCTACCACCACTTAAAATCCTCCATTGTTGCTGAATTCGACAATGATTAGTTATTCAGATAGGAAGTTAACCTAACCCTTCCATGTACGTGTATCCCACATGATCCATATACGAGCCATCTCGCACATGGCAAGATTATGTGTCGAGTCCTACTGATATGGGACTCTCCTATTTAATTTGGCCACCGACTTTATTTTACTCTCCAAATGGAGACGATAGAGCACATATTCCTCTTCACTATGTTTAGAATCTCCCTCCACTAACTAATGGAATCTGCACCACGAACATTCCATGTGATAACTAATATTTATAACCGCTGGCAGGTGTCCGTAGAGCTCCTCTCACTCTCCCTAGGACGACTCGGGAGGCAAGCATATTCGTTCACCTATAGTTCCTGTTCTTTGCCTTTATTAGCCAGATTAGTTTATCATTCAGCAAGAAAACCCACCTGGGGTTTTCTTTGGTTAGTGCCATATCAGCATCTCCATGATTGTTTGGCCCAACCTTGTTACCATCAGAGGTAGGGGTAGATGCAAGCCGCATCCTTGCTCTAGACACAAATTCCTCCTCCATAATATGATCCTCCAACGCGGATTGATTATCCCGAACCCCATCTGCTCTTCTACTATCGGGACTTTTGTCCCTAGCAACAACTAATGCTAGGCTATAGCTGCTTCCACCCGCATGGTCGACCTCCGGGCCTTGTGTCTTCCCCAATATCGTATGGGGGTTTGCTTCGTTGCCATCTGATCCATCCTCCTCGGTCGCTTTATGTTCCATTGACATATGACCATCTATTTCACTATTAGATGTTACTTGCTGCTGTTGTTCTTCCTAATTAACTTCTTTCCGACATGGCTCCTCCTGCTCTCCGTTCGTCTCCTATATATGTGTTGTGTGTGTGTGTGTGTCATAAGTATCCATGCATCAATTATTAGGATTCATCCAATATAAATGTGTATGTGTCAATAGTCCATTACTGTAGAACAATTGTTAACATTCATAATATATAAATATGTATAAGTTAATTCTAGCAAACAAACGTTAAGGCCTAAAATTATATGACATTAGCATGCAGCCTAACTATATGACGGTCATTGGTGAACATCATCTTGGACTATACAAGTAATTTAGATTTGCCCTTCTAGTCTTAGTAGCTAGTCCCACTGAAGGTCCCGTAATACCTCGTGCATGAAGTACGTTCTATATAATTTTTTCCTAAGCCGAATCGGTCCAGGTGCCTCGGACCCCGTTCGAAAAAAACCAAACCTTGTGCATAAGTTGTCCATGACCATACAAAATGCATGAACAATTTAACTATAAAATATGTATGAATGGTAAAAAAATACTGAAATAAAGCAATGTAAATCTCTACTTGTACAATAGTTCATTCTTCCTATATCCAATGTTCCATTCAATGTTTTGATTTGTGATCCATTGGTCCCAAACCATTCTAATTATTTCGTAGTACAAAATCACAACCTTGTTGGAGTCCAGTCTAAATTTGGTAACAACATACTTGTGGAATCCAAATCTTATTAAATATTTGATTAGATTAGATTTAGATGTTCATAATTTATGTTATGCTATTTTAGATATAATAGGATTCTTATTTTAGAAAATCCTATTATGATCTAAAATAGGATAATTGATGGACTATTTTAGGTGTAATAGGATTCTTATTTGAGCGCTTTCTAATTAAGAAATCATATTATGACCTAAAATAGGATTTTCTTATCCTATATATATGGGATGATGGTGGAGGCACAAAGAATAAGCACAAAATACAAAAGTGAAGATTCGGGGTAATTGTCCATAAAGAAATCTAAGAGAAAGTCCGTACTTTGCTCTTAGGACTTCGTCATCCAAGACAGAAGGAAGAAGAAGATCTAATCGAGGAGTTGTTAACTTCGGTTAGGAAGATTGCTATGGGTTGGTGAGTGACCTCAATTGTAATCTTCTATTTTTTTGAGAGTGGTGAGGGGGTTGAACCAATTAGGGCAAAGGGTTCAACGTGAGTTCTGTCAATCTTGTAATTTCATCTGAGTTATTAAATATTGGGATTTATCCAGGTGATGTAGATTTATCCAGGTGACGTACGTCACCGCCATATACTTGTCTTCATCTTGTGCATGGTGTCCGTTAGACGGGAGTTGGTTTTGGTCAGGTGGATTGGTAAACACTTCCGTACGTGTCCAACAATTGATATCAGAGCTTTGGAGGTTCTAGCAACCATGTCTATGGAGCAGATGAACACTCGTATGATCACCCTCACTGGGGGAAAATGGGCAATTTGGAAGCCAATGATGGAGGATCTACTCTGGTGCGAGGACTTGCATGGTCCATTAGAGGACGACATCGCAAAGCCAACAGATAAAGCTACTAAAGACTGGAAATAACTGGACTGGACGGCCCTTGGATTCATCCACCAATGGTTGGATGATTCAGTGTTTCACCACGTGTTTATGGAAAGTTCGGCAAAAGCATTATGGAAGAAGCTGGATTCGCTGTACGAAAAGAAGACGGCTGATAACGAGGCATTTCTTATTCGCCAACTCGTCAACTCGAAGTACATGGAGGGTGCCCAGTGGCACAACATCTGAACGAGGTTCAGGGTATCATCAATCAGCTGTCGGCGATAAAGCTGGTGATTGATGATGAGCTTCAGGCCCTACTGCTCATGAGTTCTCTATCGAAAAGCTGGAAGATCTAATGTCCCGTTCCGTACGGTGCATTACTATGAGTCATTGACTCGAAAAGTTAACGATGACCTGATGAAGTATCGATACGAATCGATGCAAAGCATAAGTCCAGTTTGAACAAAGTATTGACTTCGGTTGATCTGGTGTGCAGGCTACGCTTTTACGCTGAATCATAATGGGTCGGCATTTTGCCTTATTCGAAATGATGTCTGCAAAACCATTGAAGATGGAACATTAAGATAGAACATGGAACATGGAACAATTGAAGCGACGTGCACCAAATGTACGGATCGCGGTAGGACGTTGATGGTAGAACATTGAAAGGCAATATCGAGATGTGCATCACGTGCACGACTCCGAAAACATTGAACACTAGGCCTAGAATATTGATTATGGCGTTGAACGTGCCCTTGCACACGGAAGCTACGAAATGACTAAGTAAGCAAAATAGGACAAGTTGTGGTGCAATAACGTGGAACCTGTCGTAGTATTGAAAGATATACTTCGTGCATCAAAGTATGCAGTTGTGGCACAATTGCTACGGAACTGCTGTTATACAAATAACTTATGAATGGAACGCATTGAGTATAAGAGCGAGAAATTTTAAGTCGTTGGGCATCGTGTATTATTACGGACGTGTTGGAGCATAATGTCGATGGAACTTGAGATAGAGATGACGGAATATGTTTATGGAATGGAAGATTGATTGGAATGATATGACTTGTTTGCTATGACATGTATTGCATGGTCAATGGACTCGGATGGCCCGTACACGGGTGCGGCTTTCCTTGAACGGTTACGACCGGGGCACCGGGACCGTTCGGCCTAGGAGGGAATTATATATATTTGGTATTTATGGTGCACTTCATTAGGACGGGTTACGACCGGCCAGTGTTGTGATAGGCTATGATATCAGTAAATTTGGGATCCTTCGGATACTGGACTAGCAACCCATACTGGAGCGATCATAGGCTTACACATAAAGATGCCAAGCCCATTACGATGCGAAACACCGTGACCTTCATATAGATAGGACCGGTGGGCTGAGATTAGAATTGGGTGCAGGCGTAAGGCCTGCCACCCTTATGCATATATCTAAGTTTGGTTGGTTGGTTGGCTGCGGTAGTTGTATGGTTGGTTATGCATATTTCTAACGATTGAAGGCTAAGCAAAACGAGATGGAAACATGCACGAATCACTATGCTTCAGTTCATATTATGTCTAACTGTATCTGCTGTAGGGACACGGTATTGGCCACATTTATATTCAGTTGCTATGCTTGAATATTGCCATAAAACTGATCCTAAGGCTAAATAGAAAGATCACTAAATAATGATGCATGTTTTCACTAAATTTACTTAGTATTGGTTTGGGTGCGAGTGGGTCTTGATTAGTGTAGCGAGGACGAAAGCACTAATCCCCCACTAGTTTGCTTACAGGTTCAGGTTATGTTCGACTCGGGGCAGGGCTTGGCTTGGACACGCCGAGGTATGGAGTCTTAGCGTTTCAAGTAGAGCTACCGCATTGGCGTTCGGACTTGCAACATGAAGATGTTCCGCCAAAGACTACTTGTTGGCCATAAAGAGGCATAATGTATGGAATAATGTAATCCTTTGTGAGCTAGAGAGATCATGAGCATTGTAGCCGGTTGGCATATTAAGTTGGGTTATTCAAGGCCTTTGTAATCTTTAGTTTATTATTAATAAAAGAGATTCATATTGTATACCCTGTTTTCTTCCGCTGCTTATGCTATCAATTTAAGATAAACTTATGTGAACCTGTTATCTTGCCTTGCACGAGCGTAACTTCAGGCTCGTGCGGGATTACGCTCCAGTGAGGATGATGATTCGGGTGAAATCTAGCGAGGACGAGCGATTTCTCGGGTCGGGGCGTGACAAGTTGGTATCAGAGTGGTTTCATTCTCTGGATTGTGAACGAATCTCTTTGACCCTCAGTTGCTTCGATATCGAAAATCAGTTGACTCTAAGTTGTTTCTGCAACCGCATGGCTCATGGGTATGTTCGATGCTACATTGGATTTTCCATACAATAAGTCTATATTAAGTTGTGTACGTCCGCCACAAGTATGTTGTGACTATCACGCTATCTTCGAGTGCCATCGGAGAATGTTGGTTGCACAAAGTGCAACAAGTACGAAATGTTAGTTGTCGAAGTGCAGCAAGTTGCGAGTCGTTGGTTGCACGAAGTGCAACGAATATGGGGATGTTGGTTGCATGAAGTGCAGTGAGATGCGTATTGTTGGTTGCACGAAGTGCAATGAGATGCATATTGTTGGTCGCACGAAGTGCGAATAGTTATGTCTTGTTGCTTGCACAGAGTGCAGCAAGTCGTGAATCATTCGTTACATCGGTACAACGAGTCGACATGGTATGATACATGTTGTATGGCTATGCGGATGGATAGAGAAGGTGTAACGGATTCAAGTAATGGCTTCGAGTAACGAGAATGAATCGTTGCACGAGTTGCAACGAGTGAGATTGGAAAATTGCGGATGCAATAGTAATGACTCGCGTTGCTCGCTAAGTTGAACTTGAGTAGGCGAACTTGTAAGTTGGCCGGATTGAATCGAGTTTCAAAGTAGGCAAATGTGTATGTTGGCCGAATGTCGTATTGAGCCTTGAGTTAACGAATGTTGCGTTGTGATCGATATGATCGCCAAGGCACGGTTAGTCCCGAATGAATGTTGAACTTGAGCTAATGATAGTGCACGTTAGCCAACTTGTTGTACCAACTCGAGTAAGCGAACGATAGAGCTGGGATCGGAAAAGATCGTCACGGGATAGTAAATTGAAATAGATTTCGGACCTATGTGGAGTGTAAAATCGAGTAGTGAATCTATTTTGAGTGGTATATGCAATACCACTGGTGCGATCAGTGCAGCACAGCATTATGTCGATAACGATAGGCTCGACTTCTGAGTGGTATATGCAATACCACTTGGCAATAGCTACATGGAACCGTTTGGTGACTTGTAATAGATTACGTCAAGACGATTGTGTCGTTATAATAAGTTTGTCCTCAACGGATGCAATAGTGCTGAGATTCGAGTAGAAATAACTCGATAGAAGTCGATGCAAGTATACTTCGATGAATTGAGTTGAACGATCAGATATGGACTCGCATCATTGGATGATGAGTCAAACGAGAATTCGTTGGGTGTAAGCCGAACGATAGGCTGAGAATAGCGAGAGAATTTTGTGTTGAAGAAATAGTTGACCGGTTGGATTTGTGTTGAGTTAGTACGAAGACTTGTTCGAAATGAGTTGAGTAGGTACGAAGAAATCTTGCGAACGAATTTGAGTTAGCGCAAAAAAGTCGATGGCACAATTTCGAAGTACGATTTGAGAATACAAGAATGAATATAATAAATCAAAAATCGTGTCGCACGAGAAGAAAAGTTAGCTAAAAACGACTAAATAGATCTTGATGCGTGCGAGACTTGATTCGTATTCGAGTTCGGATAATAACAGTGATTGTAACAAATTGGAGTTTACGAGAAAGGAAGATGTTTAGGTTATACACGTCGACGACGGTATTGAGGCATATCAGAGACAATGTGCAATAACTCGAAGATACTCTGATCGAATGAACAAAAATTATGTTAAGCATTTTTGTTGGATGAATAAAATGCAAGTTAAGTTGATGTCACTTTGGATGATAACGGTGGGAATGCTTCGAAGAATTTGAGGATGGATCGAGATATTACTTGGACGACAACGAAAGTGTCTTGATTGTTTTGACGATAACCACAAAGTTGACGTTCTTGTCTTATGCAAGCGCAACACCAGCCTCACACATACGTCACGTTGGGTTTGGTGTGATTATTCCGTGTGAGCGCTGACATGGTGATTCATGTCACGGGGATGATCGAACTCGAAAATTTAGGACGTGGCGAATTGTATGCTTCGACTTGTGGTTTGATGCGAAGGTAAATTTGAGGATTGTTGCAATAAGCATAGAGTGTATCCGATATCGATTGTGGGTAGATAGACTCGTACCCACTGCATACAAATGTCGCTCGGTTAGCGATATTATTAACGGTAGTGCACGAGTGATTCGAGTAGTAACGATACACAATGTGCATGAGTGATTCGAGTAGTAACGACGCATCAGTTGTACGAGTGGGCAGATAAATTGCGGATTGATAAATTATGTCGGATTGGATAAAGTTTCATATAAATTGTCGAAAATTCATTTGGCTCCGAGATAGGATATAGCATGGTTCGTAGTAACTGTCCCTCGTTGATGATCTTCAACTATCGAGCGTAGCTTCGGGGCAAATGACCCTAGAAGACTTGACCGTCAAATCAAGTAAATGTTGAAGTCCCATAGGATGACCCAATGAAGTCGCATAAGAAGTTTCGTCAAAGATGAAGGATGATGTAGTGCATGTTAAGGATAGGTCTAAGCGATTGAGTTTCGTGTTTCGAAAGTTAGCGAGTAGCCTTCGACTAGATCGATATGGTCAGAAAATTTATGATCGATCGAATGTGTACGTAAATAGACTTGGTTGGTCGATGATCGAATAGATGTTGAGGAACGTACTTAGCATAGTGATGCGATAAGGCGATTGTAAGAATTATGCAATGTACGAGAGCGACGAATAGTAAAACGATCCTAAAAGTTGTGTCGTAGATCGGTTTGAGTGACGGTTAGAGTATGTGTGTTTGAGCGTATGATCTATGTTACGTAACGAACTAGTTGGGATTGACTCAAAAATTGAGTACGGAATTCCTAATCGATCAAGAATCGGAGATAGACGTATCGTAAGAGTGGGTCAAAAAGATTGTTATCTTTGAGCATCGTAGACTCAAGTTGACCTCTTGTGTCAGAAGAGATTAAGCAAGGCGTCTGGATAAGTTACCTAGCAGGGGTAGCCCCAACGCAATGTGTTGATAGAGTGAGAGAACGTGAATCATATCGAAATAGTGGTGTGCGAGGCTTAGCACGACTGGTAGGCAAAGGGATTTGAGACATGTTGGACTTAGTCCATGTCGTTGAGGACAAAGGTTATGAAAGATTAGATGAAAGACTTGAGTTGTACGAGAGATAGAAAATGATTGGACGAATGGGCATTACAGAGAATTGTTGCGATCGGGTGCATAATAACTTAATGCAAGGCGTACGTTAGATGGTCGACGAGAAACTTATGGGATCGAAGTAACAGTTTTGAGTTAGGTTATATGCAGACATGTTTGGAAGAAGATCACGTGTTATAGAGTAATGCATACGAGAAGTATTTTGGGAATAGACGCTAAGATCTGACCAAGTCGAGTACGGAATGATTGGTGCTTGAGTATTTAAGTTGAGCTTGTTAGCTTTGTCCCGATATCCTACAACTGAGCTTGGTTGAAATACATATATTGGTGGAAAGCCTAAAATATGTGAATGATCCAAACTAAGTTGTATGATTCTAACAATAGTAGCACGAGATCGTGAAATGATCTAGTGAAACACTTGGATTGAGTATTGGTTTTGGTTCGAAGACGAACCTTGTTTTGAGTGATATATTATGTAATGCCCCGCTCTGTACGGTGTATTACGATGAGTCGTTGACTCGAAGAGTTAACGTTGACCTGATGAAGTATCGATGTGAATCAATATAACGCATAAGTCCAGTTTGAACAAAGTATTGACTTCGACAGATCTGGTGTGCAGGCTACACTTTTATGCTGAATCATAAGGGGTCAGCATTTTTGCCTTATTAGAAATGATGTCTGCAAAACCAAATCGTCTCCTTGCAACGGATTGTGGTATGGGCACAGTAGGTCGAATCAGTCGAGTAGTTCAACGAAATGGCTAATCAAGAGATGTAGCCGTACAACTAAGTTATGGAATCGAGCCGCATCAGCTCGGCAACACGACAAGGCGTATCGACTTAAGGTAGATGGATTCTTGACTCTCTCTCCCT
>JANAVB010001400.1:2925732-2943232 GCA_029216955.1 Iris pallida
GTCATGGGCTCATGGACTTGATGTCGCCAGAGCAGCTCCGCACGCTTCCAGAGCATGTGTTGTCCCAGGTGCCGGCGTACATGGTGGAAGAGTACATCCGCAGAGCCGAACGACGACGCGATCCATCTCAATGATATTTGTACTGTTTTTGGATATTTGTACTGTTTTGGATTTTGAATTCTGGATATTTTGGAAGCGTACATGAATGTTTGGATATTATGAATTGTGTATTTGTGTTGGATATTTGTACATAGATGTTTGGATTTCTGTTTGATATTGGATATTATGAATTTGGATATTTGGATATTTGGATATTTGTGATCGTATATGGATGTGGATATTGGATATTATGAATATGTGTAATATTTACGAAAAGGAAATAGAATGTTTCTGTAATTTTTTTTAATTAATGTTGCATTTAGCGACGGACTAGCGACTAATTAGCGACGGATATATCTTTTAGCGACCGATGAGCGAACTAACTAGCGACAGAAAATCCGTCGCTAACTGGGTTATATAAATATTTGCAGTTACCGACGGACGAGCGACGGGACAATCCGTCGCTAAGGTTGAAATAAATTTGCAGGGTAGCGACGATCTAGCGACCAACTAGCGACGGAACTTCCGTCGCTAACTGGGTACAATTAATATTAGCGACGGAATATCGACTACCTAGCGACGGCAAATCCGTCGACATGGTTCTGGAAATATGGTAGGTTTCCAGAGACTTAGCGACGGATAATGGGTCGCTAATCCGTCGCTAATCTGTCGAGGATGACGACGGACTAGCGACGGCTTAGTGACCCATTATCCGTCGACATGGTTCTGGAATTATGGAAGCTTTCCAGAACCAGGCCGACGCCCTACCCGTCGCTAATCCGTCGCTATAACGTCGAGGTTAACGACGGAATGTCGACGGAATAGCGACCGATTTTGCGTATCAGGAACCTCTCTGATACGCTTTTACCGACCTATTTACGACGGCTTAGCGACGGATATTTTAATATTATATGGCATGTAAACCGACGGGAACAAGTCGCTAATCCGTCGCTAATCGTTGAAAGGCAACCGTCGGTAATTAGTCGCTAGTCCGTCGGTTAACCATTTGTCCCGACGGCTTAGCGACGGACAAATTTAGCGACGACGTATTTCCCGACGGCCATTTTCATCAAATATCCGTCGCTATGCGTCGGTAATTTATGTTACCGACGGATTCGCGAGGATGTGGCCGTCGCTAAAGTTGGTTATTTTGGTAGTGACTATTTTATTCAGAAGAATATGTTAACGGTGTAAAAAAAAAAAAAAAAAAAAAAAAAAAAAACTTCTTTGCATTAAGATATTTAAAAAATAAATAAATAATGTCTCTGTACTTAAGAATTTTTAAAATATATATATAAGAATGTCTCTGTATTAAAATTATATTCATCCCTTCTTTTCTTCCTTCAAATCCAAAAGAAAAAATCAAACCGCTATTTCCAAGGAAAATACTATGTTTAGGTAAAAAAAAGATCTTTTCCTAATCCTACCATCCAAAGGAATACTAACAATTAGTTTTTCTATTCGATCCTATTGTTACAAAAAAATATAATTTGATATGGGAAACAAACTAAAAGCGGTTGGTCAAGTAAATATAAATAGAGGAATGTGACTCTCATTCTTCACTCACTCACTCTCAAGACCATCCCTTCCATCGTCCTCATTTCTACTGGCATAGAGAAATGGAGTCTTCCAACATGAGCCTTCTTCTTTCTCTGGCGCTTCTCATGATTTCTACAGCAAGTGCGGCCGACTACTATGTCGGCAACGACGAAGGTTGGGTCACAGAGCCCTCGCAGGAATACAACCAGTGGGCTGGGAAGTTGAGGTTCAGAGTCAACGATGTTCTTGGTATTTTGACTCGTCTACACATTAAAACCCTAATTTCATCAAATCATATATAGATATTTATTTTATTTTATTTTTAATATTTTGGCATTCATGAATGCAGTGTTCAAGTATGGCAAGGAGGACGCGGTTCTACTGGTGGAGAGGGAGGACTACGATAGTTGCAACTCGAAGAATCCGATACAGAAGCTTGTCGGAGGATACTCGAACGTCCGACTCGATAGATCGGGCCCTTTCTTCTTCATCAACGACAAGCCTGGAAGTTGCGCCAAGGGACATAAAATGATCGTTGTTGTGCTGGCGGATAGGAACCCGATTAATCGATCACCACCGCCGCCAACTCCTCCTTTGTCCACCTCTAAGCCACCAACTTCTTCTCCTTCTCCTCTACGCCGCCAACTTCTTCCCCCTCTCCCCCTCCATCTATGCCACCAACTTCTTCTCCATCGCAATCTCGTCAATAGAGCCACCAACTTCGTCCTTCACCATTAACTCCTCCACCGACGATTCATCGACACCTCCAACTCCGTCTGCCGTGCCACCAACTTCTCCCCCACCTCCACCCGGGAGCGAAATTCCACCGTACGATATTCCCCGCTGTCCTCCTGTTGTAGATGATGATCATACTCCACCTGCACCTCCAAAGACCCCAGCTCGATTTCTAACCCAGTCTACATTACCTACAGAGGAACCATCTCCGTCTCCATTGATGGCACCGGCTGCACCGGCACCGGCACTGTCATATGCTTCCTCGTCGGGCTCTATCTACTACTGTCTCACATTTCTCACTTGCCATGTTAATCATGCTATTTGTTTAGTGGGTGACATGGGCTGGTCATCAATTATAAGATCTACGATTTTTTCCCCCTTCTTTTCTTAGGTTAGGAATAAAATGGGGAGTCTGTAATTGAATCCCTTATTTTGGGAAACTAAGAGGATGTTACTTGATTGCAACAAGACATTATGATATCAATACATGTTCTGAATTTCAGCATATCAATGTTTAATATCTTTATCATGTGTATTGCAAGGTGGTGACATACTTTTTTTTTTTTTTTCAATTCATAGTGATTGTTACATAATTGAAATCCTTATAGTTTGTTTTCAATAAAATTGAACTTAGGAATAACTCTAAAAAATCAGAATAGCCTTCTAAATTGCATAAGGTTCTATCTAATCTTATAACTTTCACTATAAATTTTTTTTATGCAACAACTGGAAAAATATTTGAAGATAATAGTATAACATAATTTGAAAACTTTGAAGATAATATGATAACATAATAAAGTAATTAATTGATCAATCTTTGTGTGTGTATATACATAATTTGGAAACCTAATATAGCAATCATGTATATAAGAAGTTAACAAAGATTCATGGTTGTATAAATAATTTGGATTAAATTTAAATATTTATTCATCTCAAATGCAATATCAAATATGATTATTTCATATTTATGAAAATTAATTTCAAAATGGCTTCATTTGTGAAAGAGAAAAAATAGAAGAGATTTTATAATTAGACATTAATTTATTATATAATCTCTTCTTCTTGAGGAGTTGAGCTTGAGTTCGAAGACCGCCTCAGGAGAGGTGGCGCTACTAGGTTTATCATCTATGGCTGCACTGTCATCACCAGGTGTGTCAGGGGCACTGCTAGAAAAGTTATCCTGAAATTAATGAGAGAGACTGGGAATGGAAACTAAGTTTTTTGATTGATGTAACATATTTTGTTGTTCTTTTGGTTGCTCTACAATTTATTTGTTCAGAAATTTTCGTATAGGAGGGAAAAGTTTAGCAAAATTTTACCAAAGAGGATAGAGAGAGGAGGAGTGATAGCAGAGAGGAGAGAGGGATGGCACCGCCAACTATGATGGCGGTATGCAGCGGGGGTGATGGGGTGCGGTGGGAGGGGGGTGATGGGGTGCGGATAATAACAAATAATATCTACAAATAAACAAATATAAATTAAACACATATCCAAAATTAATAACTGCATAACATTATCTAATCAAACACATATCCAAAATTTAAATCATAACAAATTATATTCAAATTATATTTTAAAATATTCTAATATAATTTAAATTTTTTATATATTTTATTAATAATATTATTGATATTTTTATACGTACAAAGCACGTAAAGATAACTAGTAGATAATAATAAATTAATATCTATATAAATTATCTATATTATATTATGGATAATACAATAGATATAGAAATATACCCTAAATATAATTTGTGTATAGATACCTATATTTTTTTTTATGTAGATATCTATATGTATATGTATATGGATATATCTATGTATATTAAGATAATAATACCCAACACCCCTCCCCAAACCGCACCCTATCCCGTTCCAAACCCCCAACCCCCCTCTCTCTACGCGCCATCTAGGATGGCGGTCCGCCATCTACTGTGGCGGTCCCTCATCTCTCCTCCTTCTTTCTCCATCCTTTTCTATGGAATAAGAATACTTTTTTAGGTACCTTTGGAATTGTTGTTCTTCTCCATGGTTATATTATTATGGGATATTTTGTAAAACCTCCCCTAAATAATGGGCTAATTTACGAAATACCCCCTAAAGATCTCGAATTGGTAAAACCCCTTTCCGTCAAGACGCTGTTTGATTTGGGTGACGTGGCAATCCGTGTGTTATTAAGTAAAAAAAATAAAAGTGTGACGAAAATACCTTCCCCAAAAGTCCTTCATCTGGAAGAGGAGGATCGGGTGGGCCGGCCGCTCGACCGCGACAACGGAGGATTGCTTCGTTTCTACTGTGGCGGCGGAGGGCGCGGATCGTCCGGCTCCTCGGAGCCGAGGAGGATGAAGCTGAACGTCGGCGGCAGCCATGTCCCCCCAGCCTGTTATTCCCCGGTCAGCCATGTCCCCCCGCCGCTCCTCGGCATCGACGCCTCCCTCTCCACCACCATACTCCCCAAAGCCGACCCTTCCCCACCGCCCTCTCCGCCGACGCGCCGGACGGATCCCTCTGGCTGGCCCACGGGGGGCAGATCTCCTCCTACGACTCGAACCTCACCTACCTCTCCACGGTCCGCACCCACCTGGACGACGTCACCTCCTCCGCCGCCTCTTCCCCTCCTCGACGTGTCCGCGGTCGGATCCCTCCGCTCCCCCGGCCTCCACTTCTACGACGTCTCCAGCGGCCGCCACGTGGGCTCCCCCACTGGTCGGACCCCTCCGACCCCCGCGTCTACAAGGCCAAGGTCACCGCCATCGCCGCCCACCGCCGGACCCCCCCTCCAGCCACCCCTGTTCGCCTCCTTCGAGTGCCCCCACTGGGAGAACACCATCCTCTCCCTCGACAGGGCCACGCTGCAGATCATCTCCGAGATCGGGGTATTTTCATCACACTTTTATTTTTTACTTAATAACACACACGGATTGCCACGTCACCCAAAATCAAACAGCGTCTTGACGGAAAGGAGGTTTTACCAATTCGAGATCTTTAGGGGGTATTTCGCAAATTAGCCCATTATTTAGGGGAGGTTTTACAAAATATCCCTATTATTATTCTTATTTGGGCCTTATTTGATGGTGTTGTGCATTCATTCAGGGTTTAAGTTAAATAATTTGTTGAGAAAAGGTTATGGTAAATAATTGACTCATATTCTAATTTGTTGAGCAATTTTCGATTTTAAACTTAAACCGAATCAAACTGAACCGAAATTGAAGTTCGATTCAATTTTTATAAACTGCTTCAGATTTCGATTTTAAATTTCAAAACACTCGGTTATCGGATTTGGATTTCGGAACCCGACCAGGGCCGAAATCGATTTGGGTATTTACGAATTTACCCTTTACTCCATATCAAAAAAGAACATACCCTAACCCTATGTAACTCTTTCTCTCTCCTCCCATTCACATTTCACTTTGCCGCCTCACATACTTTGGGTCTCCCCATTCCCCTCCAGATAATCGACTCATCTCCTCCTTCCTTCCTCTCGAATTTTAGTCGGTCTCTCACGAGTCTCTCTTAGTCTCGTGGCTTCTCTCATCGATAGAGACTCATGATCTAAGACATGAGCTGTTCGAGACTCAACAATTATTCGACTTAGGTAAAATTTCTTATAAAACTGTAATTAGTTATGACTTGCTTGCAGTTTTAAACTGTTGTTTGCACAATTTTTATTGTTCATAGTTATGAATGCTTAATGCTTACACCAGATAATTAGAGATGTTGCTTTATTTGTGTGTATAGTTGTTAATTTATAATGTTATTTTATATTGTTTATTTTTCGTTGTAGCCAGTAGTGAGGCATATACAACAGCGAATGGCGAGGCATTTTCTGTCGTGTAATCTGAGTTCATATTTCGCTTAATATTTTGAAATTTTACTAAAATTTTTCATAAGAATTGGCGATGATCACTACAAAATCACATGGGTTTAGCGACGGCAGGATCCGTCACGAAAATGCCGCTATTGACAAAGCATTTTCTATCGTAAATCAGAGTTCATATTTCATTTAATTACTAAAAAAATTCATAAGAATTGGTGATGATCACTACAAAATTACAAGGGTTTAGCGATGGCAGGATCCATTGCCAAAATGCCACTATTCAAAAATAGGGACGACTTGGCAGGTAAAGTTGGGCAATTTATGGATGTCAATAAAAATCCGTCGCAAAAAGTTCTTCGCGGTGTAATCGAACCTTCAACGACTTTATGGCGACCCGACGACGACAGATTAGTGACGTCTTCTTGTCAAACCAGCGACAGACAACGATGACACCGGATTGATGAGGGATTAGCGACTACTCTCCATTATTTTTAACGACAGATTAGCAATGGACATGTGACAAATATGGAATCTTCATGGCACATCTCGGTGAGGACATGTGACGTACAAAGGTTTCTGATACTGAAACTAGGTTCTAATACTCATTTTTCGACGGCTTAACGACTAGACAAAATATCGCCAAGAGTCGTGTAACGTCACGACGTAGTCATTCAACTGAGAATTCTTATATAGTGACAGCTTATTATGTCGTCAAAGTATCGGTGGTCGTCGCCAAGCCGACGCGTTGCTGCACAAAACTGAAAAAATAATTTAAATAAGTAATCGCAACACATATGCACTATATATCTATAACCGTCAATAACAGTATACCAACCACCCAACGCAACTCGCCAAAGAATTTTCGTTCCATTGGAACTTCAACGACATAAAATGCATGATGGAATATGGCTATAAATGGAGGGAACGAACTCGATTAACAATCTCATGCTCGAGATCAGACCGAAATTGAACTCGGACGGACCTAAGTACGGCTCGAACCAGATTGGACCCAAATATTGATGTTCAGGCTCGGTTCATTAGGAATTAACTAGGCTCGTGTTCGGCTCGATAAACTTATTTGGACGAACCGAACTCGGACTGGACATTGGCTTGATTATACTTTTTACCTTAATTTGTATTAGGTGAAATGAGCATAAATTAGTAGAACATATTATTTTCCATAAATTTGGCTAATTTATTATAAAATACAGGAACGAAGAGTCAGAAATTTGGATCGGTGGATAGAAAAACTAGGAATTTGGAAAGGAAGGTTTGATTAGAGAAAAAAAGGAGAAGAAGAATGAGTGAAGGACTGTGCAGTTGTAATTAACATGGATTGAAGAAACGAAGCTGGCCGACCAGCAATAAATAGGAAAAAAAATACAACCAAAAGGAAAAATAGTAAAATTAATAGGTAATTAGTAATTAGCATGGACTGAAAATTTTGTGGAAGAGAAACTTCTGGGAAATAGTAATTAGCATGGATTGGAAATTGGAAAGAGAGTTGGACTTTAGAAAGAGAAACTTCAGGGAAATAGTAAAATTAATCTATTCTACTATATAATAGGAAAACTTGATGGTGAAACTTTTGAATTCCAAAAATATTCTTACATGTCTATACTAATTAAAAATGGTTCATTAATTTTAATAAGGACAACTTAGTAATTATGAAGACTACCCTTTGGTCTTCCCAAAGAGTCTTCCTAAATTAATTAAAAGAATATCTATTCTACTATATAATAGGAAAACTTGATGGTGAAACTTTTGAATTCCAAAAATACCCTTACATGTCTATACTAATTAAAAATGGTTCATTAATTTTAATAAGGACAACTTAGTAATTATGAAGACTACCCTTTGGTCTTCCCAAAGAGTCTTCCTAAATTAATTAAAAGAATATTAAAATACGTGCAAGGCACGTGCACATATGCTAGTATATAAAAGGAGAACTTAGATGGTGAAACTTTTGAATTCCGAAAATACTCTTACATATTTATACTAATTAAAAATTGTTCATTAATTTTAATAAGGACAACTTAGTAATTAGGAAGACTACCATTTGGTCTTCCTAAAGAGCCTTCCTAAACTAATTAAGAAATGTTAAAATACGTGCAAGGCACGTGGACATATGCTAGTGAGTAGTAATGAGTATGTTGGAAACAGCTGGATAGTAATTAGGAAATTATTAATGAGTACTGAAGCTGGCCGGCCAACAATAATTTTGAAAAGAAAAAAAAAGAATGTGTAGACTATAGTTAGCATTTGTTAATTAGAATTTGGAAAGAGAGGCAGTTCACAGCTGGCCCAATAAAAAATATAATAGGAATTTTTTTTCAAACTTAGAAACTAATTTTTTTCTTTGAAACCACAAACGAGTTGTAACCAGTGACCTAAGGATGGGGTGGCAGGTTTGGTGTTTTGTATGTTTTAAAAACTATAAAAATAAATTATTATTGGTGTTCATGGACATATTCGAGCCGGACAAATATATGACCGAGTTCGAGCTCGTTATAGGATCGGACTAGTATTTTTGTTCAAGCTCGGTTCATATAGTGGATCGAACAGTCCACGGTCGGACTATTTGTCGGGTCATACTCGGACGAACGACGGACCGTCCTATTCACTTTACACCCCTAAGATGGAACCACAAGAGACATATATAAAAACCACAACAATATAAGTATCAAATCCACATCCAAATGTACAAAACAATAGAATACATATTTCCATAGATCCATCATCTGTAATAAGTATACTAGGAGTGCATAATACCTCACAATAATAACATAAGTCTCAAATCAAAAAATTATCTATCTGACGGTGGTCCTTGGTTTCGCAGATGCTCGAAGATGCCCGGAGGATGTGAGTTCACTAACTCAGGATCCTCTACAAATGGCAAAAGATAGGATAGGGGTAGAGGTAGCAAAGAGAGGTACAAAGTCACAGTAAGGACCATCAGTCATCGGGACCCCAATGGTGGCATGGATGGTGCTAATATAGACTCCTACATCACTGCCACATTGGCCTATAATGTGGTCGTCACCATAACAAACTGATCTATCGTCTCGGTGATATCCGAAGAAGGAGCGAAAGAAGAAGGCATCGGTGGTGGAGGTCTCGAAAGACCGACATCTGCGACGCCAAGGAGACAGTGTCGTAGCTGTCCCCCTTCCCTCTGCCACCACCAGCCTTTACGAAAAGGTCATTAGTGGAAGCAGGAGTACTCACAAGAAGACTAGTCGACACTCTTGGCCACCCTTCCTGAACGCAGCCTGTACAACAAAACGTGCTTAATATCCTAATGTGTTAAAACTAATCTACATTGTTTTAAATATTCTAACTTACAATATAAATTCAAATACTTAATGTTATTTTAACTTATAATAAAATTTTTAATTTTAATATTATTCTAGCTTATAGTTTAAATTATAATAGTTACAACAGTCTTGTTGGTCGTCCACGTAGGTCTCATCCTTTCTTCTTTTGTATGTGTAATAAAAAATTTCTTAGCAGCCGACATTAGAACGACCATCCCCTCCTTAGCAAGATTCTTAGCCAGTATATGAAATACTAACAAAATATATTAGTTTGATGATCAATTTAATAAATTATATAATGAAAGTATTTAATTACTTCAAATTATCTTACCAGTGTCGATGGTGCATAGCTGTGGGGATCGATATGCCAATATGCCCACAAGAGATCGCACCTTCGTTGCTTTCTCGGACTACTTCTTGAACTTAGGAGTCTCGACATGCTTTCGCATCTGCTCCCAAAAATTATCCCGGGTCAAGGGTTTCTTGCCTTTTCCAACAGCCACCCTTATTTGCAAATCATCTTTTACAACCTATATCATCTACCATGTTGGCCCATTGGTCATGGCCAAACCTGATTTTAATAATTGATCAAACTCTATCTCGATATACGGATGTTTACTAAGATATTTTGGACTCTTGGACATTGATCAAGATCGAATATCTACTCAGTTCAAGACCGAAGGTGTGTTTGCCAATCGAGTCTTTATTTTTTATGCAATGTATTTTTCACTTTTATTGAGTCTAGAAATACGCTGTACACCGAGTCTTACTGGCAAATAGGCTATCCAAAATCATTTTAAAAAACCAATATTTTGGAAAACATCCCTTATTTACAAAAGCTTCTGAAGGATTTCAAAAAGCCCAAAAATTATTTTTGAAAAACCCTGACAGAACACGGTCTGAGTTCGGCCAGAGTTCGGCCAGAGTTCCGTTAGTAACCGTTTGATTTTCGAACATTTGAAAATTGGCCTCCCTTTAGTTGCGATCTTTTTAAGAGTTCTATCCAATTCTGCCAGAGTTCTGCCTTTGGAAAAACTATAAATAGATAAGAATTCTGATCATTTTAATCACTCAATTCACTTTCATCTCTTCTTTTCTAAGCTACGTTTCTATTCCAAAGAGTTCTAAAAAGCTTTCATTTTTAAATCCCAAGCCAGTTATAATTCTCTAGTCAATTTATCGATACGGTGCGGTCTAGAAGATTTCAGAAAAATTGTAATAAGAGGCTTTTGAAGAAAGACTCTTCAAAATTGAAGTTGGTCGAGTTCTTCGTATCAAAGCTCGCGTCTGTAAAATTTGCAAGGACTTCATATGAAAACTTGCGGGATTTTCCAATAGTGGTTTCAACTAGAAGGTAGAGTTCTTCCGACTGGACTAGTCCTCACAAGAGAGAAACAGTATACATCGTTGTGTTTGTGTTTGCCTTCTGATCTCATTTCTTTTACTGTTATTGTTTTGCAATTATTGATTTAACTCTGTGATCTTGTTGCTAACAAGTTTTTCATTAACAATATTCCGCTACCTACTCTATTCACCCCCCCTCTAGAGTATTCTGATTTACGACTTCATTCCTACAATTGGTATCAGAGCGGGTTATACAGGTAAAGCAAGGTAAAATGGAAGGTATATTCAATTATTCTTAATTGCTATATAGATCACAGTATAACACATGTCAACTGTAAAATTCACAAGTGAAGGCCAAACCACAAACAGACCTCCACTGTTTGACGGCACAAACTACACTTATTGAAAAATACGGATGAGTTTTTAAAATCTCTTGATTTTGACTTATAGTCTACAGTTATGATGGCAACAAAAAGCTCCTCGTATTAGTGTTGAGGGAGTTTTAGTTGATAAACCCCACGATAAATATACTGAGATGACAAAAAAAGGCTAGTCTTGACACACGTGCTATTAACGCTTTGTTTTGTACTTTAGACAAACTGAGTTTAACAGGGTGTCTACTTGCACAACATCGAATGAAGTGTGGAAAGTTCTCAAGTAACCCACGAAGGAACAACGCAAGTCAAGGAGTCAAAGATCAACAGAATTACTCAAGAGTATGAGGCGTTCAAGATGAAGCCAAATGAATCCGTCACTCATATGTTTACGAGATTCCTGGATATTGTAAATCTTTTGTCTTCATTAGGCAAGGAATACAGTAACCATAGGAAGATTTGCAAACTTCTACGAGCTCTCACGAAGAACTGGATTCCAAAAGCTACATCAATCATTGAAGAAAACGACCTCTCAATAATGTCTCTGAAAACACTCATGGGTAAGCTACTCACTCATGAGTTGGAACTTCAAGACTTTGAAGATGCTACACCAAATGAGAAGTCAGAGAAGTCGATCGCTTTCAAGATCAAACAAAGAAGAACTGTTGAAGATGATTCTGACGACAATGACTCTGACTCTGAAGATCAAGCTCTTCTAGTAAGAAAATTTAAAAGTTCATGATGTTGACCCAAATCACAATCATCCAAATATTGAAAATTGACAATATGATACTTGTCATAATTCAATATGACACATTAAGACAGAACTCGTGCAAGACGGACGTCGTCTCTCTCCTGCAGCGTACTCGATTTTTGAGTCTGTATTATTTTACATTTATTGAGTCTAGCTAAATGTAAACTGAGTAGCACTGGGTATTAAACAAAAACAAAAGCTCCACCAAGCCAAACTAGCCCACAAAAGCCCATTTGAACATTCTGTCCGATGGAGACAGAGTTTGGGCCGAACTTTGCTCCACACAGGGTTCAGGCCGAACTCTGTCCCCTAAATTACAGGACCCTAATTTTTAGGGTTTGTTGTATGCTAGTTGTCAACGGCCAAAAATTTGAATTCTTGACACAGAATTTGGCCGAATTCTGCCTATCCCAACTAGTATAAATAGGTCTTGAATTCTCTCATTTTCAACCATCCAATTATCTTCTCTTCTTCTCTATAAGCCTCATACAGCCTTACCTTTCATCTACTAGCCACAAGCTTCCTAAGCCTAAAAGTGCTCAGTACTATCAGTTAGGAGTTTGTACAAGAGTCAAGAAAGTCGCTTAAAAATTCTAAGTATCGCCACAGCGATCTTTGTAGAAGTTGAAGTGCTCTTCTGAAGAAAAGGCACGTGGTATAACTACTATTTCACAATAGTATATTTAAACTTGAGCTAGAGTTCTCAGGCTTGGACTAGTCCTCCACGAGCGAAACCAGGTTAAAAATGACTGTGTTTGCGTCTGTTCTCTTGATCTTTTTATTTTTGCATTTACAAATCTGTTATTTACTGTTGGTGAAAAGAGTTTAAGTTTTATTTGGCTATTATTGTTATAAACTTATTCACCTCCCTCTAGAGTTGCCTACCTGTTCTTCAATTGGTATCAGAGCTCTGTTCTCTTAACAAGGACTAATATCCTAAAACTGATCCATGGCAACCACACAACCTATATTTTCCAACCATAGTGAGGATAGTCCACTCATAGGCTACCCCTATTTGATGGAACCAATTACACCTATTAGAAAACTAGGATGTGTTTCTATCTCAAGTCTCTAGACTTCGGCCTATGGACCATTGTCACCGATGGTTACAAAAGTCCGCCAGAATAGTTGTCGAGGGAGATCTATCGAAAAACCCACGACAAATATTTTGACGAGGAAAAGAAACAGGCAAGTATAGATGCTATAGCTATTAATGCTCTTTTCTATGCAATAGACAGGAATAAATTTAACAGGGTCTCGACATTCACCACCTCGCACGAAGTATGGAAGCTTTTGGAAGTGACGCATGAAGGAACCACTCAAGTCAAGTAACCTAAGATCAGTCATTACTCAAGAATACGAGGCGTTCAAGATGAAACCGAATGAGACGATCACCCAAATGTTTACAAGGTTCCATGACGTCATAAATCCTCTGTCATCTTGGCAAACCATACTCCAATCATGAGAAGATCTGCAAGTTACTTAGGGGGCTACCGAAGATCTGGAACCCTAAGGTAACAGCTATTATAGAAGGCAATGATCTCACCAAAATGTCTATGGAAACTTTGATGGGAAAGCTGATGACCCACGAGCTCGAGCTCAAAGACTTCGACGAACCTGCTCAAAGGCAAAAGAGATTGCCCTAAAAGCTCATCGTCGAAGGGCTGATCCTGAAGAGACTGACGACGACAATTCTGAAGGTGATGATCAAGCTCTTCTAGTCCGCAACTTCAAGAAGTTCCTTCGTTTCAATCGAAGGAAGAAGGAACACAAGAAGACGACGAGGAAGAACCAACTTGCTACGTTGCAAAAAGACTGGACACGTTCGAAAGGACTGTCCCTTCGCAAAGAAAGGTAATAGATATGAGAAGCACTACAAGAAGCCTTCTTCGAAAAGTACGCCAACACTAGTATTTGGCACGAGAGCGAAGCCAGTGATTCTGAGAAAGAAGATGACTCTCCTCGAGACACTGCTAATGTCTGCCTAATGGCAACATCCGAGAAGGTACTAGCGAAACTCTTGATGGCTTTACATTTGATGAACTTGGCGATGCGTTTAATGACTTACTAAATGACCACAAGAAACACTACCATAATATCACAGTTTAGCGACGCCAAAAAACGTCACAAAAATGATAGAAAACGTCGCTAAGTACGTTTTCCGACGTATTTAGCGACTTTTTCTTATGGTCGCGAAAACCCTAGTCGCTGATTTAAAAACGTCGCTAATCGTCGCTCGTTCCGACGTTTACCGACGCATGAATACGTCGGGAATTTACCGACGTTTACCGGCGTGACGTCGATAACAGAGTGACATTTAGCGACGTCGGTCAATTGTGCGATGCATTAGAATATTATCAACGTTTACCGATTCTCTAAACGACAATATTTTCTGCAAAAGTACCGACGTTTACCGACGCTGAGTCGGCAATCACCGATGTTTATCGACGTAACTCAGCGTCGGTAAACGTCGGTAAGCATCGGTAAACGTCGCTAAATATTCCAAAAAATAAAAAATAAATTACAAAAAGTCATTTCAGAATCACATTTTTCTCCTGCAGTTAATAAATACATAATAACATGCCCTCCTAGGTTCGCCGACCCCTTCGGTGGAACATCAACACGGTAAATCACAACAATATAACACAATGTAAATCAACACAAACAAACAAATATCCAAGTCTATAAACCAACGAACCAACTAACAAATATCCAAGTCTGTAAATCAATACATAATAATATGCCATCCCAAGTCTACAAAATAACCATCCACAAATATCCAAGTCTATAAAACCAACCAACAAATATCCAAGTCTATAAACCAACCAACAAATATCCAAACATCCTGACCACCAATACTAAAGTCTACACACAAACTAAGAATCAACACAAACAAACACAAATATATCCATATGGATAGGAACAACAAACAACAAACAAACAGTCCTAACTATGACTACTGGGGATCTGGAAGAGGAGGGGCACCGCCGTGCCTCATGGATAGAACATCTCGTACTCCTCCCGTCAAATCGTCATCGGAAGAAGGTAGTGAGTCGGGGGTCGGTGTCGATGAAGAAGGCAGTAGCGTCGGCGGAGTCGACGACGATGAAGGCACACCCGGAGGAGGAAATAACGCTCCAACGCTGCTAGTCGTGGTGGTAGGAATCCATGATAGAAAACAGCCTCGTACTGCTATCAACCATCGAATCCTGCATCAACGTGAGCCTCTCGCCCATGGACAGCTGTGATGCCTGCAGATCCGTCACGTGCGCTCTGTCGACGCTCTAAGATCAGTGATGCCCCGCTCTGTCCTCTCAGTCACATCCCTAGCTCCATAATGCTGCGGTCGAGCGTATCCAATCGTGCTATGAGCGCAGCATCGTCCGTCTGGTGCTGCTCCTGGATCCGTCGTAGCAGCTCATCACGGACAAACTGCACCATCTGATGGACTCGGGCAGACTCCTGGGAGGGCTGTGGGCCATACACTAGCAGGAGAGGTCCTAGAGGACTGTGTCGCAACTAGGGTGCCATAGGATCCCGTACCGTAGTACGTACCCTGTTGAGACCACCAGCGGAGGTCACCCACAGCTCGTCCTCCGACGGAGCTGGAGCAGGCTAGGAGGAAGTACCAGCCTCTCCCGCAGCAGGTGCACTAGCAACCGTCCGCTCCTTAAGCCGTTGAAACTTGGCCTAGAAAGCATGGATACTCTATAACTTCTATGTCTAATGTGCTTATTATTACTAACTACATAATATCTATTTGCATGCATATTTACTAAGTTATATCAAAACTAACACGAAGTACTAAAATTAATAAATAGAATTTTAATACTTACATAGGCCCGCTCGCCCTCCATCAATAAGCTTTTCGCCCTTTCGATGTGTGGCCAGAAAGATAGTCACCATATTGGCATCATCACCCTCCTTACCGGTAATTAAATTTATCACCTTTTACTAATTTATCGGACTTGCATTAAAATAATATTACTGAAATAAAAAGACATACCAAACGACGAAAATATTCCGTCATCGGAATCGACCCACCGCACCACTTTGATCCCTGGTTTCTAGCCGCCTTGGACTTCTCAGACTTTTTTGTACCTTGGCTCGTCGAATCGAGCCTTCATTGCAGTCCACTGATCATGGGTGATCCAACCTTGGATCGGCTTTCCGGCACGATCACGAGTCTTCTGATCATTAATAGCGTCGCGGATCAGCTTAGCAGCGACGGTAGAAAACATCCCCTCGATCGTCTCGGTCTGGTACAGTGGATAGAAAAAACATATCCTAGAAGAGTGCAAACCAAATATTTATCAGTTATATATAATATGCATAAATTATATGATTCATGTTAAAAGAAATATATTTTAACCTTGAAGTGCGCAAACCAGTAGGCCTGTCACGACATGCACCTATATTTCTTTCGGATACGAGACGTGTCCAAGCCAGCCCACGCCGCAGTGTCGGCGGTAGAACACTGTATAGCCACATTGCTCAAAAATCATAAGTAATGCTCATTCACAAAATTAATTTAATATACAATGATCACATGTTTTACATTTTACAGAAAAATATAAATTTGTACAAATATGGAATGATTACAACTCATCTATCTATAGTCTCTAGGCTTTTCATCTGTAAGGATACCTGTCACTCCCCAAGCTAAGTGAATCCATGGCTAACCTGAAAATATTGATTTTTAGTCAGGAATGGAATGAGTACAATTCACTGAATGCAATTTCAATATATGAAAATGACTATATAACAGAGGTTAGCCTTTAGACATATGATTTAAAAATAACGAAAAAAAAGACAGAATAAAACTGAATACCAAGAACAGAACGAAATACAATAAATACTCACCAATGACCGACTGAAGTACCTTTGATATGTGATCGGTCTCGGGACAATTATGCGACACGGTCTACACGGTCTAAAGTTACACGGTCAACAGTTACACGGTATACATAAAATATTGTAATAAAGAAACACTGTCTACAAAATAATAATCACGGTCTACACGATCTACAAGATATAAATGCAATAATAATCACGGTCTACACGGTCTACAAGATAAATACAATAATAATTACGGTCTACACGGTCTAAAGTCAGATCACACATCGTTGGATTTCACCTCCGACACAAAAAGAACAAAATCAACATAAAACTGAAATCACATATCTATCAAAAACACTGATGTATAGTAAAGATCAATACTGAAAACAAACAATAAACTGTACTCGCCTGTGGTCCTTTGCTGGTGAAACCGATAGTCCAAACCACTCAATGTGCCCCAATAGTCAAAACTCGTACAACAGTTCCGGATACTGAAATAAATATTACCAATATTCTCAGAATAGTCAAATTAGCTAGGATTGCCTGTCCTTAAGTCCAATTTCCGACACAGGGGCAAAACGATAATTTTGGGTCAAAACGGTGTCCGCCGTTGGACCGCTTTGCACCGAAAAGCATGCCAGAGATAATGGTCTCTAAAGTCGTCAAACTATATGTCTACA
>JANAVB010001400.1:2945732-3058232 GCA_029216955.1 Iris pallida
GGGGGTGGCCTGAAGCGAGCAGGGGGGGAGCTGCAGCCGGAGCAAGCAGAGGGGGGCGCGAAGCTAGCAGGGGGGAGGGAGGTTAAGGATAGGGGCATTTTTGTCCAAAATAATATCCGGGTATCAAGTTGTTACAAAAAAAGTTTAGGGTACCAAGTTGAAAAACGGTAATAGTTGAGGGTATCAAGTAGCAATTAAGCCTAATATAAATAATAAATAAATAAATAAATCTTCGGTAAGGGTTAAGTCGCACTTGGCCTGGTTTTTTCTAGTTAGGACATTACTATGGCTCGGCCTTCCCTACCAGGACTAATACTCTAGTCAAACACGCTATTTCACTATCCGTGCCACGATTTCTAGTCACCATGCACTCCAAAACTCCGCCATGGCTAAAGTCATCTATCGTAATAATTAATTAAGTAATTAATTATAAAAATTCTAAAATCACCATTTAATTCAAATAAATAAATAAATAAAATATATTATCAAAATTTCGGGAAGAGGGGTTATAAATCTACCCACCTTAAAAATAATTTTGTCCTCAAAATTTAAGGAAGAGTCCATCAGTTATGTTAGAAGACGGGATCCACTAGCTATCAATTATTCTCATGGTCATTTGCAACTGTAATTTCTCGAGGACTTCTATC
This sequence comes from Iris pallida, assembly GCA_029216955.1. NCBI lineage: Eukaryota > Viridiplantae > Streptophyta > Magnoliopsida > Asparagales > Iridaceae > Iris > Iris pallida. The sequence goes on from JANAVB010001400.1 coordinate 2,946,380, forward strand.
CATCTTTGGTCACACTACTCCCTCAGAGGTATGTCCCTACAGCTTTATAATCCTCCAACTACTTGCTAAACTTGCTACAAATAGATATCTAGAAATTGCTGTGAAACCCAATTTCGGGGTTGGACTTTATAAAAAATCCACCCGCAGGGTGGGTTTTATGAAATGTCCAGAATTATATATTTCCACGTTAAATATTATAAGATTCTATTTAGATGCTCTATTGTCATTTGTATAGTTCCAAAAATACTCCTTCGTGCAAATTTGGTCATATATTTATGATTCTGATTTCACAAACTCAGATTTGGATTGCGATTTTATTCTTCTTCTTCTTCACGAGAGATCTGAATTCTATTGTTCTCATCTTCAGCAGAGATCGCAAATATCGTTCGTTGTTCACTGTGATTTTCTTCAGTCGAACTTCGCTCATCATCATCATCATCATCATCTTCTTCTTCGTGGAGTGATTTAAAGTTTTTCGACGATTAGGTCAATTGTGGAGAGAAGATCATCTTCTTTTCTTTTTATAGATCTTAAAACAAGGTGAGAGTTTAGATATGTAGAAATTCATACATCATCTTCGTCCAGTCGTAAATTTTTTGCTGAATTTGAATTTGTTATGAAGATTATTAACTGAGTAACGATTATAGAGAATGACCATTCTCCGTTAGAATTGGTCGAAGAATGACCATTTTCCATTCAGAATGATCATTCTCCGTCAGTTTTAGACAGAGAATGATCATTCTTCATCAGTTTTAGACGGAGAATGTCAGAAATATGTGTTGTCCTATTTTGTGATCTCTTCTGTTTTTATGTTATCAGGGGGGAATGGATTCAAGCTATTTAGTTAATCTTGTTTCAAGAGAGACATAGTTTCCTGCCGTGTCACACATGAAAGTAGCGTGGAATTTTTAAAGCATCAAGTATGTGATCGATGGACTTCTTTGGATCCACTTTCCTTTCGTTTCAAGTTTTTGTATTCTGATGGGACTGAACTGTATGTTGACAGTGATTTTTGGCTTCGGTCCTTGGTTGGGGGTTTCAATGGTACCCATGACGTGAGCTTTGATCTATTTGTGGAGCAAGTATACCCTCTATGTTCTTTATCGATATCTTTTACTTGTCAAAGCATTCCTATGTGACCTTCGTCTTCCTCTTCTAGTTCCTTGAGTGGTAGATGTTCTCCTACTGTAAAGGATAAACGAGTAGTAGAATTTTATGAGGGCTCAATTGAGACAGTAAAGAAGAGGAAATCGGATATGTGGCCTGGATCAATTACAGGTGTTGGTCAGATTTTCCTAAATGGTGTTGAAGAAGTTAGGCACGCTGTTAGGAAGGTATATTTTGAATCTCGTCATCCATTCCATATTCTAAAATCTGAGCCGGGAAGGTACACCGTTTGCTGCAAGAATTACAAGACCCATGCTTGTTTGTGGAGCTTCCATGCTATATCTATTTCGAAAGATAATCAAATTTTTGAGGTGAAGAGATATGTGGGAGAACACAATTGTGGAGCTGGCTATATGGATAAAGGTAATACAGTTGTTCCAACAAAGTTTGTGAAAAGTTTGGTTAGTGACATTGTTCGGATGGATCCTAAAAAGTCGGCAAAATCAGTTGTGATGAATTCAAGGTTGACTACGGTTTATCTCTTACCTACGGACAGGCATACCATGGCATTAGGTTGGTGCACCAAGAAATGTATGGAGATGATGTTAGAGCTTACAGCGACTTGTGTTGGTATGTCGAAAAGGTAAAGAAACCAACATTGGTTCCGTTATCGACTTTCAGAAAGATGATACGTCAATGAGGTTTCAGCGGCTTTTTCTTTCATATGGGGCTTGTGTCGAAGACTTTCAATATTGTCGTCCGATGCTATATTTGGATGCGACTTTTCTTACAGGGAGGTTTAGAGGGTGTTTGATGTCTGCTACAGCGAAGAACGGTAACCAACAGTTCTACCCTATTGCCTACGGTATAGTCTCGGGCGAAGATGGTGACAATTGGAAATGGTTCCTTAAAAATCTCAAGAATGTTGTTGGATATAGTAGGCGTATCATTTTTCTTTCAGATCAAGGTACCGATTTAGTTTTTGAAGTTCCTAAAGTGTTCCCTACTGCTTACTATAGCAATTGCTATTATCACATGAAGGATAACATACCACTGAAGGAGAAAAAAAAATGAAAGAGTGTTACACAGGCTATAAGATCCTGGTGCTGGTGGCTGTTTCTGTTTCTCCATTATCAATTTTTTGCAATTAAAATCAGTCTCGCTTTCTCCCCTAAGCGGTAGACCGAAGATGGTTGCCACATCATCGATGCTTGGCACAATTTGGACAGTGTTGCTCAACTGAAAGTAACCCACACCTTTTTTGTCTTCCTGTAGGTTCCTATCAAGTTCTCGAGACCTTCTGTTGCCTTCGCAAATTCCTTTGTCTCAACTCTGCTTTTGTAGAATACCTCGATTAAATTTGAGAAACCGGTATTCTTTAAAGATTCAACGACTGACACGGGTAAACAGCCACCATTTATAGTGACAACCTCCATAAGTTCCAGTGTTGTTTTGAAAGTAGCACGAAAAAGTCTAGAATCCTTATTCCTGACAGTGCATTTATCTACAAAAAAAAACAAAAACAAAACATAAACAATAAATTAGGTTTCTGTTAACTGTAATCCATTGACATAAGAAGAAAAATGGTCATTCTTCATGTAATTAAAACGAAGAATAACATTCTCCGTTAAAATATTAAACGGAGAATGTCATTCTCCGTTTTAATTACACGGAGAATGACATTCTTCGTTTCAATTTAGCACGGAGAATGACATTCTTCGTTTCAATTTAGCACGGAGAATGACATTCTGTGTGTTAGGTGACACAGATAATGTCATTCTCCATTTTAGGTGACACGGAGAATGACATTCTCCGTGTTAAGTGATACGGAGAATGTCATTGTGTGTTAGGTGACACAAAGAATATCATTCTCCGTGTTATGTGACACGGAGAATGACATTCTCCGTTTTAATTTAACACAGAGAATGACATTCTGTGTGTTAGGTGACACAGATAATGCCATTCTTCGTTTTAATTACACGGAGAATGACATTCTCCGTTTCAATTTAGCACGGAGAATGACATTCTGTGTGTTAGGTGACACAGATAATGCCATTCTCCGTTTTAGGTGACACGAAGAATGACATTCTCCGTATTAGGTGACACGGAGAATGTCATTCTGTGTGCTAGGTGACACAGATAATGTCATTCTCCGTGTTATGTGATACGGAGAATGACATTCTCCGTTTCAATTTAACACGGAGAATGACATTCTGTGTGTTAGGTGACACAGATAATGCCATTCTTCGTATTAATTCACACGGAGAATGACATTCTCCGTTTCAATTTAGCACGGAGAATGTCATTCTCCGTTTTATGTGACACGGAGAATGACATTCTCTGTGTTAGGTGACACGGAGAATGACATTCTGTGTGTTAGGTGACACAGATAATGTCATTCTTCGTGTTATGTGAATCGGAGAATGACATTCTCCGTGTTAATTTAACACGGAGAATGACATTCTGTGTGTTAGGTGACACACATAATGACATTCTCCGTTTCCATTTAGCACGGAGAATGACATTCTCTGCGTTAGGTGACACAAAGAATGTTATTCTCCGTGTTATGTGACACGGAGAATGACATTCTCCGTGTTATGTGACACGGAGAATGACATTCTTCGTTTCAATTTAGCATGGAGAATGACATTCTGTGTGTTAGGTGACACACAGAATGTCATTCTCCATTTTAGGTGACACGGAGAATGACATTCTCCGTGTTAGGTGACACGGAGAATGACATTCTGTGTGTTAAGTGACACACAGAATGTCATTCTCTGTGTTATGTGACATGGAGATTGACATTCTCCGTGTTTTATACAGAATCATGAAAGTAAGTTAAAGTTATACCTTCTTTTTGCGTAGCAGGCTTCTTCTTCTTATATGCAACTTTTTTTTGTTATCCTTTTCTTTGATCCTCCAGCAATCTCTTTTGGATTTTCTTCACTTGAATTTTCTTCGACTGGCATATCTCGCACAACTTGTGTTCGATTTGATGATGATTCTCCGTCACTCCCTTTTGGAGAATCTGCTTCTTGATTTGATATTGTTTTCGATGGTGACGACATTGTGTGAAAATCTCGAACGAGAGGAACGTTTGAAGGTTTTTGGAGGAGAAACCCTAGATTTTGGAGGAACGTTTGAAGATTTTTGGAGGAGAAGCCCTAAATTTTCGAAGAGAAACTAAGCGGCTTATCGAAGAAGAGAGAGTTCGAACCGTTTTTTGCTTTTTGTTTTTGAATAGCAGGTTTCGGATTTGTTTGTAATAAATTAGAAGGAAGGGCAAAAAGGTCATTCGGAACCCGCTTTTATATATTAATCGATAATTCTGGACACGCGATGAAATGTTATTTTGCTGTGGGTTTTACATAAAAATTTTGCAATTTTTGGGCATTTCATAAAATTCCCCTTCACATTATGATACAATTATGACCAATAGACCAAACATAATAACATATTTCTGTTAAAATTATTTTTGCTTGTTGTAGTTTATAATAATCGTCTTTGAGAGTAAGTCTCTCCCAACAAATATTTTGGATCACTCTAAATGGAGTAGTGATCTTCAATTTTTTTATCTTCTATAAACAAATGTCATTTCTTTTCTTCCTCTTTCATATAGTTTGAAGTCAGAATGTTAGTACATCGAGTGATTTAATTTATCGCTATCTTCAAAAATGCTACAAAACCTCAAAATTTAGATGATTTCTTTTTACATTGTTAGAACTTATTTTAATTGATTATAATTGTTGCAAATGGTTAGAATTAGTTTTATTTGACTAGTTGCTACAAATGATTATAGATTGTCTTATTTGATTACATTTAACTTTAATGAACTATAATTAGTTATAATTGGTACTGTTATGTTGGAACGTTTCAATTAATGTTGGTCTGAGAGAGAGAGAGAGAGAGAGAGAGAGAGAGAGAGGGCGGGGAGGGGGACCCCACAAATTAACTTTAAAAGGCAGGTGCAAAATTATTTATTTTATTTTATTAAAACTGGTTGGTTGAACAAGGGGTTTATACGAAATAAAACATCTGTACTATATTTCGAATAATTGGATGAGTCGTACAAAATTTCCTTCTTTTTTGGACTAATAAGCATTTAAACTGTAGATTTTATACAAACTTAGAATTTAAGTCCTGACATATTCAATTAGAAAGTTTGGACCCTTGATTTTTATTTTTAAACTTTTTTATTATATCTTGAACATGACTACAAGAGCGACAACCAGCACCATGCTGGAACAGAGGGTATAATGAGAAAAAGAAAATCAAAATAAAAATCTAGAGTCCAAAATTTTCAATTAGAAATGTCGTGACTTACACTCTAAACTAGTATAAAATCTAGGATCTAAATGCTAATTAGCGCATTTTCCCCCTTCTAGGATTTGCTTTTGCTAGAGATCTATAAACAGATTGTTATGATAAAATTGCTTCACAAGTACCAAATGCAACTTAAATTTAAGATGTCCAATTACAACTACAATACCAAGCCTACTTCTAGTTATGCAGGGGGCTAGAGAGATCACATATGCTTAGTATAGATCACGAACCTCCACAAGTAGGACAATCAACCCTCCGCAAGCATATATGGTCGTGCAATGGGTCTCGACTAATATGTCACTCCATATTTTGGATTTGAACTGTGTCTATCTAGCATATATATAAGATTTGTAGATAATTAGCAATAGAACTGCCCAAAATCAGAATGTATTGGTTTATGCCGTTTTTATTGTTATTTTCCAATGCCTTTTTATGTATTTTTGTTTCTTTAGGTTTTCAAGTTTCCTTATGTACTATTCTCTAACTTTAAAATAACCCTGAGAAATGGCACGATGGGACTGCATGCGACTGTGGGGGATTAAAGTCCAAACCAGGTTACACACAATCTAGCAAACTAACAAATTGCGATTCGAAGTCCGTTACAAATCTAAGAAAGTGAACAAAGGATTTGAGCACGATCAGAATTCACAATAGTTGACGTTGGAGCTCCTAATTGAAACCTGCAATACCGAAAAGAAGAATTCGAGAATTGTTAGATTGTAAACCAAAATTACAAATATTTATCAATAGATGTTAAGAGTACCTAGTTTGAGGTCGAGCTCGTTGGTGAATGCTGCAGATCCTTCCACTCCCATGTCTCGAAGGACTTGAATGTTAGCCAGCTGCGAGGAAAACGAAAAACCTTGTCAAATTATTTTTACATAACCTATATTTCTTCCTAGATAAATTATATTCTTTTTTTTGTAGTTGTCAAAACACTAAATTTGCACGATTTTAAACCTGCAAATCATCATTCGACAAAAATTACTATAGCATTTGTAGCTTCTAAGGTACACGTTCATTTTCAAGTAGAAGAAAAAGGAAAGAGGTGCACATTCATTGCATTATTTCCATTGTTCATTTATCATCAATTTTGAAATTGATGCTAACAAATGTTTACCTAATTTTTTCAATACTTGCTTGATATTTATTGTGTACTTCCCCCCTCATTCACTCCGAGTAAGTTCAAACAATCATCATCAGAAATGCTGATTACTTGTTTAAACTGAGTATTTGGTAGATCATACTTGTTATAGAAGACAAGTAATTAAACTAAGACCATTGTGAAACAATTACGAAGACAATCCCTGATTACTTGTATTATGTTGGTAAGAATTTATAATATTTCATATTTCGTCTGTGGTGTCCACTAATAATCAATTTCGCGTGAATGACACAAAACGACTATCCATCAGCTAGCAAGGCAGTATATGGAATAAAAATTTACAAAAATGATTTTGCTAATTAGTAATCCAATTCAGAGCAAGGTAGCATTGTGATGCATCTGCCACAGGCTCACTAATGAATCAGTACAAAAAAACTACATACTGGGAAAAATTATTTAGTGGGACGGGCTCCCCATGCGGTAGTCACGAATGGTGAGCCCGTACAATAGTATAATGACACACGTTAATATTTTACTATTTTTGGTAATCCTATCTTAGTGATATTTGACAATTGTTTGATTAGTTTCTCTTTCGGCTGGAAGAAATTATTCAGTGGGATGGGCTCATCAATTGAGTAGATATTAGAGACAGAAGTCTAACCTTCTCACACAAGCCATATCTTTCTTGCTGCCGATCCTTCACCTACATACAACATTTATCATAGGTATGCACTCAGCACATAGAAAACATAGTAAGAAATATTACTGTGTTTAAAACTGAAGATACATTGAGTAAAAATTAGTGAGACAGTGTTCCTAATCCACAAAAATGGAGAAAATCAGACCACATTCTCAAGATGATACATCTCTCCGTGTATCTTCCTGTCCTTCTCGACGCGGACCTTGCTGATGGCAGCCTCTAGATTCTGCTCCAGCATGTCGAGCACCGGCAAAGTGTAGTCTTGGCCCTCGTCAACCTTCATGAACCTAACTCACAAACCAGTAAATATTAACAACTTGAGGTAGTGTCACCTGGAAAATTAAGATAATTTCTAAAGACACTCTACATTTTATTCCAGGATAGTCTAGTCCTAGGACTGCCAAAACATAAAATAGGGCAGTCCTAAAGAATTTGAATATTAAGATAGACCGTGAACGAAGTTGGCACGTTGGCAGTCCTCCTTAATGTTAGGACTGCCAACTTTGGCAGTCCTAATGGGCTGCCAAGTAAAATGGTGGAGTGCTTTTAGAAATTACCAAAATTAAACCGGGTCAATATATACTTGCTAGCTAACCTCAGTTCTCTTTCTAGTAGCTCGCACAACTTCCCAACCTTCTCAACCTCAGCACTTTGGTCCTGCCAGTTACAAAGCATCAGCACAATGTTTGGTTGTCCGCAAATGCAAATATCAGATACTACATTTGTTGTTGCAAGTGGTATTACAAATAGCGCCAATCCAGTCTGGAATAATAAAAGTTTGTGAACTCCATGAATCTTTTCTAATTGGTACTACTTAAAGAAGTATGATGCATGGTGATTATATTGAGCCTCATAGATCAAGCAATGGAGAAGAAATGTGAAGTAGCAAATTAATAGTCACTGTTAGCTAATCATATATGATCAGTAAAATTAATATGTACCAGTAGCTAGAAATAGTGAGAAAGAGACTTTACCATACAATGGTCTGTCAAAACTTTGGTTTGGGTGACAGTCTCATACCTCTCTATGAGATCCATGGTGCTGAGAATTAATCAATAGAAAAACAAATTAACACAATGCAACAGTAGGAAACTAGTTTAACCCACATGAACATACATACTAAAATACTAGACTTTTGAGGGAAAAAATGGTCTAATCAGTGTTTAGACTCTGGATTTTACCGGCTTAGAGTTTAAGTACTGACTAAAGTTTGTACACTAGATTTTTATTTTTGATTTAATTTTCCCATTACATCTTTATTTTCAGCATGTCTTTAGGATGTAATGGAAAAAAAAAAAGGAACCTAAAATAAAAATTGTAAGTCGAAACTTTTCAATTGGACAAGTCAGGCCTTAAACTTTGTTCGAAATGTTAATTAGTTCGAAATATAGATAGATGGACATAGATACCGTGGCACAGAAGGAGTGTGGAACTCATAGAGCTTTCCCGAGTTTGAGAAGAGGATGAGCAGGAGATCAGCATCACAGAGAACGGAGAGCTCCTTAGCTTTCTTGAACAGCCCATCCCTTCTTTTATAGAAAGTGGATTGCCTCTGTGTTGGGTTCTCTATCCTCCTTATCTCCATTCTTCCCTCTCCCCATTCTCTCTCTCCCTCTCTCTCTCTCTCTCTCTCTCTCTCAACAAGCACCACAGGACTCACCCAAGGAAATTAGTAGTACTTCCACAAATACATATATAGCAGTGGCAAGTTTGACAAACATAGGGCTCTTTGGTTGCTTCAAAGCCTCTTTGGTTTTTTCAAAGTAGCTGTTAAAAGTAGTCATTCATTAAAAAAAAAAAGTAAATTACTAGTGGCACCACACAAAATGATAGGAAACATGAATAGTCTTTGGTATTCAAAATATCTTTACAAAAATATTATAGGCTATCAAAATTCTATTTTTTTCCTACTCTTCTCCTTTCCAACATCATTATTGGTGGTTTCTAATATCCCATTATAAATATTTGGAAGCTTTAAAAATTGTGACAGTTAGGTTAGGGACGACGAATGATTGTCTGTCACACAACTTCCTCTTGCAACATCTTTCCCATTCGCCGTCCTCAGTCCGGCTGTCACGATTTCTAAATCTTCTAAATCTCTATAATATAGTTCTAAATCGTCAATAATGGTGTTCGGAAGAGGAAGGATTTGCAGGAGGAAGAGAAAATAAGTTGTATGGGAGGAAGAAAAATTTGGGTGTTTCAAATTGTGTGTTGTCCCCTAGCAAATTGTGTGTTGTCTCCTAAAATTGTGTAGCTCTCTAACAATTACTTAACCTAAATGTGTTGCTCGCTAACATGTGGTAATCCCTTATTACTTTGTGTGTTGCCCTTAGTTTTTCCTTAAATAAGTAACTTTGAAAATGAAAATCCAACTTCGGATCTAAAGAAAAAAGAAGAACTTATTTTATATCGGGTGTGTTTCGATTTCATCATCCACTTTTAATGAACGTTATGAACCAAGTTTGCTCTACGCTTTGGTTCATTGAAAATGGCTAAGGAACTGTAAAAGTGGGTGCAAGTGGACACAACTTTTGCAGTTTGGTTGTTTGATTCAACATGGAAGAGTTTCATCTTTACTTTCTAGTTCTTGTCACTCTCGAACGAGGTCTTTCCAGTTTCATCTATTTTTGAGTAAAAGTGGATGGAAGTGGCACTTTATTTTGATATTTTTTTTTTTTAATTCATATATATATATATATATATATATATATATATATTTTTTTTTTTTTTTTTTTTTTTTTTTTTTTCATATATATATATATATATATATATATATTTTTTCATATATATATATATATTATATATATATATATTATATATATATATTATTGAGATATTAATTATTGATCTTAAATTAAATTTAAATAATTACTTTTAAAATTAATTGTTGGATAATTAATTAGTTTTGTTATTATTATTATAATATATTTTTATTTTTCCACTATCATAGACATCCAAACACGAAAGTGTAAATTTACTCACTTACAATTTACAAAATATCATCTATCCAAAGATTAAAAGTAGTTTCAACTGATAAAAAAAGTCATCCGCCATGAACTCCAAAGTATATACATTTTACTTTTACTAGACAAAATTTACTTGTGCAGTTTCTTCTTGGTTACACCGAACCAAACAATTCGAGTATTAAGCAATAGTAGCTAAGTTTGAATATGGAATTATTACTTACTTTGAATCAACTATACAGGCCTTAATAAGTAGTAGTAGTAAGCAATACAACCCCTTAGAGCATCATTAGAAGTTGGGACTCTCCAATGCAATTTGGAGTCCAAAATTTCAAAAAAAATGTAAATGTAGAATGGGTTGGATTTGTATGAGAATAGTAGAAAATGATAAAGTGAGCTCTGGTCCCAAAATTTTGTGGTCAAAAATTAATATAGGAAAAAAATAATATAAAGTTTAGAATCTAGAAAGTTGGGCTCCAAATTGGAACTTACTATTCTACAAAACGAGTTTCTACAATCTAGAATCTAGAAATTGGGAGGCCCAACCCTTAGCACCCATGGATGGATTGGAACCGAAATTGTAGAAATTGATACTAAGAATGAAACTTATTATTCTACAAAATGAGCTCCTACATTCTAAATCTAGAATCTAGAAAATGGATGGGCCTTAGAGCATCATTAGTAGTTGGGACTCTCCAATACAATTTGGAGTCCAAAATTTCAAAAAAAAAGGTAAATGTAGAATGGGTTGGATTTGTATGAGAATAGTAAAAATGATAAGTGAGCTCCGGTCCCAAAAATTGTGTGATCAAAATTTAATGTAGGAAAAAAATAATATAAAGTTTAGAATCTAGAAAGTTGGGCTCCAAATTGGAACTTACTATTCTACAAAACGAGTTTCTACAATCTAGAATCTAGAAATTGGGAGGCCCAACCCTTCGCACCCATGGATGGGTTGGGACGAAATTGTAAAATTGGACTAGGAATGACTTATTATTCTACAAAATAAGCTCCTACATTCTAAATCTAGAATCTAGAAAATGGGATGGGCTTACTAATGATGCTCTTACTAATGATGCTCTTAAAGAAGTAGCAAGCAATAGTAAATGGAATCATTACTTTACTTTCAATGAACTGTACAGGCCCTAATAGAAGCAGTAGTAAGCAATAGTAGCCAAGTTTGAGTGGAATTATTGTTGCATGCTCATGCTCACTTACTCACTCACTCACCAGAGTACTAAATCAGTAGTGGCACTCAAAATGCAGTGTTGCCTATAGCTTCTGAAATCTGAGCTGAGTAGAAAACCTGTCAAGTGTCTTTCCTATGTTAGGTGGGACTCTCTGCCATAAATGAAGACTTGTAGATGAGGATCAATGCTGGAAGCAAAGGTTTTAGAGTGAGTTTGTGACATCAGGGTTGAGCTTTCCTAGCTACATATGAAAGTACTAGTAGTAAATAGTAGGCCTTCAATGATGGAAGTGGTGAACAGAATCAGAGTTCCTACTTTCTGAAACCTTTGGTTCTTCCTTTTGTCCAGTACAAAGAGAGGGAAAGAAAGCATGGCTGGATCCTCCAGTCAGTAGAGTGAACTATACCCAGAAAAGAAGATGTTTTCTTGCTCTTTAACCATGTTGTACCATCCTTGTTTCTTTTCTTGTTCTCTTCCTTCTCATTTCCTTATTTAGAGTTAGAGAGCACTGTCCCATAGTTATGTGTTGGATCCAATCATATTTGTTACATTCATTATTTGGAATTTTAACTTATTTTTAGCTTACCCGATTTGCTATTGAAAAAAAAAATGAATACCAAGTTGATGAAGTCACTACTTTGCACCAAAATATGGTGGTGTTGAGTATAAAGTATGGTTGTTGAGTATAAGGGGGTAGATCCTTGATCAAAGGCCAATGTTAAGAGCACTGCAACAATTACTATAAGACTATGCACTTTTGGCAGTAATTTACATATTTAAAACTGTGAAAAATATGTTGTCCCTAGTAACTTTTGTAGTGTCTTTAACATTTGTCTTGATAAAACACAATGTATATGGACTTGTCCCCCGTGGACTTGTCTCCAATAACTTTTGAACGTATTTGTACAAAGAACTGGGAAACTTGTGGAACAACTTAGCCTACATGGACATGTCCCGTGACAAATAAGTATCAAGTTCTCCAAGTACCTTTTCTAAAATCAAAGCCAAAATCTACGGTGGTCCCCACGACCATAAACATATCCATTACTTTCCAGTCACTTAGCAAACACTTGAAGTTAAATTGTAACCATTCCACTTAAACATCTTAACACATATTCATTCATTAAAATCTTGGCACACTTCCTTCATGTCTTACAATAACAATATCATCAACTTACTACAGTATCAGTACGTACTAATAAATTGTTGATCATCCAATATTCAGATGACCCTTTATCCAAAAACTTGCCTTACATCCCTCACAAACCATTTGTTGTTGCTCTTCTAAGCCAACGCTAATCAACAAAATATTACTCACATTAGGGTCATAATATATCTAGATTACTGTATAAAACTTTCAATAGAACATCAAGGAGGGTCAAAAGACTTTGATCATGGAAGCAGCTTAGAGTTGAAAAGAATCAATTGAGGGTCCAAGAAAGTTAACAATGCTCTGATATCATTACGTCACATCCAGTTCCGTATAGAACCAAAAGTCGCCACTGTACACGTACAGTACGAGCATAAATTATACTTGTACAAGGCAAGAACAAACAAGATCGATAAATCATCTCAGAAATAAAGTCATTGCAATAAAAAAAGCAAAAAAAAATAATAGAAACAAGATATATGAAAAATAATTCCTTTATTGATAATTTAAAAAAATTACAACAGTTCTTAGGACAAAAGAATAACTTGACTACAAACATTAGATTTTATTATAATGAATGATGCCACAAGGATTACAACTCATGGAGCTATTACAATCAATAATGTTTCATACATTATGTCCTTTATAAAAAAAAATAACATCTCCAACTATATCACGGTCCGCCCCCGGATAATCGAATACGATTACATGGTCAAGTCTAGCCTACATCGCGAAATTGATGATGGTACGTTGTCTAAAACGTCATATATTGCCAAAGTCATACATGTATTAATTCTACTCATCACACAACCAATCTATAATCGTACCCAATAGTACCATTCACTATATCACAACTTTTTACTATTTGTTGCATGCCTTTAAAATATTTCTCCAGAGATAAATACAATAAATGATTAAATGCAGCATCCACACATATCAACTACACAACAACCACACACATCACAACACATACAATCACAACTAAATATAGGAAAAAAAACTATACGGTCCAAGACATATCTCTTTAGAGACAATCTCTGGGTCATAAGCAACTTCCATGTTTGCATCTCCTTCTATGTCCTCCCGTGGTCCATAATGCGGGATAGAAGTCATAGTCATCACTTGTCTACATATCCAGTCAGATTAGAGCAAAGTATAACTATAAAATGAATATGATACAAAGTAAGTATGCAATAAGTTATGATATGGACTAACATGTAACACAGAACAATAATGCAATGACTGAAAGAATGAACAAGCACAATTATGCAAAAATATTTTGAAATACTATTTCGGTATATGACCGGCTGAAAATTACAATACATAATGATGCGGCTTAACCATATGTGAGATGTATTGTTAGACTATTCACAATGCTAGCTAAGTGGTTCTGGTCACATACATGGTATTTTCCATCCCGGTCTCACTAATATACAAGCCCACTTGTCATTCTTGTGCCTAATATGAATAATACTAAGCAACTAGTCCAAGTTATAGTGTACTTGTCTAAATAGTCGTAGGTCCTTCAATCTAACTTTTGGTTCTCTGCTTTGATTAAATATCTCCTTAAGAAAGAAAAAAACTATTTTAGTCACACACACACACACACAACTATTTTAGTCTCCCTAAAAATTATTTTAGTATCCAGCGGTGTCGTCTGCAACTTTTCTTGGATGCACTTCAATTCATTCTCCATGTCCGCTAAATTGGCCATTGGCCGCTTCTTATTCTAGAGCTTCAAGGCTCGTTCGATTAGTTTAAGTTTTTGAACTAATTGGAATTGAGCATTACCTGAATGAAGCATTGGAGTCCTTGCAAGACCGCTTCTTGATACCCCTCTTCCTTAGGTCATGCATTACATAAACAAAAATGGCCGTCCTTGAGGAGGACGCTCGGCTACCATGCGAAGCAGTATCAGTGTATGGTCATTAGTTCCCCGGTGTAGATCTTCAGACGACTATGTGGGTACGTCTCTAGCCATTTATTGTTACACAAGGTCCTGTCCAGCTGACAACTAATTCTATTTATGACTGAACTGTTATCCCAAGACAATAAATGAGCAACTCTGGATAAGCATGTTAACCCAGAGCTAAACAGGCAGCCTTGGAAGTTCGTCAGGATAGCCACAGGTACCTGTCTTACACCCTTCTTCTTGCTCTCTACTAGCATTGCATTGAAATCACCGCTTCGTACCATGGGTTGTTGGTCTGCAACCTCTACCGCTATGGATAATATCCTTCCAGAGTTGAAAATGCCTTGTTCTGTCATTGTGCCCATAGACCGCTCCTACCACCACTTAAATCCTCCATTGTTGCTGAATTCGACAATGATTAGTTATTCAGATAGGAAGTTAACCTAACCCTTCCATGTACGTGTATCCCACATGATCCATATACGAGCCATCTCGCACATGGCAAGATTATGTGTCGAGTCCTACTGATGTGGGACTCTCCTATTTAATTTGGCCACCGACTTTATTTTACTCTCCAAATGGAGACGATAGAGCACATATTCCTCTTCACTATGTTTAGAATCTCCCTCCACTAACTAATGAATCTGCACCACGAACATTCCATGTGATAACTAATATTTATAACCGCTGGCAGGTGTCCGTAGAGCTCCTCTCACTCTCCCTAGGACGACTCGGGAGGCAAGCATATTCGTTCACCTATAGTTCCTGTTCTTTGCCTTTATTAGCCAGATTAGTTTATCATTCAGCAAGAAAACCCACCTGGGGTTTTCTTTGGTTAGTGCCATATCAGCATCTCCATGATTGTTTGGCCCAACCTTGTTACCATCAGAGGTAGGGGTAGATGCAAGCCTCATCCTTGCTCTAGACACAAATTCCTCCTCCATAATATGATCCTCCAACGCGGATTGATTATCCCGAACCCCATCTGCTCTTCTACTATCGGGACTTTTGTCCCTAGCAACAACTAATGCTAGGCTATAGCTGCTTCCACCCGCATGGTCGACCTCCGGGCCTTGTGTCTTCCCTAATATCGTATGGGTTTGCTTCGTTGCCATCTGATCCATCCTCCTCGGTCGCTTCATGTTCCATTGACATATGACCATCTATTTCACTATTAGATGTTACTTGCTGCTGTTGTTCTTCCTAATTAACTTCTTTCCGACATGGCTCCTCCTGCTCTCCGTTCGTCTCCTATATATGTGTTGTGTGTGTGTGTGTCATAAGTATCCATGCATCAATTATTAGGATTCATCCAATATAAATGTATGTGTCAATAGTCCATTACTGTAGAACAATTGTTAACATTCATAATATATAAATATGTATAAGTTAATTCTAGCAAACAAACGTTAAGGCCTAAAATTATATGACATTAGCATGCCCTAACTATATGACGGTCATTGGTGAACATCATCTTGGACTATACAAGTAATTTAGATTTGCCCTTCTAGTCTTAGTAGCTAGTCCCACTGAAGGTCCCGTAATACCTCGTGCATGAAGTACGTTCTATATAATTTTTTCCTAAGCCGAATCGGTCCAGGTGCCTCGGACCCCGTTCGAAAAAAACCAAACCTTGTGCATAAGTTGTCCATGACCATACAAAATGCATGAACAATTTAACTATAAAATATGTATGAATGGTAAAAAAATACTGAAATAAAGCAATGTAAATCTCTACTTGTACAATAGTTCATTCTTCCTATATCCAATGTTCCATTCAATGTTTTGATTTGTGATCCATTGGTCCCAAACCATTCTAATTATTTCGTAGTACAAAATCACAACCTTGTTGGAGTCCAGTCTAAATTTGGTAACAACATACTTGTGGAATCCAAATCTTATTAAATATTTGATTAGATTAGATTAGATGTCATAATTTATGTTATGCTATTTTAGATATAATAGGATTCTTATTTTAGAAAATCCTATTATGATCTAAAATAGGATAATTGATGGACTATTTTAGGTGTAATAGATTCTTATTTGAGCGCTTTCTAATTAAGAAATCATATTATGACCTAAAATAGGATTTTCTTATCCTATATATATGGGATGATGGTGGAGGCACAAAGAATAAGCACAAAATACAAAAGTGAAGATTCGGGGTAATTGTCCATAAAGAAATTAAGAGAAAGTCCGTACTTTGCTCTTAGGACTTCGTCATCCAAGACAGAAGGAAGAAGAAGATCTAATCGAGGAGTTGTTAACTTCGGTTAGGAAGATTGCTATGGGTTGGTGAGTGACCTCAATTGTAATCTTCTATTTTTTGAGAGTGTGAGGGGGTTGAACCAATTAGGGCAAAGGGTTCAACGTGAGTTCTGTCAATCTTGTAATTTCATCTGAGTTATTAAATGTTGGGATTTATCCAGGTGATGTAGATTTATCCAGGTGACGTACGTCACCGCCATATACTTGTCTTCATCTTGTGCTGGTGTCCGTTAGACGGGAGTTGGTTTTGGTCAGGTGGATTGGTAAACGCTTCCGTACGTGTCCAACAATTGATATCAGAGCTTTGGATTCTAGCAACCATGTCTATGGAGCAGATGAACACTCGTATGATCACCCTCACTGGGGAAAATGGGCAATTTGGAAGCCAATGATGGAGGATCTACTCTGGTGCGAGGACTTGCATGGTCCATTAGAGGACGACATCGCAAAGCCAACAGATAAAGCTACTAAAGACTGGAAATAACTGGACTGGACGGCCCTTGGATTCATCCACCAATGGTTGGATGATTCAGTGTTTCACCACGTGTTTATGGAAAGTTCGGCAAAAGCATTATGGAAGAAGCTGGATTCGCTGTACGAAAGAAGACGGCTGATAACAGGCATTTCTTATTCGCCAACTCGTCAACTCGAAGTACATGAGGGTGCCCAGTGGCACAACATCTGAACGAGGTTCAGGGTATCATCAATCAGCTGTCGGCGATAAAGCTGGTGATTGATGAAGCTTCAGGCCCTACTGCTCATGAGTTCTCTATCGAAAAGCTGGAAGATAATGTCCCGTTCCGTACGGTGCATTACTATGAGTCATTGACTCGAAAGTTAACGATGACCTGATGAAGTATCGATGAATCGATGCAAAGCATAAGTCCAGTTTGAACAAAGTATTGACTTCGGTTGATCTGGTGTGCAGGCTACGCTTTTACGCTGAATCATAATGGGTCGGCATTTTGCCTTATTCGAAATGATGTCTGCAAAACCATTGAAGATGGAACATTAAGATAGAACATGGAACATGGAACAATTGAAGCGACGTGCACCAAATGTACGGATCGCGGTAGGACGTTGATGGTAGAACATTGAAAGGCAATATCGAGATGTGCATCACGTGCACGACTCCGAAAACATTGAACACTAGGCCTAGAATATTGATTATGGCGTTGAACGTGCCCTTGCGCACGGAAGCTACGAAATGACTAAGTAAGCAATAGACAAGTTTGGTGCAATAACGTGGAACCTGTCGTAGTATTGAAAGATATACTTCGTGCATCAAAGTATGCAGTTGTGGCACAATTGCTACGGAACTGCTGTTATACAAATAACTTATGAATGGAACGCATTGAGTATAAGAGCGAGAAATTTTAAGTCGTTGGGCATCGTGCATTATTACGGACGTGTTGGAGCATAATGTCGATGGAACTTGAGATAGAGATGACGGAATATGTTTATGGAAATGGAGATTGATTGGAATGATATGACTTGTTTGCTATGGCATGTATTGCATGGTCAATGGACTCGGATGGCCCGTGCACGGGTGCGGCTTTCCTTGAACGGTTACGACCGGGGCACCGGGACCGTTCGGCCTAGGAGGGAATTATATATATTTGGTATTTATGGTGCACTTCATTAGGACGGGTTACGACCGGCCATGTTGTGATAGGCTATGATATCAGTAAATTTGGGATCCTTCGGATACTGGGCTAGCAACCCATACTGGAGCGATCATAGGCTTACACATAAAGATGCCAAGCCCATTACGATGCGAAACACCGTGACCTTCATATAGATAGACCGGTGGGCTGAGATTAGAATTGGTGCAGGCGTAGGCCTGCCACCCTTATGCATATATCTAAGTTTGGTTGGTTGGTTGGCTGCGGTAGTTGTATGGTTGGTTATGCATATTTTAACGATTGAAGGCTAAGCAAAACGAGATGAAACATGCACGAATCACTATGCTTCAGTTCATATTATGTCTAACTGTATCTGCTGCAGGGACACGGTATTGGCCACATTTATATTCAGTTGCTATGCTTGAATATTGCCATAAAACTGATCCTAAGGCTAAATAGAAAGATCACTAAATAATGATGCATGTTTTCACTAAATTTACTTAGTGTTGGTTTGGGTGCGAGTGGGTCTTGATTAGTGTAGCGAGGACGAAAGCACTAATCCCCCACTAGTTTGCTTACAGGTTCAGGTTATGTTCGACTCGGGCAGGGCTTGGCTTGGACACGCCGAGGTATGGAGTCTTAGCGTTTCAAGTAGAGCTACCGCATTGGCGTTCGGACTTGCAACATGAAGATGTTCCGCTAAAGACTACTTGTTGGCCATAAAGAGGCATAATATATGGAATAATGTAATCCTTTGTGAGCTAGAGAGATCATGAGCATTGTAGCCGGTTGGCATATTAAGTTGGGTTATTCAAGGCCTTTGTAATCTTCAGTTTATTATTAATAAAGAGATTCATATTGTATACCCTGTTTTCTTCCTGCTTATGCTATCAATTTAAGATAAACTTATGTGAACCTGTTATCTTGCCTTGCACGAGCGTAACTTCAGGCTCGTGCGGGATTACGCTCCAGTGAGGATGATGATTGGGTGAAATCTAGCGAGGACGAGCGATTTTCGGGTCGGGGTGTGACAAGTTGGTATCAGAGTGGTTTCATCTCTGGATTGTGAACGAATCTCTTTGACCCTCAGTTGCTTCGATATCGAAAATCAGTTGACTCTAAGTTTTTCTGCAACCGCATGGCTCATGGGTATGTTCGATGCTACATTGGATTTTCCATACAATAAGTCTATATTAAGTTGTGTACGTCCGCCACAAGTATGTTGTGACTATCACGCTATCTTCGAGTGCCATGGAGAATGTTGGTTGCACAAAGTGCAACAAGTACGAAATGTTAGTTGTCGAAGTGCAGCAAGTTGCGAGTCGTTGGTTGCACGAAGTGCAACGAATATGGGATATTGGTTGCATGAAGTGCAATGAGATGCGTATTGTTGGTTGCACGAAGTGCAATGAGATGCATATTGTTGGTCGCACGAAGTGCGAATAGTTATATCTTATTGCTTGCACAGAGTGCAGCAAGTCGTGAATCATTCGTTACATCGGTGCAACGAGTCGACATGGTATGATACATGTTGTATGGCTATGCGGATGGATAGCGAAGGTGTAACGGATTCAAGTAATGGCTTCGAGTAACGAGAATGAATCGTTGCACGAGTTGCAACGAGTGAGATTGGAAAATTGCGGATGCAATAGTAATGACTCGCGTTGCTCGCTAAGTTGAACTTGAGTAGGCGAACTTGTAAGTTGGCCGGATTGAATCGAGTTTCAACGTAGGCAAATGTGTATGTTGGCCGAATGTCGTATTGAGCCTTGAGTTAACGAATGTTGCGTTGTGATCGATATGATCGCCAAGGCACGGTTAGCCCGAATGAATGTTGAACTTGAGCTAATGATAGTGCACGTTAGCCAACTTGTTGTACCAACTCGAGTAAGCGAACGATAGAGCTGGGATCGGAAAAGATCGTCACGGGATAGTAAATTGAAATAGATTTCGGACCTATGTGGAGTGTAAAGTAGTGAATCTATTTTGAGTGGTATATGCAATACCACTGGTGCGATCAGTGCAGCACAGCATTATGTCGATAACGATAGGCTCGACTTCTGAGTGGTATATGCAATACCACTTGGCAATAGCTACATGGAACCGTTTGGTGACTTGTAATAGATTACGTCAAGACGATTGTGTCATTATAATAAGTTTGTCCTCAACGGATGCAATAGTGCTGAGATTCGAGTAGAAATAACTCGATAGAAGTCGATGCAAGTATACTTCGATGAATTGAGTTGAACGATCAGATATGGACTCGCATCATTGGATGATGAGTCAAACGAGAATTCGTTGGGTGTAAGCCGAACGATAGGCTGAGAATAGCGAGAGAATTTTGTGTTGAAGAAATAGTTGACCGGTGGATTTGTGTTGAGTTAGTACGAAGACTTGTTCGAAATGAGTTGAGTAGGTACGAAGAAATCTTGCGAACGAATTTGAGTTAGCGCAAAAAAGTCGATGGCACAATTTCAAGTGCGATTTGAGAATACAAGAATGAATATAATAAATCAAAAATCGTGTCGCACGAGAAGAAAAGTTAGCTAAAACGACTAAATAGATCTTGATGCGTGCGAGACTTGATTCGTATTCGAGTTCGGATAATAACAGTGATTGTAACAAATTGGAGTTTACGAGAAAGGAAGATGTTTAGGTTATACACGTCGACGACGGTATTGAGGCATATCAGAGACAATGTGCAATAACTCGAAGATACTCTGATCGAATGAACAAAAATTATGTTAAGCATTTTGTTGGATGAATAAAATGCAAGTTAAGTTGATGTCACTTTGGATGATAACGGTGGGAATGCTTCGAAGAATTTGAGGATGGATCGAGATATTACTTGACGACAACGAAAGTGTCTTGATTGTTTTGACGATAACCACAAAGTTGACGTTCTTGTCTTATGCAAGCGCAACACCAGCCTCGCACATACGTCACGTCGGTTTGGTGTGATTATTCCGTGTGAGCGCTGACATGGTGATTCATGTCACGGGGATGATCGAACTCAAAATTTAGGACGTGGCAATTGTATGCTTCGACTTGTGGTTTGATGCGAAGGTGAATTCGATGATTGTTGCAATAAGCATAGAGTGTATCCGATATCGATCGTGGGTAGATAGACTCGTACCCACTGCATACAAATGTCGCTCGGTTAGCGATATTATTAACGGTAGTGCACGAGTGATTCGAAGTAACGATACGCAATGTCATGAGTGATTCGAGTAGTAACGACGCATCAGTTGTGCGAGTGGGCAGATAAATTGCGGATTGATAAATTATGTCGGATTGGATAAAGTTCCTATAAATTGTCAAAATTCATTTGGCTCCGAGATAGGATATAGCATGGTTCGTAGTAACTGTCCCTCGTTGATGATCTTCAACTATCGAGCGTAGCTTCGGGTAGATGACCCTAGAAGACTTGACCGTCAAATCAAGTAAATGTTGAAGTCCCATAGGATGACCCAATGAAGTCGCATAAGAAGTTTCGTCAAAGATGAAGGATGATTAGTACATGTTAAGGATAGGTCTAAGCGATTGAGTTTCGTGTTTCGAAAGTTAGCGAGTAGCCTTCGACTAGATCGATATGGTCAAAAAATTTATGATCGATCGAATATGTACGTAAATACTTGGTTGGTCGATGATCGAATAGATGTTGAGGAACGTACTTAGCATAGTGATGCGATAAGGCGATTGTAAGAATTATGCAATGTACGAGAGCGACGAATAGTAAAACGATCCTAAGAGTTGTGTCGTAGATCGGTTTGAGTGACGGTTAGAGTATGTGTGTTTGAGCGTATGATCTATGTTACGTAACGAACTAGTTGGGATTGACTCAAAAATTGAGTACGGAATTCCTAATCGATCAAGAATCGGAGATAGACGTATCGTAAGAGTGGGTCAAAAAATTGTTACTTTGAGCATCGTAGACTCAAGTTGACCTCTTGTGTCAGAAGAGATTAAGCAAGGCGTCTGGATAAGTTACCTAGCAGGGGTAGCCCCAACGCAATGTGTTGATAGAGTGAGAGAACCTGAATCATATCGAAATAGTGGTGTGCGAGGCTTAGCACGACTGGTAGGCAAAGGGATTTGAGACATGTTGGACTTAGTCCATGTCGTTGAGGCAAAGGTTATGAATTAGATGAAAGACTTGAGTTGTGCGAGAGATAGAAAATGATTGGACGAATGGGCATTACAGAGAATTGTTGCGATCGGGTGCATAATAACTTAATGCAAGGCGTACGTTAGATGGCGACGAGAAACTTATGGGATCGAAGTAACAGTTTTGAGTTAGGTTATATGCAGACATGTTTGGAAGAAGATCACGTGTTATAGAGTAATGCATACGAGAAGTATTTTGGGAATAGACGCTAAGATCTGACCAAGTCGAGTACGGAATGATTGGTGCTTGAGTATTTAAGTTGAGCTTGTTAGCTTTGTCCGATATCCTACAACTGAGCTTGGTTGAAATACATATATTGGTGAAAGCCTAAAATATGTGTATCCAAACTAAGTTGTATTTCTAACAATAGTAGCACGAGATCGTGAAATGATCTAGTGAAACACTTGGATTGAGTATTGGTTTTGGTTCGAAGACGAACCTTGTTTAGTGATATATTATGTAATGCCCCGCTCTGTACGGTGCATTACGATGAGTCGTTGACTCGAAGAGTTAACGTTGACCTGATGAAGTATCGATGTGAATCGATATAACGCATAAGTCCAGTTTGAACAAAGTATTGACTTCGACAGATCTGGTGTGCAGGCTACACTTTTATGCTGAATCATAAGGGGTCAGCATTTTTGCCTTATTAGAAATGATGTCTGCAAAACCAAATCGTCTCCTTGCAACGGATTGTGGTATGGGCACAGTAGGTCGAATCAGTCGAGTAGTTCAACGAAATGGGTAATCAGAGATGTAGCCGTGCAACTAAGTTATGGAATCGAGCCGCATCAGCTCGGCAACACGACAAGGCGTATCGACTTAAGGTGGATGGATTCTTGACTCTCTCTCCATATTTCTTCACGTCTAACAAGATTATATCTCTTGTATATGATTATGGCTATTGAAGTTAGCGAGCGTGGATCGAACGGTTAAAGGTCTGAGTGTGTGTTGAACATTAAGATAGAACATGGAACATGGAACAATTGAAGCGACGTGCATCAAATGTACGGGTCACGGTAGGACGGTGATGGTAGAACATTGAAAGGTAACGAGAGGTGCATCACGTGCATGACTCTGAGAACATTTAACACTAGGCCTAGAACATTATTATGGCATTGAGCGTGCCCTTGCACGGAAGCTACAAAATGACTAAGTATGCGAAATAGAGCAAGTTGTGGTACAATGTCGCGAAACCTGTCATAATATTGAAAGATATACTTCGTGCATCGAAGTATGCAGTTGTGGCTCAATTGCTACGAAACTTCTATTATAAAAATAACTTATGAATGGAACACGTTGAGTATAAGAGCGAGAAGTGTTAAGCCGTTGGGCGTCGTACATCAATACGGATGTGTTGGGACATAATGCCGATGGAACTTGAGATAGAGATGATAGAATATGTTTATGGAACAGGAGATTGGTTGGAATGTTATGACTTGTTTGCTATGGCACATATTGTATGGTCAATAGACTCGGATGGCCCGTGTACGGGTGCGGCTTCCATCGAACGGTTACGACCGGGGCACGGGGACTGTTCGGCCTAGGAGGGAATTATATTTGGTATTTATGGTACACTTCATTAGGACGATTGCGACCGATTAGTGTTGTGATAAGCTATAATATTAAGTTTGGGATCCTTCGGATACTGGGCTAGCAATCCATACTGGAGCGATCATAGGCTTACACATAAAGATGCCAAGTCCATTACGGTACGAAACACCGTGACCTTCATATAGATAGGGCCGGTAGACTGATTATAATTGGGTGCAGGCGCAGGGCCTACCACCCTTATGCATATGTCTAAGTTTGGTTGGATGGTTGGCTGCGGTAATTGTATGGTTAGTTATGCATATTTCTAACATTGCAGGCTAAGTAAACGAGATGAAACATGCACGGATCACTATGCTTCTATTTATATTATGTCTAACTGTATCTGTTGTAGAGACACAGTATTAGACACATTTATATTCAGTTTCTATGCTTGAATATTGCCATGAAACTGATCCTAAGGCTAAATAGAAAGATCACTAAATAAAGATGCATGTTTTCACTAAATTTACTTAGTGTTAGTTTGGGTGCAAGTGGTCTTGATCAGTACAGCGAGGACGAAAGTACTAATCCCCCACTAGTTTGCTTGCAGGTTCAGGTTATGTTCGGTTCGGGATGGGGTTTGGCTTGGACGCGCCAAGGCATGGAGTCCTTAGCGTTTCAAGAGGGCTACCGCATTGGCGTTCAGACTTGCAACATGAAGATGTTCGGCCAAAGACTTCTTGTTGGCTATAAAAAGGTATAAAGTATGGAATAATGTAATCCTTTGTGAGCTAGAGAGATCATGAGCATTGTAGCTAGTTGGCATATTCAGTTGGGCTATTCAAGGCCTTTGTAATCTTCAGTTCATTATTAATAAAAGAGATTCATATTGTATATACTCTATTTCTTTCCGCTACTTATGCTATCAATTTGAGATAAACTTATGTGAACCTGTTATCTTGCCTTGCACGAGCGTAACTCCAGGCTCGTACGGCATCACACCTCAGCGAGGATGATAATTCGGGTAAAATATAGCGAGGACGAGCGATTTTCTGGGTCGGAGCGTGACAAAAGACGTTGGTGGTGTCGATGAGCTACTCAGCACCTGATGGAGTTGTCACGATAGAGGCAGTCGAAAGTAACTTGTTGAATGAGGTGGTCCGGCACAAGCAAGTAGAATCATCAATGGAGTCCCCTCTGGTGACTTACTACGGAAAGGAAAGACCCAAGTCACAAGCGAGGACATGAGTTCTCGTGATTTTGCGATTGTGGACCGCATGAAGGACTGCTATTACTGTGGCAAAAGGGGTCATATCAAGAGGAACTGCATGAAGCTCAAAGCTGAGAAGGCCAAAGACAAGGATGATCAGAAGGATCTCACAGCACTTGGAGATATTATCATCGTAGTGACCGACATAGAGGAACCTTGTGGCATATGTCATGATGGCAACTGGGTCATGGACACGGGGGCATCGTATCATGCCACTCCACATAGGATGATCTTCACGTTATATCGCAGCGGCAGGTTTGGACGTGTGAAGATGGACAACAAGGGGATGGTTGCAGTTGTAGGCATCGATGATGTGCACTTGACGACGGAGTTTGGTGATAAAGTCATCCTCAGGGGTGTGCGATATTTACCGAGTTTCTGTTACAACTTGGTTTCAATAAGGAGGCTGGCAGATGATGGTTGTCGCAATCTATTTGGAAGCAAAGATTGGATGCTTGCGAAGGATTTCCAACAGCTGGCTCGGAGAGATTTTTGTTGTGGTATGTACAGGCTCAAACTGCTGAGCTGTACATGTAGGCCACAGATCCCGGATGAAGGCTCAAGGGGTGTTCGACAGGAGGTGGATCATCGAAAACTTGGTGAAGAGGGGCTTCTAGATGCTTTGAGGGTTACGGAGGATTCGGTTCGTTGAGACAAAGCAACGGATGGTGATGAGTCAAATATTGATGGTCAGTCTGTCGGTCCCATGACAGCTGATCAGTCTCCAAGTGGGGGTTGCTCTACGTATTTAGTTTTGGTGACAGGTGATTTGCCAAAGCTTCACGAAACGATATCGGCTTCAGCAGTTCGAAGCCAGAGAGAAGATCAAAGTTTACAGCAAACTCAATCTGAGGTGGGAGCATCTCTATTCACACAGTTCCAGGGTCATCGACAGCGTGCACAGTGCGTGATGTTCTGCTCGAGGACACATGCGTACGAAAGAGCTTCAGTGTCGGACACGAAGGTAGGCAGGTTCAGGAGTTTGAATCTCGGAAGAACCGTACCGCCTGCTTGGTTGGGCCAGCCAAGGGTGAAGAAGCTCGACGGAACGGTAGCAAGTTCCGGTGGAAGACGAAAGTCGGGGATTGGCGGGCGAGACTTATGGTGAAGCTGATCGTCAGGGACTTCAGTCTTAGTCATGTCGCTAATATCGGTAGGATCCCAATGGTGCATGAGGTGTTACGCACGGCAGCTAGTATCGACGTGACGGTCGACGAGCTGGAGACAAAGGAAGATGTAAAGCAACTCGGGAGATCGGAGATCAATGGCATGGGGGAAGCAGGAATTCTGCCGTGGGACGACAGGCATGGAGTCCAGTTGAGAACCCATGGGGTCAATACCCTCTCATCAGACTGGAGGGAAAGATTGTTGGAGTCCAGTATAGATTTGGTAACAACGTACTTGTGAAATCTAAATCTTATTAAATATTTGATTTAATTAGATTTGGATGTCCATAATTGGAGTTGTACTATTTTAGATATAATAGGATTCTTATTTTAGAAAATCCTATTATGATCTAAAATAGGATAATTGATGGGCTATTTTAGGTATAATAAGATTCTTATTTGAGGGCTTTCTAATTAAAAAATATATTATGACCTAAAATAGGATTTTTCTCATCCTATATGTATGGGGTGAGGGTGGAGACAGAAAGAATAAGCATAAAACGCAAAAGTGGAGATTCGGGATGCTTGTCCACAAGAAAATCTAAGAGAAAGTCCGTACTTTGCTCTTAGGACTTCGCCATCAAAGACAGAAGGAAGAAGAAGATCTAATCGTGGAGTCGTCAATTCGGTTAGGGAGATTGCTACAGGTTGGTGAGTGATCCCAGTTATAATCTTCTATTTTTTCTTGAGAGTGATAAGGGAGTTGAACCTATTAGGGCAAACGATACAATGTGAGTTCTGTCAATGTTGTAATTTTATCTGAGTTATTAAAGGTTAGGATTTGTCCAGGTGACGTTTGTCACCGTCATATTTTTGTCTTCATCTTATGCTTGGTGTCCGTTAGAGGATTAATTTTGGTCAGGTGGTTGGCAAACGCTTCCGCATGCGCCCAACAAACCTAACAGATCCATAGCACTACACACATTACCATTTCTCAATGCAGAAATTTCTACCTTAGTGACTCAACAGTCCCAAACATTTTTTCGTAACTTCATATCACTATAACAATATTACAAAATTTTATATGTCTATAACAATAACACAATATTTAACATGTATATAACAATAGTACAATCTTCTATGTTTCTACATAACATGTTAACAACAATAAGATTACTCTTTTTTGTTATTTAATTACTTTGCATTAACAAACTCATGGAGTATAGAAACAAATACTAACAAAGTTTATTTTATTAAGGTGTGAAGGTAAATGAGAGAATGATCAAAATCGTATAATATGATGAATAACCTATCTGTCTCGACCGAGAAGATACTGAATAATTCCTCAAAAAAATAATTTAATGTGATGCTCGATCTTCTTAGTTGGTATAATCATACAAGCGAGTCATGCTCCATAAACCATCAAATATGAACAAATTAAGCAAGTTTGCATTACTGCTCAAAACTCATAATTTTTTGTACAACTCAAATCAGCATATTAATCCAAGAAGTCAACATATGGCTCCGTTCAGAACAGGACATTACACCAATCACAAAGATATCTAAATAATTTTTTCGTATGAATCCAAGTCCAATCAAACCTTTTGAGCCAACAAACCAGTCCAATGCACCATATGAAGCAGGGCATTACATTGTAGGCAATAGGATTATCTTGTATACTAAACGAACCCAACTTGTATTTTATAACCAAGACCATAATGTGAGGTTTCGATATACTTTGTATTGTGTAGCTGGTTTATACCACCCCCATTCTCCGTATTCCAGTACTGGGACATGACATTAAGTGTTTAATGTACCAGTGACTTATTTTAAGATAAGACACACTAATTAAATGAGTTGGCATATAGTATGGTTTCTCGAATTTAGCAAACTCTATCTTACTTACCATATATAATAACCATCACAAATAGGATAATAAAGTAATAAATCAATCATGATGACTAATAAAATCCATAATAATAATAATAATAATAATAATAATAACAATAAGTGTAAATATAAATTATATTTATACAATCGAAGCAACTTATAGTTTGTTGTTATGTCATATCCCTATCAATATGACTGTATGATAGGCCACCACGTACCATAATTGTTGTAGTCGAACTTCTCATGGCATTGCATACATGCTGCTTGGTTACTAAACTTATTTTCCTATAAATAAATATATCATATGCTCCTACTTTTAAGGGATTGTTATAACTACCTTAACTAATTAACTAACTCTTGTTTTATAGGGTTCTCTTCTCTCATTTAACACATGATTCCAATTAGTCATATGTTAATTAATTCTTTGTTTAGCACATGTTAATAGTTGCTAGTTACCACATGTGTTTAAATATGATTGAGTATTTAACCTATATTGTAGAAGATTCCCACTCCTTACTAACAATGCCATTTCCTCTCCATTATTTACCAATTTAATATCTGACTAATTATTTAAGAAAAATAGAATTTAGGAAATTTATTTGATTAAAAAAGTTGGAAAAGAGGAGTTATACCAATCAAACAATTTCAAGTTGTCAAACAAGCTCCGACGCCTCAGCACGTACAAACGACTCTCACATCTGTAGAGGAGGGGTCAGCATATTAGAAAGTGCACTAGTAAGCAGCCGTAAATCGACTCACCTAAATAAACATATTAATCATGTGATGACGTAAAATTATTATGTGATATTTTTTTGACTTTATCTAGAGTCGTTTATATATATATATATATATAAATATATATATATATATATATATATATATATTTTATATATATATATATATATATATATATATATATATATATAAATATATATATATATATATATATATATATATATATATATATATATATATATATATATATATATATATATATATATATATGAGGAGGGATCCGTATTCCCTCACTTTTGCATCCCTCATGCATCCCCATGTTAACACCCGTTGCATCTTTGTTTAAGTCATTTAATCTTAACCGTTGAAAAATCAACGGCTAAGATTAGATGACTTGAGCAAGATCCAATGGATGTGAAAGAGGGGATGCGTGGGGATGCAAAAGTGAGGGGATGCGGATCCCTCCTCCTCTTTCTCTCTCTCTATATATATATATATATATATATATTTATATATATATATATATATATATATTTATATATATATATATATATATATATATTATATATATATATATATATATATATATATATATATATATATATATATATATTATATATATATATTTTTTGAAGAAATATATATATATATATATATATATATATATATATATATATATATGTATATATATATAAAAATATATATATATATATATATGTGTGTGTGTGTGTGTGTGTGTGTGTGTGTGTGTGTGATATGTGTGTGTGTGTGTGTGTGTGTGTGTGTGTGTGTGTAAGACCCAGTTTCTGAAATTGGGGTATTTTTGAAAATTTATTATTTTTATTATTTATTAATGGTGATTTAGTTATGTTATGAATTTTGGTAATTTTTAGTTAGATTAAAATTATTTTCTAAGTCATGGCTTATGACTTTGTGATTTTACTAGTGTAACCCAAGTGTAAACCCTAGAGATTTCATAACCTAGAAACTAACCATGATCATGTGAGCCTAGCCATAGGTTTAGAACATCAAATTAGGACTTTTTAGCCTAAAGGGTATTTTGGTAATTTTCTAGGATTTATTAGAATTTATTTGGATTTATGTAGTTTATTATTATTTAATTAGTGGATTAGTGTCATGTTAGCTTCTAACCTAGTTTAGTACTAATCTAGAGGTTAGCCACTAACCTAGAAGACTAAGTGGAAGATGTTGCTTTATGTCATAAATATCTAAGGTTAGATAAATATCTAGATACTATGTATACTTAGATATTTAGGTAGACCTAAAGAAAGATCTATTGGTCTTTACCTTAGAAGCTAAGTTACTTCACCTAGAAGGAACCCTAAATATCAAGCCTACCCCCCCATGGCAGCCCAACCCTACCCCCATCCTATATAATCACATCCCCTTATCATTTATGCCATTTTTTCATTGCACTTAAAACCTAGTTTTTCCCTCTACCTTCACACCCTCACCATTTAACCATTTCAACACCAAATTGAGCCAAACTTCTTGCATTGGAACCCCCTACTATTGAGGATGCTAAGGGGAGCTAGCTAGCTAGGTTGCATAGCATTTTGGGCACCATCAAGTGAAGAGGACACCCCCCCAAAATCTTGTTTTCATTGAGTTTTGCACTCATAGGTAATTGTCCCTAAACTTTGTTAATTTTGTGTTTTCTCTTCATATTTGCATGCATCTAGGTACTAGGGTACTGTAGGACAAATTTGGTGAAAATTAGAAGTGGTTTGGTGTCCGTATCGGACACGTATCATAGGGTAGAAACCCTTGTTTGTTGAAATGCCACATAGGATTGGTTTTTATGTTTTTCCAAAACAAATTACACTTTTGTGCACGACGCGGTCTGAACTCGCGTGTATCAGTCGTATTTTTACGACTGATACGGGGTTCGTTCTGTGTCCACGCGTGTCGTGGACACGTGTCAGGGTGTGGAACGTGTAGCCATACGTGTGGGCTACACGTATGCACGACCACGAGACGTGTCGTGTCTCGTGGTGTGTCCACGAGCTCCTGGAACGCGTGCACGACACTGTTATTGTGTACGCGTATCGGAGCTTACCCGAGTGTTTGTTTTGCGTATTTGGACACGTGAAACTGTGTCGTGGTGTCGTGTCAGGAACCTAGGACACTAGTATATCTATGGGGCATCAATTACCAACCATTAGTGTCGAGCCATAGGTCAGTTTAGTGCACGAATTTGGGTTTACCTATTATCAAGTGCATTGTTCCCTGTTTTTGGGATATTTCCCAGTTTCTGAAAATGGATTTCAAACCCAAATTTAATATGTTTTATACATTGTATTAGTGTATTTTAGTATGTATATATGTAGTATATATGTATGTGTGAGTGTGGGTGAATTTTGGGGGTATTTGGTAGTGTATATAGGGAGTTGTGTGTATATACATATATATGTATATATGGACTGTGTGTGTGTGTGTTGAGGGCTGGATTTGGTTCCAGGAACCACCCCCCTTCCCTTCCTGTCCTGTCCAGCCTTACTCTCCCTTACTGTTATGTCCTGCACTCTCTCTCACTCTATGTCTCTCTCTCTCACTTTCTCTCTATATATATATGTAATATATATATATATAGTTTCTTCCCTCTCTATATGTAAGTTATATATATATATATATATATATATATATATATATATATATATATGTATATATATATATGATATATATATATATATTTGTATTAGTTCTCATGAAGTATCATTATATATATATATATATATATATGTGGGTGATGGTATGATATATAGTATTTTACATATTGGGATATAGGTAGTAGATAGATGTGTATAACTATATATATATATATATATATATATATATATATATATATATATATATATATATATATATATATATATATATATATATATATATATATATATATATATATATATATATATATATATGTACTTGTGTAGAGATGGAAACCCTATGACTAGCCTATGGCCAAGATTATTAGCCTATGGCTTGGGGCTAGCCCTAATGACCCAAAACCCTACTTGTTAACCCTTGATTACTAAGGGTTGACCAAAGTCAACCTTAGGTCAAAGTTGACCTAGTTAACCTAGAATTGACTAGGATTGACCTAAAATGACTAGTTTAACTAGTTGACTAGTAAGACATAGTTTGACTAGATAATTGACCATTGTTGACCAAAGTCAACTATAGGTCAAACCTTGACCAAATTGACCTAAAATGACTTGGATGAACATAGAAGGACTATTTGACTTGAGTTTGACTAAACTAGATGATTAGGTTGACCATATAGATTATGAGGGTAATCCTATATAGATGAAGATATGTATGGGGTTAAGTGAGATACTTAGAGTTGAGTCATGACTTGAGTTGGAGAATAGGATTAGCTTCATTATAGGATTAAGGTTGGTATTGTATTATATGTATTTATGTGTGGTATACTTTGTATAGGTAATTATAGTATAGTATCTTAGGTATTCTAAGGCATGTTAGCCTATGATGGTTTGAGTTAGCCTTATAGAGTTTGACTGGATGTTGACCATTAGTCAAGATTAACCTAATTGTCTTATTGACTAGTCTATGATTAACCAAAACCTTAGTTAGTCTAAGATTGACCTAGACTTTGACCATGTTGACTAGTATTGACTAATCTGACCATTATTGACTAAGCCCTAGATAACTTGACTAGTTTGGCTAGAATATTTGACCAAGGGTTGACTTTAACCTAGATTAGACTTGTTTAACCTTGTTTGACCTTGTATGACTTAGTTTAACTTCTTGTGACCTAGTATAACTTAGTTTGACTGTAGTGTTGACCAAGTTTGACTTTGACCTAGATTGGCTTAGAATTCATATAGATTGTATCGTAGATTTCATTTACCTTCATTTTGGACATGTCATAACTGTATTGCTCTATTTTAGGACATTGTGACCCTGGTACAGACATCTGATATTACACTACTCTTTCCAGAATAACAGGCGAGTACATTCTCTGATAATTCTCTCATTTATTTGTCGATTACTGTATTTTAGTTCTAGTTAGTTCTATGTGATTCTCTGTATCAACACGTATGGATATTTCTGGATTCATGTATCGACACATACCTTACTTGCTGGCCTCTATTACTAGAGTCATTAGTATCATTCTGGAATCATCACGTATTGGCCAGACTCATCTCGATTCTTTTGTCGATTTTGGATTCACTTGCTGGGCGGGGAAATATTGAGTAAGACATGTAGACATACCCCAAATCTGGAATCTCCAACTGGAATCTACTGGAAGCATAGCCATCTCTTGCCTGATCCGTAAGAGATGTGCCTGATACCTACAGCCGCTTGCATGTCGACCTCGGTATTTTAAAATACACTGTTAGATCATAGTTGGACTCACCCTGGTTTCATTGATCACTGTTGGACTCATCTTGTACTGGAAATTATCTGGTATCAGATTATATGGACTGGACTCACACTGGAATTACATTAGACTTATATCGTACTGTCTGGACTCGTACATATTATTCTAGTTCAGTTAGCTTTTATTACAGTCTTCATTGCCATGATTCTTCTCTTGTTTTAGTTACCTTTCTTTTCTTGTATCTTACTGCCTCTCTATGCCATCATTACCTGTATAGAACTGACATGCTCATCAATAAAACTGTCTATAACTGTTTTATAGTTCTTTGTCATTTACTTGGGTTTTTCTAGATGAGTTGTACTCGTTTCCGTCCTGATTGGACCTGTTGAAAATATTACAGATGATAATACTGAGGACACATGCCCTGCTTACCATGGACCTGGCGAGGGATTAGCTACCTTTGGTCCCGACTCTCAGGAGTGATTCAGAAGATTAGCTAGTAGACTACTTTAGCTTTCATGTTTTGGCTTGTTGTATTAAAATTAAGATATTGAGTCTGTATTAAGTTGGTTTGAAATATTGGTGTATTATTTTAGTAGTTAGTTGTTGTTGTCTTTAACTCCTTAGGTATAACTTCTGTGTTATCTTTTCGTGTTTAGACTGTGTTTGAGTAGATCATACCCTTTACTTGCCCTCCATTCGGAGCTGATATCTGGACAAGTACTTTTTATATTCACTGCATGAGATTAGTTAGCAACCTAGGACAGCTTACTACCGCCGACACTGCGGCGTAGGCTGGACGTAACCACTTCTCGTGCCCCTATACAGGGTGCGGGTCGTGACACGTTTTTAGTGGTGGCCCATGCAGGTTTGTCGACTAAATTGTTTGGTTACGTTATTGTACCAAGCATGCCTGCAATTAGGAACTTAAGGTAATTAGACAACATTAGGAATGACGCTTAGAACACCTAGAGGAATACTAGGATTGCAACATAGGAAATACAACACATGCTTGCTATTATAATTAGATTTTCTTGTCTATGATTGTTTTGCTTAAAGAGTCCTTATAAGTCTTTTTATTGTAATTAGATGGTGCTTACTCGTTCATCCCGGTATGTCTCACCTGAGAATGACACACTCCTCATCCAGTCAGCTAACCAGTTGACTGATACACCTCCACCTTCACCTACCACATTCCTCCACTCCACAGATCCACAAACCCAGATACCACAACCACCTTCTACATCACAGTCCCAGCAGGACCCAATACTTCCACCACCCCCTATCACTATACCTACCCAGGCTTCCGTCACACTCGACGGGAACCAACTGCTCATTCTGATCCAGGGGTTCCTAGCAACCCATCAGGAGCAGACTACCCTACTCCGCCAGAGCATGGAGCATTCTGAGGGACGTACCGTGGTCCCACCACCTGTAGAGCCGCGGTAGAGAGCAGGGACGATCAAGGACTTCATAGGTCTGAATCCCAAGGAGTTCTTAGGGACTGAGGGCATAGTAGTAGCAGATGACTCGTTAGACTCGGTAGAGAGGAAGCTCATTGGAGTTAGGATGCCAGATGACCTCCAGGTCGAGGCAGCAGGATTTTTGCTGATAGACTTGGCAGGAGTTTGGTTCCGGAATGAGCCGTTATTCGTGAGAGGGAGAGCCACTTGAGATCAGTTCAAGACCGAGTTCAAGAAGAAATTCTTCTCGACCACTGCTAGAGTAGCCATGGGGCTACGATTCCAGAACATCCAGCAGGGGAACCGTTCTGTTGACGAGTATGCGGCATAGTTTAGTCGCCTGAGCCGTTTCGCTCCTAGTCTAGTTGCTGACCCTGAGGAGATGACGCGTAGGTTTTGCCGTGGTCTAGTTCCAGACATTGGCATTCTTATAGTGGCGAACGGTATGACTGACTACTACCAGAGCTTAGAGTTAGCCCGGAGTATCGAGGAGCGTCTTCTATCTTGCAAGAGGCCGGCTTCTGTACACATTGAGGGACCCTCCAAGCGTCAGGCTTTCCAGCAGAAAGTGCCAACGCTGCACCAGCAGACATATCATCCTCCCACACCACATCATTCGTCCCCGCCAGTTAGAGCCCCGGGACCCCGGCAGCATCAGTATAGGGGTCAGGACCCGAAGACGATCAGTTGTTCATACTGCAGGAAGCAGGGACACATCAGGGAGCAGTGTAGGAAGAGGCTGAAGGTTTGCTATAACTGTGGGTCTGATACTCACCAGAAGATGGATTGTCCTATTGTACCTCCTTATATGGGGGCTAGGCCACCTGTAGCTCAGCACCAGAGGGGTGGAGCTTTTGCGATGACGGTCGAGGAGACCAACGCTGCAGGTGACGGGTTAGCAGGTTTGTCTTTTCTGCCCTTCCTTTCCCATCTTGTTGTATGATTCCATTAGTACCTGTCAGGATATGCTTGTGATGTGCTAGATAGTGTAGTTACCCTGTTCAAGACTGTGGAATCACGACCAGTAGGACTATGATTGCATGTTATCTTTTGACTCTGATTGACTGGGGTTTGACCTAGAAGGAGTACGACTATCTTAATTTTGAGGACGAAATTTCTCTAAGGAGGGTAGACTTGTAAGACCCAGTTTCTGAAATTGGGGTATTTTTAAAAATTTATTATTTTTATTATTTATTAATGGTGATTTAGTCATGTTATGAATTTTGGTAATTTTTAGTTAGATTAAAATTATTTTCTAAGTCATGGCTTATGACTTTGTGATTTTACTAGTATAACCCTAGTGTAAACCCTAGAAATTTCATAACCTAGAAACTAACCATGATCATGTGAGCCTAGCCATAGGTTTAGAACATCAAATTAGGGCTTTTTAGCCTAAAGGGTATTTTGGTAATTTTCTAGGATTTATTAGAATTTATTTGGATTTATGTAGTTTATTATTATTTAATTAGTGGATTAGTGTCATGTTAGCTTCTAACCTAGTTTAGCACTAATATAGAGGTTAGCCACTAACCTAGAAGACTAAGTGGAAAATGTTGCTTTATGTCATAAATATCTAAGGTTAGATAAATATCTAGATACTATGTATACTTAGATATTTAGGTAGACCTAAAGAAAGATCTATTGGTCTTTACCTTAGAAGCTAAGTTACTTCACCTAGAAGAAACCCTAAATATCAAGCCTACCCCCCCATGGCAGCCCAACCCTACCCCCATCCTATATAATCACATCCCCTTATCATTCATGCCATTTTTTCATTGCACTTAAAACCTAGTTTTTCCCTCTACCTTCACACCCTCACCATTTAACCATTTCAACACCAAATTGAGCCAAACTTCTTGCATTGGAACCCCCTACTATTGAGGATGCTAAGGGGAGCTAGCTAGCTAGGTTGCATAGCATTTTGGGCACCATCAAGTGAAGAGGACACCCCCCAAAATCTTGTTTTCATTGAGTTTTGCACTCATAGGTAATTGTCCCTAAACTTTGTTAATTTTGTGTTTTCTCTTCATATTTGCATGCATCTAGGTACTAGGGTACTGTAGGACAAATTTGGTGAAAATTAGAAGTGGCTTGGTGTCCGTATCGGACACGTATCATAGGGTAGAAACCCTTGTTTGTTGAAATGCCACATAGGATTGGTTTTTATGTTTTTCCAAAACAAATTACACTTTTGTGAAGCCCTAGACTTGCTGATCACGAACCAACTTGACTGAGCACGTTTTCGTGCTATGTCCGTGTCCAAATTGGACACGAACCCACTGCACGAGCACGCGCGTACGTGTCCTGCTACCCTACCCCTCGTACTCACTGCACAGTGCACTTGGACATGTGTAACTTGACACAGACAAGGGGGCAATGTCTGCAAACATGCCCCCAAAGTCTCGTGTCGCGTCGTTCGTGTCGAGTGAGAAAACTCACTCGCACTGGACACGCGCTGTCAGCGCACACGCGCGCAGGCACGACTTTGAGCGTGTCGTGTCGCATGGACACGACACTAGGGTGTCTCGTTGTGACACGGGCATGAAGCCCTATTTGTGGCGTACACGTGAACATGAGCACGTGGTGCATCGTGTCCTGTGTCGCGAGCACGACGCGTGCAACCGCGTGCACGACGCGGTCTGAACTCGCGTGTATCAGTCATATTTTTACGACTGATACGGGGTTCGTTCTGTGTCCACGCGTGTCGTGGACACGTTTCAGGGTGTGGAACGTGTAGCCATATGTGTGGGCTACACGTATGCACGACCACGAGACGTGTCGTGTCTCGTGGTGTGTCCACGAGCTCCTGGAACGCGTGCACGATACTGTTATTGTGTGCGCGTATCAGAGCTTACCCGAGTGTTTGTTTTGCGTGTTTGGACACGTGAAACTGTGTCGTGGTGTCGTGTCAGGAACCTAGGACACTAGTATATCTATGGGACATCAATTACCAACTATTAGTGTCGAGCCATAGCTCGGTTTAGTGCACGAATTTGGGTTTACCTATTATCAAGTGCACAGTGCACTGTTTCCTGTTTTTGGGATATTTTCCAGTTTTTGAAAATGGATTTCAAACCCAAATTTGATATGTTTTATACATTGTATTAGTATATTTTAGTATGTATATATGTAGTATATATGTATGTGTGAGTGTGGGTGAATTTTGGGGGTATTTGGTAGTGTATATAGGGAGTTGTGTGTATATACATATATATGTATATATGGACTGTGTGTGTGTGTGTTGAGGGCTGGATTTGGTTCCAGGAACCACCCCCCTTCCCTTCCTGTCCTGTCCAGCCTTACTCTCCCTTACTGTTATGTCCTGCACTCTCTCTCACTCTATGTCTCTCTCTCTCACTTTCTCTCTCTATATATATGTAATATATATATAGTTTCTTCCCTCTCTATATGTAAGTTTTATATATATATATATATATATATATATATATGTATATATATATATATATGATATATATATATATATATATATATATATATATATATATATATATATATATATATATATATTTGTATTAGTTCTCATGAAGTATCATTATATATATATATATATATATATATATATATATATATATATATATATATATATATATATATATATATATATATATATGTGGGTGATGGTATGATATATAGTATTTTACATATTGGGATATAGGTAGTAGATAGATGTGTATAACTATATATATATATATATATATATATATATATATATATATATATATATATATATATATATATATATATATATATATATATATATATATATATATATGTACTTGTGTAGAGATGGAAACCCTATGACTAGCCTATGGCCAAGATTATTAGCCTATGGCTTGGGGCTAGCCCTAATGACCCAAAACCCTACTTGTTAACCCTTGATTACTAAGGGTTGACCAAAGTCAATCTTAGGTCAAAGTTGACCTAGTTAACCTAGAATTGACTAGGATTGACCTAAAATGACTAGTTTAACTAGTTGACTAGTAAGACATAGTTTGACTAGGTAATTGACCATTGTTGACCAAAGTCAACTATAGGTCAAACCTTGACCAAATTGACCTAAAATGACTTGGATGAACATAGAAGGACTATTTGACTTGAGTTTGACTAAACTAGATGATTAGGTTGACCATATGGATTATGAGGATAATCCTATATAGATGAAGATATGTATGGGGTTAAGTGAGATACTTAGAGTTGAGTCATGACTTGAGTTGGAGAATAGGATTAGCTTCATTATAGGATTAAGGTTGGTATTGTATTATATGTATTTATGTGTGGTATACTTTGTATAGGTAATTATAGTATAGTATCTTAGGTATTCTAAGGCATGTTAGCCTATGATGGTTTGAGTTAGCCTTATAGAGTTTGACTGGATGTTGCCCATTAGTCAAGATTAACCTAATTGTCTTATTGACTAGTCTATGATTAACCAAAACCTTAGTTAGTCTAAGATTGACCTAGACTTTGACCATGTTGACTAGTATTGACTAATCTGACCATTATTGACTAAGTCCTAGATAACTTGACTAGTTTGGCTAGAATATTTGACCAAGGGTTGACTTTAACCTAGATTAGACTTGTTTAACCTTGTTTGACCTTGTATGACTTAGTTTAACTTCTTGTGACCTAGTATAACTTAGTTTGACTGTAATGTTGACCAAGTTTGACTTTGACCTAGATTGGCTTAGAATTCATATAGATTGCATCGTAGATTTCATTTACCTTCATTTTGGACATGTCATAACTGTATTGCTCTATTTTAGGACATTGTGACCCTGGTACAGACATCTGATATTACACTACTCTTTCCAGAGTAACATGCGAGTACATTCTCTGATAATTCTCTCATTTATTTGTCGATTACTGTATTTCAGTTCTAGTTAGTTCTATGTGATTCTCTATATCAACACGTATGGATATTTCTGGATTCATGTATCGACACATACCTTACTTGCTGGCCTCTATTACTGGAGTCATTAGTATCATTCTGGAATCATTTCTGGAATCATCACGTATTGGCCAGACTCATCTCAATTCTTTTGTCGATTTTGGATTCACTTGCTGGGCGGGGAAATATTGAGTAAGACATGTAGACATACCCCAAATCTGGAATCTCCAACTGGAATCTACTGGAAGCATAGCCATCTCTTGCCTGATCCGTAAGAGATGTGCCTGATATCTATAGCCGTTTGCATGTCGACCTCGGTATTTTAAAACATACTGTTAGATCATAGTTGGACTCACCCTGGTTTCATTGATCACTGTTGGACTCATCTTATACTGGAAATTATCTGGTATCAGATTATATGGACTGGACTCACACTGGGATTACATTAGACTTATATCGTACTGTCTGGACTCGTACATATTATTCTAGTTCAGTTAGCTTTTATTACAGTCTTCATTACCATGATTCTTCTCTTATTTTAGTTACGTTTCTTTTCTTGTATCTTACTGCCTCTCTATGCCATCATTACCTGTATAGAACTGCCATGCTCATCAATAAAACTGTCTATAACTGCTTTATAGTTCTTTGTCATTTACTTAGGTTTTTCTAGATGAGTTGTACTCGTTCCCGTCCTGATTGGACCTGTTGAAAATATTACAGATGATAATCCTGAGGACACATGCCCTACTTACCATGGACCTGGCGAGGGATTAGCTACTTTTGGTCCCGACTCTCAGGAGTGATTCAGGAGATTAGCTAGTAGACTACTTTAGCTTTCATGTTTTGGCTTGTTGTATTAAAATTAAGATATTAAGTCTGTATTAAGTTGGTTTGAGATATTGGTGTATTATTTTAGTAGTTAGTTGTTGTTGTCTTTAACTCCTTAGGTATAACTTCTGTGTTATCTTTTCGTGTTTAGACTGTGTTTGAGTAGATCATACCCTTTACTTGCCCTCCATTCGAAGCTGATATCTGGACAAGTACTTTTTATATTCACTGCATGAGATTAGTTAGCAACCTAGGACAGCTTACTACCGCCGACACTGCGGCGTAGGCTGGACGTAACCACTTCTCGTGCCCCTATACAGGGTGCGGGTCGTGACAGTGTGTGTGTGTGTGTGTGTGTGTGTAGTCTAAGTGAGTCCAGTACTTGTAGAGAAGGGGTCAACATATTGGGAGAAATGCACTAGTGAGTGGCCTTAACTTGACTCACCTAAATCAATACAGCAATCATGTGAGGACATGTAAAATTATTATGCGATCTTTCTACTTCTCTTAGAGTTTGTTAACAATGTGTGTGTGTGTATGTGTGTTAGGATTCATTTAATATAAATGTGTATGTGTTAAGAGTCCAACCCTGTATAACAATTGTTGACATTCATAATATTTATATATATGTAAAGTCAATGCAAACAAATTTTAAGGCATGAAAATAAATAACATTAGCATGCAGTCTAACTATATGACAATCACTGGTAACACATCATCTTGGATTATATACGTAATTTAGATGTGCCATTCCACTCCGGGTAGCTAGCCCCACTGAAAGTTCCGTAATACCTCGTGCATGAAGTACGTTCTATATAATTTTCCCTAAGCCGAATCGATCCAGGTTCATCGGACCACGTTCCATAAAAAATCAAACCTTGTGCATAAGTTATCCATGGCCATACAAAATGCATGAATAATTTAACTATAAAAAAATATGTATGAATGGTACAAAAACTGAAATAAAGCAATGCAGAACTCTACTTGTACAACAGTTCATTCTTTTGATATCTATTGTTCCATTCGATGTTCCGATTTGTGATCCATTGGTCCCAAACCATTCTAACTATTTTGTGGTATAAAACACAACCCGACAGTTCCATGGTACCACACGCATATAGTATTTTCCAATCGAGGGATTTCTACCTTGATGACTCAACAGTCCCAAATATTTTGACATAATTTCATATCACTACGACAATTATAATATTTCATATGTCTATAACAATAACACAATAGTTAACATGTATATAACAACACAATATTCCATATTTCTGAATAGCATGTCAACAACAATAAGATTATTGTCTTTTATATTTTTTTATTTTACTTTGCATTAACAAATTCATGGAATATATAAACAAATACTAACAAAAGTTCTTTTTATTAAGGTGTGAAGGTAAATGAGATAATGATCGAAATCACATACTATGATGAATACCTATCTGCCTCGACTGAGAAGATACTGAACGACTCTTCAAAAAAAAATTTAATGTGATGCTCGATCTTCTTAGTTGGTATAAGCATATAAGCGAGTCATGCTCCATAAACCATCAAATCTGACCAAATTAAGCAAGTCTATATAACTCCTCAAATCTCTTAATTTTTTGCATAACTCAAACCAACATATTCAATCCAAGAAGTTAACATATGGCTCCGCTCGGAGCGGGACATTACGCCGATCACAAAGATATCTGAATAATTTTTTCACGTGAATCCAAGTTCAATCAGGCCATTTGTGCCAACAAAGTCCAATGCATCACATGGAGCGGGACATTACATTGTAGGCAATAGGATTATCTTGTATACTAAAGGAACCCAACTTGTATTTTATAACTATGACCATAATGGTAGGTGTTGGTATACGTAGTATTATGTAACTGGTCTAGTACCACCCTCATTCTCTGTATTACAGCACTGGGACATGACATTAAGTGTTTAGCGTACTTACGACTTATTTTAAGATAAGCTACACTTATTAAATGAGTTGGCATACAATATGGATCTTTTTCGAATTTAGCAAACTCCGTCCTAGAGCATCAGTAGTAGTTGGGACTCTTAAATACAATTTGGGGCCCAAATTAAAAAAAGGTGAATGTAGAATGGATTTGATTTTTATGAGAATATTAGAAAATGATAAATTGAGCTCTGGTCCCAAAGATTGTATGGTCAAAAATTAATGTGGGAAAAAATAATGTAAAATCTAGCATCTTGAAAGTTGGACTCCCAATTGGAACTTACTATTCTACACAATGAGTTCCTAAAATCTAGAATCTAGAAATTGGGAGGCCCAACCCTTAGCACCTATGGATGGGATGAGACTGAAATTGTAGAAATTGAGACTAGAGATTGAACTTACTATTCTACAAAATGAGCTCCTACATGCTAAATGTAGAATCTAGAAATTGTGATGAGCCTTACTAATGATGCTCGTGACCACTTATATAATAACCATCACAAATAGTATATAATAAAGTAATAAAACAATCATGATGACTAATAAAATCAATAATATTAATAATAGTAATAATAATAAGTGTAAATGTAAAATGTGGGGTGATATATAAAGAGTTTGAAAAAACCCTTTATGTCTCTTAAAGTTTCAACTTTGTCACCCTTATGAATCCAATTTGACAATTTTATTGTATAAAAGAAAGCTAATTATCTATCAAAGAACAACATTAGAATATAATAATTAAATATTGAGAAAATAAATGACATATTTTAACAAATACCTCTGTTTTAAATGTTAAAACTAGTATATACCCCCACCTTTTTATTAAACTAGGAAATGCCCCAAATTACGTGTAAAACAATAATAATTTTAGTTAAAATAGTGGAGGCATATCTTCTTCTTCTTCTTCTTTTTTGGTTCCATACAAAGAAATGGGAGCATTTGCTCGTTTTGTAAAAAAAAAAAAAAGGCATATGCTAGTTTCTATATTTAAAACGAAAGCATTTGCTAAAATATCCCAATATAAATTAACCAAACATTTATGGGCCTGACTGACATCCACGAGAACAAGCAAATTGCTATGGAATTATTTTCCTTTTGCATTCTTCCCCTCCTATTTCTCTCTCCATATTACCAACCTAGAAAATAGAGGTTGTCCTAACAATTTTTTTCAATGGCCCACATTATTTCAAATCTCATGATATCTATCCTTCTTGCCAAAATTGAATGCTAGAAATAAAAGAAAGATATTTGGGGATGGAAATGACAAAAGCACTTGTAATTTCTATTAAAATAATTTTCAAATTGTATCAGGTTTGGACTTTTGTTTGTAAAATTCCTTTCGATTACATAAAGCTATCCTCCAATTGAACAAAAAGGAAGATGGAAGTTCTAGTTCATGGATCTATTTGCCAACAAGCGAGCCATGTGTTTCCAGAAATCAATTAAGAGTCCATTTTTGTTCGCCCACCTAAACTAGGTGAAATGTTTACCTCCAATAAAAAAATAGATACGTGACATTTTTATTCCACACAAACCATTGTAGGTGGTTTTGCTCACCCATCAAAGTGATTTTGATCTTTAATTTGCCATGTGTCCATTTTTTATTGAGGGTGAACATCTCATCTAATTTTGGTGGGTGAACAAAATGAACTCCTGAATTAAAAAGGTCAAGGAACAAATA
This sequence comes from Iris pallida, assembly GCA_029216955.1. Taxonomy (NCBI): domain Eukaryota; kingdom Viridiplantae; phylum Streptophyta; class Magnoliopsida; order Asparagales; family Iridaceae; genus Iris; species Iris pallida. The sequence goes on from JANAVB010001400.1 coordinate 2,990,635, forward strand.
GGCAAATATGCAACACTTTCAAAGGATGAAGAATTGTGATGGTCGGTTGAAACCATTTAATATTTTTTATTTAGTGTTAATCGTGGTGACCTTTTGGACTATTAGAGACCACATAATGTCATATTAAATAAAATTTCGAATTAACTTTTTATAGGGCTTTGTTATTACTAATAATTTTTCATCCTAACTTTTATGTATCATAATTTCAAGAAAATACTTGACTCCCATAGTTGCTTTTTCCCTGTATAAACTTATTATTAAAAATAACTAGACTCTTATAAAAATAATAACTACATCTCCGGAGTCAATTCCAGCATTTTAGAGGCCCAAGGCAAGTCCCCCAAATGAGGTCTTCGTCTCTCTATATAATTTTTTTATAAATTCATAATCCAGTAAATCCAAAATGCAATATAATTAGTTCTTGAATACACATAAATTATCACCGAGATCCAATAAATTAAACAACTACAAATTCTAAAAGAAAAGAGGTTATAGATTGAAAGAAAAAAAAGAAATATAAGGGTTGTTTAGTATTAGGGTCTCACATTATAGTAGATATTAGGGCTTGAGTCTCGAAATTATCCAATGTTAGGGTTTGCCACTATTCATTAACCTACGTAAACAGTGATCTCGAGACCCAAATCTTAACGTTAGACAATTTCGAGACCAAAATCCTAATATCACTATTATGTGAGACCCTAATACTAAACATCCCAAAATATAATTAAAAGATACCAAGATAGTTAAATGATTAGTAATCGGTGGCTTCTCGCTGCTTCAGGCGAACGACGTCCGACGACGGACCAAGGTGGCGACATTACCAGAAAATAACGAATTAGCAACGCTTCAAAACATCGTAAAAATGACATAAAAACTTCGCTAATCTGAATCTACGATGTTTTCTGCGACGTTTCATCGACGTTTCAATTTTGCTAGTCACTGATTCTCGCAGATTTGTGACGCTTTGCAACTTCAACGAAAACGTCGCAGATTGGCGACGCTTTGCGACATCCTCAGAGACATCGTAGAATTGCGACGCGCTTTGCGACGCCCATAGATGTCACAGTTGTCATGCCCTAGTCCCGTAGGACCGATCGTCCTCGCTAAGGCGTGATGTCGTACGAGCCTAGATTGCACTCGTGCAAGGCAAATTCCCTAACGGCCGATTTCAATAGCTTGCGATGGGGTCGTCGCACAGAAGTTTTAAGAAGAAACATTGAATAACAATAGTGAAAACTTAAAGCAAAATACAAGTCATTCAAAATGCTCTTTATTGATATTAAAACAAAGGTTATAATATGGCACGAGGCCACGATTACAATTACTCAGTCTCACTCATCTCACAATACAAGTTACTCAACGCTTTCTCATCTCTCAGTACAATTTGACGTGCCAGCAGATGCTTCAGATAGGCGATGTCCATATATTATGTCCCGTATAAGTTCTGACTCCAAGCGGCCGTACACCTCAAAACGCCAAGGAACTTCGTGCCTCGGCGCATCCAAGCGAGCTTTGTGCTAATGAGCTTCTACATGTGCTTGCACATAAACACTGTGTGGGTGTCAGTACTCAACTGTACTGGCGGAGTGAGCTCCTCGCCCATCCATACAAAACAAATATGTTCATTTACTTTGTGCAACATAATCCCTTTATGATTGTCTTTCTATTCTTGCCTTAGAATTAATTTTAGGACATGAACTCTTGGCCCATTTTGTGTCTCTAGACCATCACCGTGCCTTGCACCAACTATCATGCCCCGATTCGACAAACCATTCGTCCCCGTTAGTATTATGCCGAATCGATCGTCCTCGCTATAAGACATGATACCATACGAGTTTGGAATTGTTAACTACAACAAATATGGCCTATAATAGCATGCGCAGAACGCTATAGAAAGCCTTCTGTAGCGTATTTTGTCCGCTATAATTGTCCACGCTATAGTTTGTCAAGGCATGTGAACGCTATAATATTATAGCGTTCTTGAATGTTGTAGATGGATTATAGCATTCGTGTATGCTATGGATGGTTTATAGCGTTCGTGAATGCTGTGAATGCTTTATAGCGTTCTTGAATGTTGTAGATGGTTTATAGCATTCGTGAGTGCTATGATTATTTATAGCGTTTGTGAATGCTGTGGATGCTTTATAGCGTTCGTGAATGCTGTAGATGGATTATAGCGTTCATGAATGTTGTAACATTCAAGAATGTTGTTGATGAATGATAGTGTTCATGAACGCTGTAGACGGTTTGATTTATTATAGCATTCGTCATATGCTATCGTGATAGTAGCCGACAGTTTTGGAAACGCTATTACATGTAGACATTTTGAGTGCTATAAATCTGCTACATAATTTCATATCTAAATAACCTGTTTTGTACCACATACAAATAACCATAGAAATTTATACTAAATCGCAATTTTGATTTCAACAATTTCAATCGCAACTTCTATTTCGATCAATAAAGATATAGGAAAGGTTTGCCAAAATATGAACATGTTTCATTAAAACATTCAAGATGTGCAAAAAGTAGTTGTCATTAAAATATTCAATATGTACAAAAAGTAGTTGTACGCCTAGTAGTCCAAAATAAACCATTCCATTTACAAAATATTTGTAGGCCAAAAAATAGCTCGATCGCCTCTTTCCTTCTAGCTATCCACAACCATCAAAAATTTATACGCCAACCTACACAAAATTGAGAAGAAAACACATTATTATATAAAAAATAAGTTCACACAAGATCCTATATTGATGAACAAGATTTATTTATCTTCAACTGAAGAAACGACAAAAACTATTTTATTTTTCGGAAAGCAAGAAAAAGAAGGAAACTGAAAAAGTGTCTATAATTGTGATTTATTTATTCGACTAGAGCTAGAAATGAACTTAATTTCTGCAGGGCAACTAGATAGAAACATTTGACACCATAAAATGAACTAAGAGTGTTACCAAACAGCTTTTACTCCTACTTCCCAAAGAATACGCAAAAATAGCCCTGATAAGCAGTAGTAAACCAGATGCTGTCAAAACTTGGATAATAGTTCAGATAAGTTCAGTTTTCCAAACTCAGTAATATTACAATTTTGGTTAAAAACATGCTTACTATTGTGTAGAACAATATGCGCCTATATATGCCATGTAAATTAGGTATGCAGGACCCTGAGACATCTATTAATGTCTTAACATGTCCAATAAAATTAATTCTTCAAGGAAAATAACATTAATAGATGTCTCCAAGAAACTATGATTTGAAGTTTATGTTGAGGAAAAAGACCAAGAATTTATTGAAGAACACCAATAGCATTGTATCCAAGGAAACATAAGAAAGGCAAAAGAATAGTAAATATTTAAGGTTTATCATAACTAGAAAGTTAACAATTTTCTGGTATTAGGAAATGAATTCACCCGAGGTTTGCAGGATGTCAAACAGGAAAGATCAAAATTGGTCAAAGACACATGCCCATCTCTTTGGAGCAATATATTTTCTGGCTTCATGTCTCTATAAATTATACCTACAAAAGATAAGAAGAATGTAACTGTTGACGGCATTGTACTAAAAATATGGTCATTCAAGGTGCTACGAAGATAATATATTCAGTAATAAAGTTTGATGTTCAGCTAATACTAAGCTAACTACAAAAGATAAGAAGAATGTAACTGTTGACAGCATTTTCTGGCTAATACTAAGCTAACTACAAAGCACAGAGAAAATGAGGTATAGGCAATAAAGTTTTAAACAAACATGTATAACAGAGTTTAACTCCTCAGAACATCAAACAAGGTGCCGAAGCAAATTACACAGTATTACAAGTGATCTGTGGTGGTTGTTTAACTTATTTATATAGCAGGAAGAGACGATCCCATCCGACTGTCATTTATTTATTCGACTGACCTCAGTTCTACATGGTCCAATTTTATTCCCTTCTACCGAACATAAAACCAGCCTTAAGGTAATAAAATCTGCAAGAGAAAGACTTAACAGAAAGTTATAGAAGACCAGTACTTACATCAATATATATGATCTGATACGGCCGATACCTACATCAATATATATGGATGGGGTTTTTTACAATGTCTATAACTGGTTCACATTACCCATACTGTGAAGATCAAGTTTGAATCATAAATCTCTGTCAGCATTAGACTTGCATCTAGTTGATTTAGTTAGCTTTTAGTTAATTTTTGTTTAATTTAGAAAAGTTATTCCCATATTTGGAACTCTCCTTAGCTTGGTTATACTGATGGGTTTCTATGCAAGTGTAATGAGTGGTTTCCTTATGGTAGTTACTTTCTAATTTTGAGCCAAAGTTCAAGGTTTGCTAAACAAGAAAATAACTCTAAACTAACAACTAGGGAAAAGAAGCAATCAGTGTATACAAGATGTAGAACAAGAATGATGATTCAATCATAAGGCCAATTTAGCAAAAGTTTCAAATGTGTATGTGTAATTCTAACTTCAACTAGAATGAAAACTAAAAACAAGAAATATTTGAAACCGAATTAGAATGGATCTAAAAAGGACCCCATAGGCTTAAAAGAAGTAATGGTACCGCTGCAGCAGATTTTCAATTTCTGGTTCTACATTGTTGAATTTTTTTTTCTTCAGGCTCCACTATTGGTGCCAATATACTCTCCTACAAATAATATTATGATGGACAAGTAACTGTAAATATCAACTACTTATCTCACTTTAGGTAACTACATGATTTAGACATTCATTGATATTTCCTCGCTTCACAGAGTTTTCAGGAAAAAAATGTTGAAGAACTCCGTTTGAGGACTATAAGCGCACCTACATGATAAGATTAAGTAGTACCCTATGGTAATTAAATTAAGAAAAGGGGATAATTATACTTGTGAAATAGCAGCATATCAAGCGAGCCCCCAAGCAGCTTCATTCACCACAAGATCCGATGGGCCGTTGGGGATGCTGACCACGGTACGCCTGCAAGAAGATCCATCAGTATATATAAAAATCTTTAGCTGAACATATACTTCAAAGAAACTAACAAGTGATAAGTAAGACTAATTAAAGACTTAAGGAAAGAAATTAAAACAATTAAGATACTCCAATCTGATGCAACCTGGAGAATACATAGATAAGACCAACATATTGTCTAAGAGAACTGCTCCATTTGTACTATATTGCTAAGATATCTATCCAGATCAATGCTCACAAAATGACGTAAACTACAAACATGGATAGCTTGGTGATTCAACTTTTCCATTCCTTGCATAAGAAAGTACTTACTGTAGAATCAGATATGTCCTCATGACTAGTACCTTGGTAAATAAAATTAATAAGAACATCACTTATGAGTACCTTGTAGTGTCAACTAGAAATAAGGTTGAAACCATATTTTATGACTGCTATAGTTTACTACACATTTTCTTGTAAATAGCAAGAAATAGACAATAAAAAAGAATTGCTTCTCAAAGACCAAAACATGGATAGGTATATAAAGTAGAACCTAACTTAAACCAGTGCTACATATAAGCTGGAACAATTAAACTTCCTGCCAGATAAAACATACTATGTCGTAATTAAACAAGAGAACAAAACATGTGTTAATGTCTGAGGAAGGGAAATGTGAAAGTCAAATAGATAGAACCTGAATGGCCTCAGGACTTGCAAATGTCTGAGGACACTTCCAGTGGTAAACACCAATAAGACAGAGTCTTGCACTGTCAGACTACTATTCAAAATTTGCTTCTGAAACCAAGTAGCAAGTGTGTGCAGTAGTGACCTGTACAAGAAATTTTAAGCTTCACATGTTTAGATGATCATGGTTCAACAAACTACCTACAAAGAAAGTACAATAAAATACAAACCTCACCTCGCTCTTTCAATAAGCAATCTACAAGATGAATTATAACAAGTTCATCATCCTTTGTTCTATTTGTTGTTATCATAGCCAAATTATCTTCCCACTCGTCTAGCATGGCATTGGCTAGAATCTGAAAGCAATTAAAAAAGATAATAAGCTTACTTGCACAAAAAGAACAAATAATATCATATATCATGCCAGCTCCTTCATGAAAAGGTTCCAAATATTAAAACAATAAGAATTTAGCACAGATCAAGGAAAGTTCAACTCTGAGAGAGTCGTACACAAGTTAGTTTAGAGTTGATATTACCATCCCTAGGTTGCTCCTATACTTTAGGCAACTTGTGGGTGGGGTATATGGGAGTAGAAGTCAGGATATCTCCAAAGTAAGTTATTGCTATACTTTAGACAACTTAAGAGTAAAAGCATTGCCACACTCATTTTTTCATGTAGATAGTGTAGTTATTATCTACATGCCCAGGTAGCTAATGATTTCCACTCAAATTAGGGTGGAAGTTACACTAATTTGTTTCATCAACCATGTTTATCGCCCATTACTGATTGCACATAAGATTTCCTAATTCGGAGTCAATATAGTAATATACTTAAACTTTATGGAGGCGGCCTAGACATGCCACCCGGATAATCAACTTTCCTATAAATTAATACCTGAATGAAATGTAACCTCACTAGACAGCCTAAGAAGCATGGACACTCTGAAATTCATGTCTTGTCTATATTGGACACATGTATCGGATCTAGGTACGTGTCCACGTCCGCAAAGAAGTTGAGATCCGACGCCTCCGTCAACCCCTTCCACGTGTTCATGTGTACGTCTGTGTCCACCTTAACATCGATAGTGGCTGCTACCGAGGCCCTGGAGGCTGCAGAAAGCGGGTTGACAACAGAAAGACAGTCATATCGACGCGTGAGGGGGTTGACAGCATCGCAAGGCTGACGTCGCCACAATAATCCCTTGTTTTGATTAGTAAATACCTTAAGAATACAAACCTATCAAATTAGATCTAGATAATGGGTCAGAATTTGGATCTTAAACTCTTCGAAAAATCATGGAGGTAAAAATACAGTATTTGAATGGTACAGGATTACATACTGGCCATTAATAATTCACCAAACCAACACTAAACTAAAAAGGGGTACATTTACATATTCTGTTAAAGTCAAATGATAATAAAAAAAGTTTGAATATGTAAAAACTTATTAATTTGAAGATTACATATTCATTTCATAAATATCCAGTTGTTTATACGATTCATACATTACTAGATGTAGATATATTAGTTCCAGATCTAAATTAAGTTTGGATCCAACCTCAAAATAACCTTTCAAAGTATAGATGTGGATCAAGAACTCAAATATTTACTTTGGTAACATATTCTTTGTTCAATAGTAAGCAATTACTTTTTCTAGATCAAGATCTGAACCATTTTAGATCCAGATTTGAGAAGGAAAAAAACTTGATATGTCTCACCTTAGTCTTGGTGACGGAGTTGTTGACGTTGATGGACGGGAGAGCAGCGGTCCTACAGGCCTGTATGGGGTCCAGAGCTTCTCTCCGGGCGTTTCGGGCGGACGGTGTAGACGGGGGTGCGGTCAGAGGCGCCGGTGGAGGCGTCGGTGCCGCTGCAGGAGCAGAGGAAGGGGATGAGGAGGGTGGAGTTACGAGGGAGGAGGGCGGCATCTTGCCCCTCAATAACCTGCGAATGAATGAGTTGATGAAGGAAGGAAGTAGGAATCAGTGAGTGGGAGAGGGAGTTAGGGTTTGTAAAACTGACGATGATGAAGTATTTGAGGTTGGTGGACTCGAGGAGCTCGAGGACGTAGGAGAAATCGGGTCGATTGGAGACGGGGAGGAGGGCTTCAGGATCTCCTTCGACAGCGGGGACAATCTCTTCCACAGGATCTAACTTCCTATTTCTTTCTTTCTTCCTATCGATTTAAGGATTTTGTTGGGGGAGAGAGAGGAGGGGTGGAGATGGATCCCATCAGGTGAAGGAATGAGTTGTATTTGGACATCAGGGATTTAGGGATTTTTATTGGAACGATTTTTTTCTGAACACAAGAGATGCAAGAATACAGAGAGACCTCAAAAATTTTGAAGAAGGGAAAGGAAAAGGGAAAAACCTAGTTTTTTGCTGGTAATGAGCACCAATTTTTTAGCACACGCGGCAAAGTAAAAAAAAGTTGTGGGAAATAAAATTTAAGACAATACTTTAAAAGTGTTGTATAATTGTTTACGATATTTCTAAAAGTATTGTATTTAGCAGTAGATGAATGTTATAGATACTACAACATTCAGGAAACGCTATAAATAGATATTTCACTACAAGAATAAGGGCTTTTCTTGACGGTGATTCCCCGTCAAGAAATGGGTATCTTGACGGTTGCAGATCCGTCAACTAGGCCGGAGTCAAGAAAAGACCCCCCCCCTTTTCTTGACGGTCGCTGACAGGGCTTTTCTTGACAGTATTTTGCCGTCATGTTAACTAGTTTTCTTGATTGTTTTTAGCCGTCAAGATAGCAGTTTTTAGAAACCGTCAACGTAGGCAAAATCTTTTCTTGACTCCGGCCTAGATGACGGCCTTTAGCCGTCAAGAAAAGCATTTGTTTTGACGGGCAAAATCCGTCATGAAAAGCAGTAATTCACGGCTATTATACAGCATGATATGAATTAAAGTTGACGTTTGACAACCGTCAAGAGAAGCTATCCAAAGAACCGTCAAGAGAAGCTTGCCAAAATTCCGTCAAGAATTATATAATATCAATCAACCACACACAATATCAATCTAGAAGCTACACACATCAAATTAATATAAAATCCAAATTTTATATTAACAAACTGTATTGTTCATACAACAAAAACTTCCAATACGCATCCCAGAACATGTATTCTTCACTTGTCCAACCACAACATAATCCAACCATAAAGTACACATCTCATATCTGTTGTTTCCATACCACTTAAATATCCAAACCACAAACATCCATCACTTGTCACCACAAAACAAAATCCACCAACACTACAAAAATAAAACAAAAAAAGTAGCAAACCATATCGGAGCACATCCCTAGCCATATCCACAGCATTCTCCTATTCACAGCATGCATGTACCTTCATTTTTCAGCAAGTTCCTGAGAGAACAAGAACACAAAGTATCAACTCAGTATTACAGAATCTGAAGGCTAGCTATATTGAAAAAGTATAAAAGTTAGAAAGAAACAGCTCACAAAACTTCTAAGATGCACTAAGATATCCTTATTTGACTGGTGGTTTCCATTCAGCAAGCACTTTGATTGCCCAAACAAGAAATTTTTTGAAGCATTAGAATATTTAGTTTGACTTAATGGAAAAAATTTCTTCCTTACAGACTAGCAACAATACTTGCATAATCCTATAGTTGTTGAGTTTGTGTGGTATCTGGGACTATTATATCACCTACTTAAGGGCATAAAGTCATTTATTTAGGAAAAAAAATCCTTTTGAGCATTCATATTGGAGGCCAGTGACTAAAACTCAGATAAGTTATTTAACAAGTACGAGTGCTCACCTTACTTGCCTCCATGAGGATTTATACTCAACCCAAAACACCCCCAAATCCCTGATACCACTATACTTATCACATACTCAACCCAAGACCTAAAGCCTCTGAAATAGTTTAGGATATCAGATATCTACTCTAACATTCAAATCAGAAATCATCCTAACTAACATATCAATATATATATATACCTTCATATGAAATTAACTATACAACTAATCTATTGATACCTCACACTACTAAAATATCATCAAATAGCGACGTAATGTAGCGACGGCAAGAAATTACGTCGTCAGTAGCGACTTCTTTATAAACACGTCGCAAAATGTCGCTGGCTAGCGACGTTCTGCGACAGGAGTATACTAAGTCGCTGAATAGCGACGTTCAGCGACATATTATAAGTATATGTCGCCATGGTTGCGACGTTTAGCGACGTCAACACGTGACGTCGCTAAGTTATTTTACTTAGGGCACGCCGCTGCCTTCTTTCCTCCTCACTCTCACTCGAAAACCCCCGAAAATTTTAATTTTCCCCCCCACCCCACCCGGCGACTCCCTCCCCCTCTGTCAGTGCCCTCCCCCCCGGCAACCCCCTCCCCCCCGGCGACTCCCTCCCCCTCCGGCGAGCTCCTCCTCCTCGAGATCCTCCTCCTCGAGCTCCTTCTCCTCTTCCTCAGGTAAACCCTAACCTAACTCCTCTTCTTCCTCCTCCTCCTCTCCTACGGACACACACACACACACACGGACACACACGGACACGGACACACACGCACACACACACACACACACACAGACACGGACACACACACACACACACACACACACACACACACACACAGACACAGACATTGATATGCACGCCAAGTGTTTGTCAAAATGACTCAAAGAGCATCAATGCTCTAAATTTAAATTTTAACCTTTAGTTTAGGAGTGCTTTGCTATAGCTTTAGCATTGGTATGATAATCTAGCATACAAGAGTATAATAGAAGTAGTTATATTGATTGGGGGATTTGTGGTTTAAGTGGACTGTGGGTGTGTATTTGTGTGGGCTGTTTATTCCATATGTGATCAACCATGTATGACTGTCCAGTCATTGTATATATATATATAGACTCAAGTTTGTAAGTGTGAATGTATACATTGTTAGTCTCTTAGTAGGTCAGTCCATTGCCTTTATATCGATTCAATCCCTTAGCTTTGTTCAGTCAGTGAGCTTTGAACAGTCCACATTTGATCCACATGTTAGCATTTACCACTGTACAGTCCAGTTTGGGGGATTACCACAGTGTAATGTTCAGTCCCATATCCATTTGGTATCAACTATGTGTATCAGTCTTGCTTGGCATATTGCAGTCCATATTATCTCTTCATATCTGTCCAGGCATTTATTTAGTTCTAGTCCTATTATTTGTCTTGTATTCAGTTGTTCAATCCCATGACTGACATATAGATTAGGTATTGTTTGGTTGAAGGATTACCTTTTTAGTTCATTCCACCCTTGCACATCGACATTAGTTATCAACTTAGATGTCCAGCCTGTCCTTAAATCAGTTTTGAATCAATTATTCAGCCCCCAAATTGCTTATTGGTTAGTTTAGTCCCCTATTGAATATGAGTTCAGTTCCTGAGGTCACTTGACTAAATACTTGAGTATCAGTCCCTAACATCAAGTGTCTAGTCACCTAACAACCATGCATCAGTCCATGCCACACAGGTTCAGTCCTATTTTCACAAATGGGTCAGTGTTTGGAGTGTGGCTCAAGTTTGGGGCTTTTGATGAAAGGTATTCTTGTATCAGTCAACAGGTGGTCTATTTGAGTAACAGTCCTTGTAGATTTTATTTTCCTTAAACTGTAAATAGGACTGAGATTGGTTTTCCTATTCCTGAGATAAATTCACTGAATGTGTCAACTGATTCCCTTGAATAACTGAAATTGAATTGACTATTAACCAATAACGATAAGGTAAATGGTACCAATAACGATAAGGTAAATGGTACCAATAGCGATAAGGTAAAGGGTACCAACTTAAGGTATTGGTATTGGGATGCCAATAGCGATAAGGTAAACGGTACCTTGGTAGGTAATGACTAGAAATAGGATATTTGACTTAGATTGGACTAAGAGTTGAGAAAGTCAACTATAGGTCAACCCTTGACCTACTTTCATCTTGTTTGACTTTTTTTGACTTAGGTTGACCTTGTTTGACTTAGTACAATCTAGTTTGACCTAGATTGTATATCATTGATATTAGTAACTGTCTGCTACTAATGTGTGTCCCTAATAAGACGTAATATACGAATTTGTGCCTGTTGGATAATGTGTGTCCATCTTTGCAGAATTATTTCCAAATGGATATGAATTACTACTTGCGGAATCGTTCATGGATGTACAATCGTCGTCCTGATGATATATGTGGTGTGCGGGATGAATACATAGCGGAAGTAGAGCAGTTCCTGCAGTTTGCTAAGGCGTTTCCTCAGTACATGGACGGCACCAAAATTAAGTGTCCGTGTGTGAAATGTCATAACGTAAAATATTATCCAGAAGTAGAAGTGACATATCATTTGTACTCGAGGGGTTTCACGCCTAATTACCATCAGTGGACCGCACACGGAGAACTTGTGTCTTTAGCATCAGAGCCGGAGCCTTATATTGAGCCATATATGCATGCGGGACCTAATTTTATTTCAGATAATCATGCATACGACGACAGGTGCGTGAACATGGTTTTCGATGCTGCGGGGCCTAGTTTCGTTCATGATGCACCTGAGGAGGCACCGAACGTCGATGCTGCACAGTTCATGGAGTTGCTGGAGAATGCAAGGACTCTATTGTATCCTGGTTGTGAGGATCATTCACCGTTGGAGGTGGTTACAAGGCTGTTGAGCATTAAGTCAGATTTTAACATATCGCAAGAATGCTACAACCGAGTGTTGGAGTTGATTATAGAGATCTTACCGGCGGGTGCTAAGTTGTCTAAAGACTTCTACCGGTCTAAGAGGATGGTGAGATCGCTCTGGATGGGATACGAGAAAATCGATTCCTGTCGCAATAGGTGCATGTTGTACTACAAAGACGACAAGGACGCAGATGTGTGCAGATTTTGTGGTGCTGATCGCTATAAGACAACTAGTACAGGAAGGTCTACCGGTGCAAGAAGACCGACCGATTCAATGTACTACTTGCCTTTAACGCCGCGGTTGCAAAGATTATTTATGGTGAAAGAGACGGCCGAAAATATGAGTTGGCACATGCGAGAACAGATTGAAGGAGTGTTGGATCACCCATCTGATGGAGAAGCGTGGAAGCACTTTGATCGAGTGTATCCCGATTTTTCTTCAGATCCGCGTAATGTCAGGTTGGGACTATCTTCTGACGGTTTTACTCCTTTTGGTCTTTCGGGATCCCAGTATTCGTGCTGGCCTGTGATTGTCACTCCGTATAACCTACCGCCTTGGATGTGCATGAAGACTCAGTACATGTTTCTAACCGTTATAATTCCTGGTCCGAATAATCCCAAGAGGAACATTGACGTGTACTTACAGCCTTTGATAGATGAGTTGAATCATTTATGGGAAGTAGACGCTAACTCGTACGATGTTTCCAGGAAGCAGAATTTTTAGATGAAGGCAACCCTTATGTGGACCATCAACGACTTTCCGGCCTATAGAATGTTATCTGGATGGAGCACTCATGGCCGTCTCTCATGTCCGTATTGTATGGACCGTAGTAAGGCTTTCCGCTTGAAACACGGAAAAAAACCGTGCTTCTTTGATTGTCATCGACAATTTCTGCCAAAAGATCATCCGTTCAGAAGGAATAGGAATGCATTCCGTGCCGACGTTGTAGAGAAGGGTGATCCACCGCCAAGGTGGTGCGCAGCCACGATATGGGAGGAGGTTAAAGATTTTCCAAGTGCTATCGAAGATCCTACAACTGGGTACAAGTGCGATGGATTTGGTAGAGATCATAACTGGACAAAGAGGAGCATATTCTGGGATCTGCCATACTGGAGTACCAATCTGATCAGACATAATCTTGATGTCATACATATTGAGAAGAATGTGTTTGATAACATAATTAATACTGTGATGGACGTAAAGGAAAAAATGAAAGACAATCCCAAGGCCAGGTTGGACTTAGAAGAAATATGTAAACGTCATGCGTTGCATTTGATACAGCAGAATGGAAAACAGTTCCTGCCGAAGTCAATTTTTTTGCTGAACAAGGAGGATAAAGTGAGCCTTTGTCGGTGGATCCAGGGCCTAAAATTTCCAGACGGATATGTGTCAAATCTGAGAAGATGTGTCGATCCGAAGAAAAATAAATTGACGGGTATGAAGAGCCACGATTGTCACGTATTCATGGAGAGGTTAATTCCGATTGCATTTCGAGAATTCTTACCGCAGGCAGTTTGGGATCCATTGACGGAGCTTAGCATATTCTTCAGGGATCTTTGTTCTAAGAAATTGCTCGTTGATCGTCTAGAAAAGCAAGAGAAGGACATTGCGGTAATACTATGCAAGCTAGAGAGGGTGTATCCTCCTGGATTCTTCGACTCTATGGAGCATTTACCGATTCATCTATCCTATGAGGCACGTGTTGGTGGACCCGTCGAATATCGATGGCTGTACCCGTTCGAGCGACATTTGAATCACCTAAAAAGAAAGGTAAAAAATAAGGCACGGGTCGAGGGTTCTATTTGTGAAGCCTATGTTCTCGAGGAGATTACAAACTTTTGTTCGATGTATTTCAAGCCTCATGTTGCAACTAATAGAACGAGAGCTTCCAGAAACGACGAGGGAGATCATGAAAGTAATGATACAATACTGAAGGTATTCAATGCTCCAGGAAAGCCATCGGGTAAGATGAAGAAGAGATATCTGAACGATGATGAGCTAAGGGCTGCTCAGGTGTATGTATTACTCAACTGCGACGAGGAGGAAGTAGAGAAACTGGAGGGGTAAGTAAATAATACGTCTACATTATTTTAATAGTGTTGAGAATGATACTATTACATTAATTGCACGATGTTATTTTCAGCATATTTAATGATGATGTGAGGTCAGGTAGGCCACACATAACAGATGAAGAACTAGAACAAGAAATGAGGCATTATTTTCCATCATGGTTGAGTGCATATGTAAGACTTGAGAACTCTGTAATTACCTTTCTGTATATGCACTTGATTGAGAATGAGCTTAATTGCTTCTTTCGTGGTATTTAGGTTGATCGTCCATACGCAAGATTTGAGAATGAGTCTATTAGAACGCTAGCCAAGGGACCAATTTATGCTGCAAAAATATGGCCAAGCTACTGTGTTAATGGGTTTAGGTTCAAGTCAACAACTTGCCCGATCAGAGACAACTTTGTGGACAATAATTACCGTGACTAATCAGGTGTGACAAATTATTGTGACGCTTTTTTGTCACGGTTATAACTGTGACGAAAATAAATTTTTGTAACGTTATTTGTCACGATAATAACCGTGACGAAATTAAATTTTTGTCACAATAATAACTGTTACAAATGTTAATTTTGTAACATTTTAAATTGACACGACATAAAACTTTGTGACAGTAATTACCGTTACGGCACAAGTTTTTGTTACAATTTAAGCCGTAGTGGCTAAAAACTGTCACTGATTTAACCGTTACAAATTGTCAATTTTACCAATTTGTAACACTTATTTTTCAAGTTTTGTCATAAAAATAACCGTTAGAGATCATAATATTATATATATATATATTTTTTTAGAGATCATAATATCATTATATATATATATATATATATTTTTTTTTTTATATTTTATATATATATATATATATATATAAAATATATATATGTATATATATATATATATATATATATATATATATATATATATAATGTTGACACATGCAAACCATAACCTCTTATTATATATACATAAAAGAAAAAAATACACTCAAACTCATTTTATTACCCAAGAAAATGTAGTAAAAAATCCAGATACACAAATTCTCTCTATACAATGGGATAAACTTATCCAAAATTGTTTATACAAACAATAATTCTACATTGAAAAAATTAGAAAAATCACCAACACGATGTTCATTACATGCGACTATAAAAGACATAATTTACAGTGGAGCCGAACGAACGAGCAGTAGAAAGACTCTTCGACATGAGACTAGAATCAGCTAATGCATAAAGATGGACCTATCTTCATTTTTTTCTCTGTAAGCTGCAGCAAAGTCGCTACCATAAAGATGGACCTCTTTAAAGGAATTTATTGCAACCAAAACATTTCCTGCTTTTGTCTACAGAAGAAGGCACAAAAAAAATAATCAAAGGTAACGAAAAAACAAGGGCATTAATAACAGAAGAAAGAATCCATATGAAACATAACTCAAAGATCTTCTAACCATGACTAACTGGAAAGACTATCAATTTTCTAAATTTACCAGAAATGAGACTATATACATTCGTTTCCAATTCTATTAATGTTGCCTTAGTTAGATGGAATTTTGGTCCTAAACAAGTAATACACTTACCATCTTTGGATACATTGGTTCAAAGGTGAAGCATATATAGAACTGGAAACGAATGTATATTAGCATATCAGTTTCCTGAACTCATGCATCATCAATCAGTCTTGGTACCCATGTATATATATTTAATTACCTACAAATAGCTAATATGTAGTATGCAATCTATGTATGTATGTAGTTCTTGTACTCATGTTTTCTTACCATGTTGTGTGTAGGCATTCCTTCTCAAAATTCCTGACAGTGTGCGATCTTTGTCGGCTTGACTCTCCCTATATCTGCCCATATATGCTGTTCCCACAAAGTAGTGATTATAAGTCAGTACACCAGAAATCATTATAAGAAGTTTGATTATTCAACTTGATCACACTCTATTCTCTTGATAATTTGCATGAGCCTAATTTCAACCATCAGGTAAAAAATGACAAGTTTTAAATCCATGAAAAATTCCAAAATATTATCTGGCTGTTAAATACAGTTCATGAAAATATATTTTAAACATATCAGGAAGCCAATCCTTCTCAAAGAAAAATATCAAACATATTTCAAATGTTTCAAGTTATATGAATCTCTTAAACCAATTTGAAATCATATAGATTATATATGAACTTCAAAGCCAATTAAAACAAACTGCTACAGACCAATTAAAGCAAACTGCACCTGAACTTCAAAGCCAATCCTATTAAATACAAAATGTTGACACATGTTTATTTGTTGTGCAGATTTCGTTAACTCCAAGTCTACCAAGTTGGTATTAATTTAATTACAGAAGGATGAATAAGCCCGCAGACAAAATAGACAAAATAGATGCTCACATAAGGAGGAGCGATAATACAGTAGTTAATGGAGCCGCTAGGACTAGAGGTAGGACTAGAAGAACATGGTTTTAAGCGTTAAAAAAGGATATGGATTTTGTTAGGGATACAAAGGACGTGGCCCTTAATAGAGAAAAATGGAAGAAGAGGATTCAAACAACCGACCCCAAAATTTGGGCTAAAGGCTTTGTTGTTGTTGTTGTTGTTGTTGTTGTTGTTATTGTTGTTGTTATAAGGATGAATAAGCTCAAATCACATGGTGTCGCCACTTGGCTGAGCATAGAGCAAGCTCATATACAAGATATGTTTTGGCGTATAGAAAAAATAGTATTAATCTAGACTTATTTGAAAGTGTCACTCATATACAAATTATTCTGATGCCACTTTTTAGTTACAATATACATTTTTGTTACTCATATACAAAGATCGGTTGCTCCACCCCATAGAATGATATTCTGGCTCAGCCATTGACTGAAGGCAATGGTTCTAGCCTTGCATCCAGTGAACTTTGAAACCACCTAAAGAGCAATCATATACCTTGAGAAACGTAGGGTTGCCAAGGCTTGAGGGATAGAACCAGGATTGAGCGGTGAGGGGGACCAAGAACATAAGCACATATTCTCGTAAAAGTTTAGGTGGTGGCAGGATTGAAATTTTAATTCAGAAATTTGATAATTTATACTAGACATGTGTTTCAGATTTAGGTGGTGGCAGGACTGAAATTTTAAATATTTCAGAAATTTTAAATTCTGGTAAAAGTTTAGCTTTCTTTCAGAACTTAAAATGATATCCAAAAATAGACTACCAGTACCGCATATTTAATGACTTATCTTGGCAAGAAGTAAAGAATGAAAAGAAAAGACTCATTACATACCCCAAGGGTGAATTGTTGCCAAACACTAGTGGCTTTAGATCTCTTTCTGAATCCAAAATACAAGCAACACTCTCAATTTTTCTGGTGGCAGCCTCAGTACCATCACCATCAAGGTTACCTATAATTCTTTCTGCTGGAAGTAAAATATCCTGGAATTGGATATAATAAGATAAGATCATTAGAAATAAACATAATTTGACAATACTGTATAACCATAAGTCCCGCAAACTACCTTTACAGCAATCTGAACAAGGTCATCCGAGAATACAACGAGAGTGTGTACAAGACATCCTCTTGTAAAAAAAGTTGCATGCCTTCCTTTCCCTATTTTTCTCGCTTTCTTTAGGATGACACCTACACAACACCAAGAAACAATGAAAGAACTGTCAGACCACCGATCTGCATTGAAGCCAATAGTTTTTTCTCCACAGAAATAAGTAAGAGGTTTTTAGCACTCATAAAAACACAGAGGACACAAATATATTACACAAGAGGAGAAAGATTGGAGGTTGATCTCTTACTGTCGGTCTTGGCACAGAAAACTGGATCTATTGAATTGGTTGATATAACAAAATGCAAATCAAACAAGCATGAATTCAATACAGCCAAAACCCAGTTGAAGTTTAAGAGATCATTAAAAGCCATGTCCAACCTTGGATCCAGAACTAAATAGAAAGGAAGCTGGTCTAGTCCCATCATCTGTGTCAGCGAAAGAACCATACGATCCCTTTCTGCTTTCAAGTAAATTATTATGACTGAACACGAAATCATTAAATACTAATTACTGACAGAAAACGAAACTTTCAGTTAGGATTCCAAAGTAATAATTGAAACCTACTTCATATGATAAGATCAAAGACTAGAACAATACAAATGCATCAAACAATTAGTACTGCAGAAAACATCAAATACTATCAAACTATAAGCAAATAGCATTCAACATACAACACTTTTATCCAAAAAATTTGGGGTCAGCTATTTAAATCATTTCTTCTACTCTACTATGTTAGGACTGTATTCCCTATCAAATAAAACATCCTTATTTACAGCCTCAATCGAAAGCATCATAAAACTTGAACATGTATCTAAAGAAATTAGTTAAAGATAACATGTATCTAAAGAAATTGCTTAAACTTTGTTTCCTTGAACATGTATCTAAAGAAATTACTTAAAGATAACATGTACCATGAACTTACCAAGAATGAGCTCAGAACAGAAACTTCAAAGTAGTGTATACTTGGAAACAAGATAACATGTACCATGAACTTACAATTGACATGAAACTTCAAAGTAGTGTATACTTACTAAAGAATGAGCTCAGAACAGAAACTTAAAGATAACATGTACCATGAACTTACAATTGACAAGATACTTGCTAATAGACAAGATATATACCTGTTTAATTACTGCAACCTCATGGTTATATCCTGGTTGGCCCTTACATTGGTAATTTGACTGAGACCATATATATCCTGCAACCTCATGGTTATGAGGTTGCAGTATATATCCTTCAACCTTATGGTTATCAGGCTGCAGAGGAGTCCCTAGTTGCTGTGCAGTACCTGGTTTATGATGCAAAACCAGTGAATGAGTGTGTCAAATTGAGTACCTAGCTAGCATTGTTTTTTTTAGGATACCAGTTGCTGTGCAGTACCTGGGTTTGCAAAGTGCAGTTCAGAGGTTCAGTTTGTACAGGTAACAGAAAACATGTGTTATCTAAATAAACATATAGTTGTATCTTATAAAACAAATGAAAGTTAGAAGTGGTGCCATGTTCCCAAGTTCTAGTTTCCATATTTAGTTTGTACTCAATGAGAAGGGAGTGACTTGATGACACTGAAACTGGTACAAAAGTGATACTAAAACTTCTACTGAAATAGACCTGGACAAAATAGGTACTAAACCTGACTTGTACTCGATGACAAAAATGATACTTGTAGTCAAAGAGTCTCAGTTTGTGCTCGATGATCAACTTGTACAAGCAAAAGACTTCATTGGCTATAATAAAGATCTCAAAGCATCATAAAACTTGAACATGAAACTTCAAAGTAGTGTATACTTACTAAAGAATGAGCTCAGAACATAAACTTAAAGATAACATGTACCATGAACTTACAATTGACAAGATACTTGCTAATAGACAAGATATATACCTGTTTAATTACAATTGAACTTCCATCATTTTCCAAACTCACTGTAACAGAAATTTCAAAGTTAGAAAAAATATCATTAAAAGGTAAAATATACATCTAAACATAAAACATAAAAGTTGCAAAACTTACTTCAAAGATTTAGCTTCCAAGACAAAATGGTGTAAAACCTACAATCGAGCCATTAAGAAAACACTTACACCAAGTGAAGAAGCACCCTCTTCCCTGGCATTAAGAGATCGTGTACAACTTTCGACGCTATAATAAATTAAATCGTACTAATGTATTTAGATAAATGAGCAGTCACATCTTAAAATCTTAGAAAGAGGCTAAATAAAGACAAACTCAAGGGAGTAGTGTATACTTGGAAACAAAGCATTTCTGGAAAGTTCAACAACAGAAAATTAACCGCAAAATTAAATAGGTTCAACAACACAAAAGTCAATAAGTTTCAACTACAGTTATGAGATAAAGATAATCATAATACTTTATAAATAACGGATCCGGTTGGTGGCCCAAATTGCGAAACCCCCGTCAGCTAGTTCACAAAGGTGAGAGTGTCCATTTTGTGGGCCATCATAAATTGGAGCTTCTGGTTTTAATACTTCTGTCACCCGAACAACCTTTTCGCCATCTTGCACGTCTCTCCCATGGCAAGTTCTTTGATATCCTATATAACCCTTAGCTACATCCTCTCGTGCCTGTCCAAGTAAAACCATATATTTTTTTCCTCCAAGAGATGGTCCGTTACTGTTAATTGGGACATCATGGCTTGTATGGTTATCAAAAACAGGCCTCAAGTTTTCTTGAGTGATATGCACATTAGTAGAGGCACCTTCTGTCCTTGGCGTACTACATGGATTTATAACTGGATTTTGAGGCTGCTGTGAAGTTTTGACAATCGAATACATGTCTATCATAAGGTTCTCAAGTTTGTCCAACCTTTGAAAAACTGTCTTATTGGAATTTTGGTTGGCGATTGCCTTTGCTGCTTGTCCAATTTTTACTTGCTTTGCCGAGAAGGTAGAGCTAATTGCTCGACAACGACTCTTTGTATCAGCTCCAAACATTTCAGCAATTGGGTCTTTCTCAAAATCTTCTATTTCTGTTACACTATCATGACCACTTGCGATTGCAGCTAGTCTTTGTCTCTTTTCTGCTGCCTCTACTTCTTTCTGTAATTTGAAATATTATAAGAAAAAACTCATCAGTCGTAAGATGACCAGGTAAGCTTTCACAAATATAAACTAATCAAAATCTTCTAAATAGCTCAGAACAGTGAAAGTCATAACAAGTATAAACCAAAGAAAAGGTTCTATTTATATCTTGAAAAAAGTCTAGTGTTCTACAAATTCTCACTTTCGGGTCAAAATATTCCACATGCGCATTTAGCAAGATTGCTAACAATCAGAATTCTATGGTAGCTCAACATTCATTTTTTAGGAGGTAACATAGTTATATGGAGTAAAAAGCTTTCTATCCATAGTTATATGAATGTGCGTCAAGATTCCTATAACAATGTCAGGAAAACCTTCTACTACATGTCATGGGGAGCTACACTTATTGAAAGGGAAATTAGAAAGTAAATTTGAAACATCCGAAGTCGAATTACCTATTCTTATGTCTAATTACCTACTGTTATGTCTAAGTAAATTAGAAAGTAAATTCTGCAACTTACCAACTGTTATGTCTAATTAACTGTCTCAGCAGTATCATTGGAATGACGTCTAAAATTATATTATAAAGAGGCCACCATTGGGGTCATTCCACCAAAACTAACCAAATTTTTACAAAGAGGCCAACATTGTACTTTGTTGGCCTAGACCATATTATCTGCAAGTTTCAAATTGGTGCACGTGAACCTCTAAAACAGCATATGTTTATCGATATCATTTGAATTTCCAAGCCATTTGTAACTTCAAGTTTCAAGTTTCAAATTGCAAGTTTCAAGTTTCAAATTGCAGTAAACAATCGTGCAAACATTTGTAACTTCTTCAAGCCATCTTACTTCCAAATTTGATATGGAGCCATAAAACATGGCTCTGGAAGAATAAGGAAAATGAAAGAGGATAAGTACTGATTGAAAATACTAGAAGAGAATGGGAAAAAAACAAGAAAATCTTTGTGAGATTTATGGAGAAGGAACTTGATTGAATAGGTACTATCATAAGTGGAGTTTGGAGGGGAAATGTATCAGTCTATAGAAGATAGGCTCGGGTTAGCAGGGGCTTATGATAGGAAGTGAAGAACAACAGTAGATATGAAGTTGTGAGAGGATTATATTTGCATTAGCCGTAGTATCACTACTGCTATGCATAACAGTAGTGTGTTACCAAGAGTGCGTGTATAGGAGTGTCATATAGGGGGTATCGATGCTTGTGTGGGTATATGTAAATAGGTGAGAGGTTGTATCCATGTTTGCACAGGCCATAGGCCAGTGTGCAGGATGTATGGTGTGTGTGTGTTTGGTGTATAAAGCATGCACATGCACAGGCTTATGCAAGCGGTAAGGGCAGTAGGCCCTATGCACACAGGATGTGCAGGCTTTGGGGGAGGCTTCCCTGCCTTGTGCATAGGAATGACAGGGTGATTATATGTGTGTACAATGAGTTAGAGTATGTGCTTGAGTGTGAGTGATATGTTAGTGAGTAGAGAGTGTAGAGAATGCTAGGTGAACATGTGAGTTGTGTGTAAGAGTGAAATACATTAGTGTGTGAGTGTGTCCCTATGTGACAGGTTTGAATTATGTGTAGAAGAGTGGTGGGCTTCGTGTATTAGGTTAGGGAGTTCTTCTTCCCTATGGCACAGGTAGGGGTCTTGGCAGGGACACCAAAATAGGTTTAGAATTTGTGTCATTGTGCAAATCATAATACAAGACAATGGAGGAGAAAATGATCAACTATAAATTCAAAAATACTAGATATCCTTGAACTTACATATTTCTCCATGGCGCATGGAAGCACTTCCCCAGTAGTCTTCTTTACATGGGCTCTCTTCCATGCTGCTATTCGTGTAGCTGGCACCCCTGGGTTTTCTTCCTTCTACAAGTACAAATAATGATTACTAAGATTTATATAATGACCATGATTTTCATCTATAAATAATAGAGAGAATTGATACGCACCAATTCTTCATACACTCTGCTGTAGCTTTTCTTTCCAAGAGTGTGGGTGATTTTTGCTAAGGCCTTGCTTTCAGCATTTTTCTTGTGTTGTTCAATCTTCTTTGGAGTGTACTCATTGGCAATGAACTTCTCCCACCAGATTTTATCAATGTCATCAGGACATTGATTCAATGATATATTTCTGGGTAAGTATATTCCTTGTTTGTCCTTGATTGTGCGTCGGAGGTGATACTTTTCTGTCCGAAAAAATTGTGGAAATCTCGGTTCCAACATTGGTCGAACAAGTACGGGTTCAATATTAAAATCAAACTCTTTCTGGTACAACAACATGGTAAATAATGAAGTGTTTAAGCAAATGAGCAAGTCAATAAATTACATAAACTCTCAAAATACATGTAAACAAGTAAAAGAAATAAGACATAAAGTAGTAGCCATTTACCATCAGTGATGTCCAAAGAGCATCTTTGTACACCTTATCTACGTGCCTCCAATCATCATAACCAATTGGGATGTGAGCTCGAATCAGTTTTCCACTGTAGAACTCTATTTTGCTTCATTTGTGCCTTTAACTGATCCATTTGCTTCAATATGGATTAAATATTTTTTGCCATTGGATGGTGGGGCACCTTGTGGCTCTTGACTTTCTTCAGTACCTAAGGGTGAAGTATGATTTGATGACATCCTGTACTCCAATTGCATCATTAACAAATAGCCAATCAAACAAAACACAATGCTTCATATTAACAACCTAAAAAAGTAAAAACAACAAACTAATTTGAGCCCAAAAGAATAACATGTATATGAAAATTTAAATTCACCATATATTAAAAAAAGAGTCAAACAATATCCAAAAGAGTAGTAATCTTTAACAAAAATTATAATCATTTATTTTTCAACACATTTTAGTAGTGGAGCCAAGTGAGGTTGCTCCACAATACATGATTGGAACTTTTCTGGTACGGCAAGCACATCAACTTCATCAGTCATACGCTTCGGAGAACGTAGAACAACATACCAATCTGGATTTTGGATGTCTTTTACATAAAAACTTGACTCGCTTCAAATGACAAAATTGCTGGCTCATCATACTCCCCATCGATGCTCTTTAACTTTTTTAAATTCACCATCAACAAGTTAGAGTCCGAACATAACTTACAACCATTGGTCTTGTCTCCAACATTTGCCCACTCGCAATAGAAAATAACATGTTGGAACTCATAATAATCTACCTCTATGATCTCTTTGATAATCCCATACCAAGTAGTATCATCATCCTGGAGGTTTGTGTCTTTTGCACTTGCCCTAAATGTGGTGATTGCATCCATGCACACACCGCTATCTTGTGTCGCAACCTTGTCATCATAACTCTGGGGAGAGAAAACATAACCATTGACCCTGTACTTATTATATGTTTTAGCTTGCCACCTTGGTCCACTTACGTATCGCCAAAGTTCGTCCTTCATACATTTTTCTTCAATTAACTGGCAAAACAATAATATGCAATGCAATTAACAAAAGTTACTTGTATATTATAATCTTAATTATATACACACCTTTTTGTGCAACCAGTCAATGAATTCAGATTGTACTACTACTTCTGCAAGTTTGATACCTCTTCCATTCCCATGGATAGTAGTTTCCAAAGAAGATCGATACAAACTGGGAATCATATAAACAAAATAAAATATAAATATAAAAGGTAATATATATAATTTTTTATCCAAAAGTGAATATGAGAATCAAGCACCTGTAGTACTCATCTAGTTTCGGTATTTCTAATCTAAAAAGTATCCATCTACGAATTTGTCTCCATTGTACCCCTGTTAACTTAATATTTTTACCCTCAATAATAGAGCGCTCGTACACATCATCACCATTTTCAACTAAAAATGGTGCTTGAGTTGAACTATGATTGCCATCACGAGGATTTGGCATGTACTCCATGGCATATCTAACAGATTCTGAAACAAGATAAGCCTCGGCAATCGACCCTTCAACATAACGCTTGTTGCTGGGAATGTCTTTGCACTCCTTCATAGACCTTATACAAAAAAGAACATTAGAACTTGTTAGTTTCCATATAAATTTAAAACATTAACAACATGACAACAAGATAATTATCTAACCTTTCAAATGGATACATCCAAATATATCTCGTAGGTCCGCAAAGTAGAGCTTGGTCAGCAAGATGCACCATAAGGTGGATACTTATATCAAAAAAGTAAGCTGGAAAATAATGTTCCAATACGCACAGTGCCTCAGCAATTATATCTTTTGCAGCTTGGACATGCTCTCGAACTAGTATCTTCGAGCATAATATGTTAAAATACAGACATACTTGCATAATAGCTCGTTTAAGTTCACGGTTCTTTAGAAATGAATGTTGAAGCATGACTGGAAGCAAATATTGTAAGATGATGTGGTAGTCATGTGACTTCTTTATATGCAAACCGGGTGGCTGAAGACTTACAAGTGTGCCCAAGTTAGATGCGAATCCCGATGGAAGCTTTACGTCTTTCAACACTTGGCAAAATTGTTTTTTTGAGCATTATCCAAGGCATAACCCGAATCTTGTTGCCCCTTTTTATCTAAAATAAGATTTATTAAATGTTCGGCAACATTCTTCTCAGTATGCATTAAGTCAATAGCATGTCGTACTTTATGTGATTGCCAGTATTACAGACTAAAAAGAATAGACTTTTTGTACCATGCTGACCTTTCTTCATTGCCATCATGACAATCATCATCATCACTACCATCGCCCTCAACTGCCATTCGCTTCATGCCAGAAACTTTTACCAATTTACCGGGTATATAGTTGATGCGGTCAAGCTTTTCCAAAAGTGCACGTCCAGTCAGTCGTGCCGGAGGTTCCCTGTGCTCTACAGACTTATACCATCCACGTTTGATTGATCTAAATGGATGACCATCCTTAAAAAACCTTCTGTACTTTGTGTACACATTCTTTCTAACAATCCGCTCTGACTCTGTCTCGGTGCCGCAAATAGGACATGCTTTGTAACCATGTGTTGTACAACCAGATAAATTACCCAATGCCGGGAAGTCATGGATCCCCCACAACAACATTGCTCTCAAAGTGAAATTTTGTCCTTTGTCCATGTTAAATGTCTGCACTCCTGCCCAAAGTTGCTTCAACTCATCTACAAGAGGCTGCAAGAATACATCAATATCTTGACTTGGTGCTTTTGGCCCAGGAATTAATAAGCACATTATCTGGAACTCAGGTTTCATGCATAATGAAGGTGGCAAATTATATGGAACAACATAAACTGGCCAACAACTGTAACTACTAGATAGCACGCCACGTGGATTACATCCATCGGTCGCTATACCAAGCCAAATATTGCGCCCCTCATTATCAAACTCTGACCACTTACATTTAAGTGTTCTCCATTCAGCTGAGTCACAAGGATGTCGCATTAACTCCCATGAAGGCTCCGCTTCCTTGTGCCATTGCATTTTTTTAGCTATCCAAGGTATCGTGTACAATCTCTTTAACCTTGGAACTAGAGGAAAGTGTCTCAAAACTTTTCTCGGCTCTTTTGATTCTCTGTTAACCCTCCCAAGCTTCATTGTCTCCTTAACTTTAAATCGAGATGTTTGACATTGAGGCCATTCAGTCGCATCTGCATACTCCTTCCAATACAAAATGAAATCATTCTCGCAGGCATGGATGCACTTCACCTTCATTCCTAAATCTCTCAGCATTTGCTTCATAGTAGGATATTTGTTAGAAAGTGTGTTCCCCTTTGGAAGCCATTGAGTCAGACGCTTCAACAATTCTGTTACACTATTTCCTGACCAGTTAAACTCCTTCTTTAAGTTATGCAACTCTACAATTACAGATAGAGTTGTGTGTCCATCTTCACAACCGGGGTATAATTTTTCATTTGTATTTCTCTTATATTCGTTGTACTTATTACCATGGTTAAGAACAGGAGCAAAAGAATTATTAGGCATTGCATTTGTCTGAGCATTATTCACATCGCCACTATCTCCACCACCTGGAGTCTCATGTACACCATAAGCATCATCAACCAGGTTCCTGAATGCACCCTCATTGTCATCAATATCTTCGTCTAGAAATTGATCATGGATTTGATCTTCTTGTATAAATTGGTGTTTAGGATCTTCTGTCATATTCATGCCCGGCTTCTCCCCATGATGAAACCATTCATCATATGTCGGATGCATACCGAACCGGATCAAATGACTTTCAACTATTCCAAAAGAAGCTCTTTTTTTATTTTCACATTTCCTACAGGGACAACTACATGTTGTAAGTCCAGGAGGGGAGTGCTTCATTGCAAAGTCCATAAAAAATTTAATTCCCTGTATGTACTCATAGTTATTTCTACGAGGATTTTTTATCCACCCTTTCGGATTTGATTGTGACATAGTGACGAAAAATTATATTCTCAACCCAATTAGAAACCTAACCATAAAAAAAAGATAAAAAAAAGTCAGAAATGATATCATTATATATCTTTGCAAAACCAAAGAAAATTATGGAAAATTGAGCTTGTGACATGAAAATAACAAAAGTAATTGAATATACAGCTTGTAAAGACTCATCTTGCTCTCAAATCAGTCAATTAATTGCACACAA
Source organism: Iris pallida (assembly GCA_029216955.1). Classification (NCBI taxonomy): domain Eukaryota; kingdom Viridiplantae; phylum Streptophyta; class Magnoliopsida; order Asparagales; family Iridaceae; genus Iris; species Iris pallida. The sequence goes on from JANAVB010001400.1 coordinate 3,018,151, forward strand.
ATAGATTCAAAAATCAGAGACATATGGGGGTCAAGTTTTTATAGTCTTGCCCAACCAGAGTAGCACATGTCTAAATTTTCTAACCATTCATCTATCAATTGACCTTTAAAAGGAACTAAGAGATGGAGTTAACAAGGTATATCAAGGTCACATCATTTCGAATAGGGCAAGTGTGACTTTTGGCAGGATGCTTTGTTAAGAGAAAGTAGTCATTGTTAACACGTGATGCTGTTGCATTTTTCTACAAAGGAACAATTTAAAACTAGTGGACTATGGAGAAAAAGAAAAGCAAGCTAGAAGCAATTCTTCTAAAATAATTGGTAGATGTAGCACATCAGATTACCCTCGGTGAAAGAAATGGATGATTGATACATTTTTCATACTCTAAGGTGAAGAAATCGAAGGTTAGGACATATGGAGAAACAAGTACGTAGAAAAGTGCATTTGAGATGGTTCATTAATGTGGTTTGAGTACAATTTATAGGAGAACCTTACTCATACAACTCTATCCAATGTAATACTAAAGTAGACTACATATAAACATAAACTCTAACAAGGTCGGATTACTATTGTATTAAAACAGGTTGATACACAAACTGCAAACCTTCTAATACAATTGCCTACGAAATAACCCACCCAACAAATTCAAGCAGAGACTGAGGTCACCACAACAAAAAGGAGACACACTTTCCTCTCGGCAAAGAGGAAATAATTCAGCATATTCTCTTTCACACTCTAATGGCTTCAAAACATGGTGGGAGATGGCACAAACTAGCGGTAACGAGCATTTCATGGGTCTTCAATCATGTGTTTCAATAATAAAGTCTATCCAGAGGATAGTGACCAAGAAGTGTTCATGATGGAAGCAATAACCCGGAATATTAGCAGTGGCACATGGGAATCAGAAATGTAGCAAGTACATGCCAGGAAATTTCCCATGATAACAGTAACTTCTGAAGTAACTTGCCTACAAGAGGCTGATAGAAAATTATATACCTAAAAAGATTTTCAAGGCCCTGCCTTTGATCAGGATCCAGAACAGTTGAATGGGTGGAAGGAAGAAAGAAGTGGAAGCATAGTTAAAAAAATGTGTTAGAATAATGTACACATAGAGGCTAAACCATAGACAGAAAACTAAAATTATATGGGATGAGGAAGAGAGCACAGTTGCATGTTCATAGAGTTGCTACCACAGGCATCTGACAGAGAGATGAAAGCTGGCATTTGAGGACATTTACTTATGTATTCCCATTTTAGGCTACAGAAACACAAGTTGTTTGGACCAGAAGAAGATGGAACAAAGAAAATTATAAAAGAATTCATAGTCGACTGAATACAAGTGATCAGAAAGGAAGCTTTATGTGTAATCAAGTTGATGCAATCGTGTGTGACACGTACCAATTTTATCATCATGAAATCAAAGGACATTACCTTATTTGTCTCGATTGAACAACAAGACATTTTAAAGGTATTTCCTAATTTAATCTAGAAGATGTGAGTTCCTAATTTAATCAACCAAAAAATCATGCCCTAACAAGTGTAATGTTGCCTCTTAAGTAATATGTGGTTGCCTCTTAAACAACAGAAACAACAAGCAACAAATGCGTATTACTTTAAAAAAATATAAACATTTGTCTCTTTACTAATATTTATATAGCACATAACCCTACATCTGTGATTGGAATTGCACAAGTGTATCTAGTGCATAAACTAAACTCCCCCAGACCAAGGGAGTAGTTCTGTAGTCTTTACATGCAAATGAGATAACTTGTGTGCACATGCAAAGCAAAAATAGTACATTCCTCCTAATCCTTTTTTTTCCTTCTTTAGACTCATTATTAGATAACAAGGCATTATCAACTCCTAATAATATCCCGTCAAATCATGATAATTGGGTCCGAGTTTCTAAATATAGAACCTCAATCCTAATCTTATAGTTATACATGTTAATGTAATAAACTAACTACACAATGTTTTATCAACACTGCCCTGTCGAAAGCTAGATAAGTACATATATTCTCATGTTTCCACATCAAATTTTCGACACCACTGCCTATATGCCAGGCTATTATTTTAGGATGTAAGGGTGTCAATTTTCACCCTGTTTCAATAAAGAGGAGATAATGAAACAACAAAAACACAAAAAAGGGTGGACGACAAAAACCAACATGTCATAGGTCCTTCCAACATATATGCACATATAATAACCATAGATAAACAATGCATATATGATGCTGTCAAACTAGGTCAGGCTATTATTTACCCAGAAAAAACACCACCACATATAATCCAAAAGACATTTTTCATACAAACCATCTTGTCTGAAAAGTCCATGGGCAAGCCTTCATCATGTATGAAATGAAAGAAGATGTTAAAAACGAATCTGTTATAGTAACTAAAGGATATTCCTACATGTACATTCTAATATATTCATAAGATCAATTATTCAGTGTTAGTGAGCAAAAACATTAAACTAAATAATTGATCTTATAATATATATTAGAATATACATGTAGGGATATCCCAAGAGAGTAGAGGTGAAAGACTCCAATAATTGGATAGATAGTAGTAGTATGCATCCAAAAGGCATGTATATATAATCCCTTTTTTAACAAGGATAATGAAATATATATTTATTTTATGTATCCAAATATTTGAGGGGAAAAAACATAATGTATACAAAACATTTTTGAGGTTGGAGGAATATGAAATCCTTCAACCACTACATACCAATATAACCCTCATCCTTCACCAGTAGGTCCATTACTTAATTCTGGTTATTCATGGACAGGAATGAATCATCTTCTACATGCAATGACTTCAACTACATGCTAAAACTTATTCAAGGTGATACCTGTCTGATGGATGATTCAGGTTTTGCTGACTTAAATTTGTTAGGGGACTATTAAGAATCAAAGCAAATAATCAAAAACTGTAGGGAAACTATTAAGAAATCAAAGCATAAGCAAAATCTAAAATAACAAAGCATCAGCCATGAGATCACTATGACAACCTACAATCTGAGCATAGCCATGAAATAGATGTAAAAAAGTAAAATATTAAACACATAAAATAATTAAAATTTTGATCATCACCTTGGTGCTAAGTGTCAATTTTTTTGCAGTTCCTTCTTGGGGAGATGATCAATGATGTGAGAAAATCGTGAGAAAAAAGTCAAAAAGGAAATATCAATTCAAAACCCTAAACCCTAATGAAATTGCAAACCCAATTAGAAACCATAAACCCTGATGAAATTGCAAACCCTAACGAAATAATTAGGAACCCACATCTTCTTCTTTATCCCTTCTTTCTCTTTGAAGTCCTCAAATCAAAGATTAGTTCTTCCTGTAGATGAATTAGGGGACGTAACAAAGATTAACCATCAGACCCAAGAATAAGAGAGAGAGAGAGACAAAAAAGATAGATTAATTACTCACTTCGTCGGTGCCCTTTTGGTGCTTTGGGGTATCGTCGAAGGATAATGGTTGTGGCTGCCACTTTACTCGGACGTCCCAGGAGGAAGAAAGCGCGTGAGAGCAACCGTACGTCCAGAGGGAGGGCGGAGGGAGGGAGGGAGCGAGAGAGAGGGCCGAGAGAGAGGGCCGGAGGGAGGGAGGGAGGGAGGGAGCGAGAGAGAGGGCCGGAGGAAGGGAGGGAGCGAGAGAGAGGGCCGGAGGGAGCGAGGGATCGAGGGAGAGGTCCCGATCGAAGTCTGGAGGGAAATAACTGATATGTGATTTCCCTTATTTAATATACGATGATAATTTAGTCTGGAGGGAAATAGTTTGGTAAAAAAAAATTTGGAGGGAGGGAAATATTTTGATAACACTCTTGCTTTGGAGGGAATAACACTTTTAGGAAAAAAAATTTAAAGAGGGATAATTATGCAATGGAAGAGATAATATTTTTAATAACAGTTATTACTGTTACCAAAAATAAACTAAATATAAATTATAAAATAAGTATTTTAGTAACGGTTATTAAATTATTGTCACGATAATTAATGTTACAACTTGTAACGGTAATAACTGTTACGCATTAAAAAAAATAGTGTTACAAAATGTCTATTTTGGTGTAGTGTCGACTCCACCAAAAACAGCTATTTGTGTATCAGATCTTCGAACTACAAAGATGTTGATGCGGGCAACGATTTCTATTGCGTGCTACGGGAGATCGTGGAGCTGACATATAGTTATGGAATAGAGCCTGCTAAGATTGTGTTATTCAGGTGTGATTGGTTCGATCCGATTGAAGGTCAAGGTTGGAAAGTAGACAAGCACGGTCTTGTTGATAAAAACTATCGGCGTCGATATCAAGCCTATGAACCATTTGTCCTATCAAGTCAGGCTCAGCTCGTGTACTTCACAAGTTATCCTAAACGGAGAACAACAAGGTCGGACTGGTGGGTAGTATGCAAGACCAAAGCTAGAAATACCTTTGAGGTTGACGATATAGCTTATCAACAGGATGAACTACCTCTTGTAACAAATATTATAGAAGTGGACACGACGGAAGTTCCTCATTACACATCTAATTGTGTAGAAGAAGTAGAATTATCTGAAGAGGAAGATGCAGATGAAAGTGAAGATGTAGAGGAGGAAGAAGAAGAAGAAGAAGATGAGCTAAACGAACTAGATGAATTTTTAGAAGAGGATTAAAATCTGTGATGTCTATCATATAAATATGTATTTTTGTAATAATAAATCTGTGACACTTTAGTGACACTTTAGTGACACTTTTATCTGTGACCATGATATTTTTAAAAAATCTGTGATGTCTATCATATAAATATGTATTTTTGTTTTATTGTCATATGTTATTATCAGGTATGACTAGACCATCTGGATGACGCGGAGGATTTTACATTAGCCAGTCCCGTCAGCCTCGGCATGGGGATGGAGAGGGCAGTTCTGTACCCTCATCCTCATCTTCGAGTATGCCATTGTACCGTTCTGTTCCCGGTCCATTACCCTCATCCTCATCTCCTCCCTCGTCGTCCAGCCTTCCAGATCCCGCGTCCAGTAGGTTGCCGACTCCTCCCTCGTCGTCCAACCTTCCTGATCCTGCATCCAGCATCCCTGATCCCCCGTCCAGCATTCCTCCTGTCGACGGCTCTATGGGGGGAGCCGATGCCGAGCATATGGAGGACGGCGATCAGACTGATCCTGTCCAGGCAGGAGGTAAGAGCGACCCTCCATGCGCTCCCCCGGACGAGATGCGTATGGAGATTTGGACGGACGGGCCTATGAAGTAAGTTAATTAATTAATATATATTTCTCAAATGATTATATGTACATATATATTCATGAAAAATTATTATTGTATAGATATCGGCCTTCTGCAGTACAGAGACAGCTGGGGATATTTCTGAGGCAGAACTATGGTGGGGCTTGGATTAACTACTCAGATGCTCCCGCAGATAGGAAGGCCTTTTGGTTCGCCCACTTCAAGGTAAAAAAATTGTTTATTTTTAAATTTTAATAATTATTTGTGTATATTATACAACTTTTGTATTTTACTTCTTGTAGAGGACCTATTTCTATCCACCACACCGGGCGGCGAGGATCGAGGGCCAATTTTTTGTCGTCGCAGCCAAGCTCATCCGTGATGCGATCGACGACCAGAAGCGTCGTGATCGCTCTGGAGGGCCGATCCAGGGTTGGATTACGCCAGAGCAGTGGACTGCGATGAAGGCAGATTCAGGGAGCGCAGTTACCAGGAGCGGTCTGAGAAGGCCAAGGTGGCACGGTCGAGCGCCGGTAAGTAGTGTGGTGGCTCCATTCCGATGACGGAGCATTTTCGTCGTCTGGTACGTTTCCTATGATGGACATTAATTTATATATAGTTCGATAGAATGTTTAATACTAATAATAGATAATATATTTTAACATGTAAAAAAGGGTGAGGACCCGAACATGGTGACCGTCTTCCTGGTCACCCATCGGAGGACTGGGGAGTTCATTGACGAGAGGGCGACGTAGGCATATGTACGTTCTATTTTTTATATTAATTTACTATAATTTAGAAAATAGAAAAATAGATATCAATATAGACTTTAGCAAACACTTACACGTTAGCAAACATGTTCTAGGCCGAGTTTGTTCGGCTACAGAAGGAGGCGGCTGCTGCTGCTGCTGCTGCTAGTGCGCAAGCAGAGGGAGGGGCTGGTACTTCCTCCCAGCCACCTACAGATCCATCGCCGGACGAGCTCTGGATGACCGCCGTTGGTGGTCTTCAGAAGGGTACGTACTACGGAACGGGATCCTACGGCGCGTATTTGGCTTCGGAGTCATCCCGGGGCCCCTCTGTCAGTGCACAGTCTCCGGCTACGCTGGCGTCGTCACGAGCTAAGGATGTTCGTCGTCAGATCGAGGAGCTGCATCGCGAGTTACAGCAGCAGATTTCTGATGCGGTCGAGCGATGATCCGACCCTCCGATCGTCACCAGACGATTTGATGCGGTCGAGAGCAGTATACAGGAGCTGATGAGTCTGCATCAGGCTACAGCTACCAGCTTGCAGACGCTCATCGAGTCTACGCAGCGCACAGAGCGTAGACAGGTCGAGCTGGAGGGATCGCAGAGGAGCATGTCTGCCTCACTCGCTCAGTATACTGAGAGGGTGGTGAGTACCCTTGCTGCGCATGGTGAGCGACTGCGAGAGCTGGAGCAGATACGTCCTCCCGGTCCATCGACGGCGCCGACTCCAGACACTGTACTGCCTCCGGCGCCGACTCTAGACATTGCACTGCCTCCTACTGCCCCTACGGTACAGCTCACCCAGGAGCAGTATGACTACATTCTATCCCAGTTGCGCGGCAGGAGTTCGCAGTTTTTTTATTGGTTTTTTTTATGACCTGTATGTATTGGCCCTATGGGCAAATTGTTTATTCATACACTGTTGTTTATACACTTGGTGGGAGACTTTTTATCATCGTCCATTTTTATTTGACTCTATTGGATGTTTGTGAGGATGTGTGTCTGTGATATTTACTTTGCACTGCCTCCTATTTTTATTGTGATATTTACTTTGTGATATCTGCGACGGGGATGACAAATATACCTACGCTGGGTTATAAGCGATGATCTGATATACAAAGGAGGTGCTGCCGAAATTTTAAAAAAATATATTGTGTATTTTTGTTATGATGTGTGTCTGTGTTTACAGTGAATGTGAAATGCAGTGTTCGAAACCATCGACAGTTTCGATTACTGTTGTATGTGTTATCTTGGATAGAAATAGCAACAGTTCAGGGTGCACTTCTGAGAGGTTCATTTTCACGTCATTCACTTTCTCGAGACGTCGTAAAGGTTCCCGAGAAGGTGAAGGACGTGAAGAGGAAGCTCTGAGAAGTGCACCCTGAACTGTTGCTCTTTCTATCCAAGATCAAACATAGAACAGTAAGCGAAACTGTCGATGGTTCGAACACTGCACTTCACACACACTGTAAACACAGACACACAACATAACAAAAATATCAATTATATTTTTTTAAATTTTTTTATAATATCTGCGACGTATAGCGACGTTCTGCGACGTCGCTAGACGTCACCAATATACGTCGCTAAATCTGTCGGTAGCCGTCGCTAAGTTGCCCACGTGGCTGCCATGCCATGTAATCATATATAAAGTTTAAAGCGTCGCAAGTGGTCGCTTTACGTCAGAATTTTGGCGACGTAGTAATACGTCGCTATCTATCGCTAATTTTGCGACGTCTAGCGACAATGAACTCCGCGTCGCAAATAGCGACGTTCAGCGACTAAAGTGTCATCTGCGACTTGCCTATAAGCGACGTCCGGTTTTCGTCGCTAAATACGTCGTAAATTAGTTTTAGCGACGTATTTTCCTTATTTAGCGACGTCTCCTGCCGTCGCTAAAATGGGTTATTTTAGTAGTGCTCAAGCTAACACTCTAACATCTAAAGCTAATCCCAAACTCTGGTACAAACTAACATCTAATAAATCTGATACTAACCTCACATCTATGATACACAACTGTTTCTTTGATACGTACAATAGAATTCCAATGCCAAACTCTGAAACTCAAACTCCTCTCTAGATATCCTAAGCCCAAAACCAATGGCCAACTGCCCTGCATTGCTCCTACAGCTACCGCTACTGCTACTGCAAGCTACTGCTGCTGCATTTGCTATTACAAATGCTCAAAGAGCCTGCTGCTGCTGCTGCTGCATGCTACTGCTCTGCTAATACAAAAAAAGGCAATAGCCAAGGCAAGCCAATGCATGCTGCAACACCAAGGCAAACAATTGCCTTGGCAAGTTGCTGCTGCTTGGGCTACTGCCGCTGCTTGCATTGCAATACAATGCAAGCCCAAACAGGCCTGCAAGCTGCCACTCAAAGCCAAGGCAATGGCCGATAATGAGTCTTTCTTGGAAGTGAAACAACAAGAGTGTAAGATAACTCAGGTGAAAGAGGTCAAAAGAAAAAAAAAGGGGATAACAACATTTGTTGACGATCTTATTGTTCCAGATGTATTAGACCCTAACCACTCATACTACTCTTGACCGATTTTACTAGATTAAATCTCCTAATTCTTACTCCTGATTAAATCCATTTTCCCAAGTAACTGTGCAAAAAAGGAAGGCAGACATCCATGGATGAGGTGTTTCAAGTTCTTATAAGATAACTTAGACATCCATGGATGAATTTGCAATGCTGCAAATTGAACTTTGCGGAAACATGAAAGTATATGATTCATTCCTTGCTGAAATTGTTTCCAATAACCAATGTGCCTTTTGCAACTATTGGGCACCGTTTAGCAGCTCTTACAAGATAACTTTGACCCAAGTAGTCATTGGATACTACAGTTGCTTGCATTCCTTTCATTTCACTCTATTGGCTTTAATTAGAAAACAATTACTATTATTTTCAAATTTCAATTCAAACAACAATCTATTTATCCTGATTTACGTTCACAACGTTATGATTTTCTTTTTCATAACTTTTCAATACTAGAACACATTTATTGTAATGAAAGTTTGTGCATCCATTTATGAAATAGTTAACCATGACCTACTATAGTCTCTCTTAAATTAAACCATACCATCTAACAGTAGAAACTAGAAAGGAAGCGAACTGCATTAGCTAGTTGTTGGGTAAATAATTAAGTGGCAAATTTTCTATCCAAATCCATCAAAATATTAGTCCAAAATATTGTTACCATTCTAATTTAAGACTAGAAAGACAAAGGGGAAGCTTATTACTCCTTATCAGCCTTCTCAAGATATCGGCTATGGATAAGTCCCCAAAACAAGCAAAGAGGAAACTTGACTTCAAATAGACCACATTGATAAAATAAAAATTTTAAGTCACACCAACACTCAACTAGGAAAATAACTCCTTTTGGATTCTCCTCAAAAGTCACATCTTCACCAACTGTTAGATATTTTGCCTAAGCAAAAGCTGACAAGAACAAATGTGGTTGCGCCTAGGGGTGGCAATTTTGCCCTCATACCCTCTACCCTAGCCGGGTACCCTGCACCCTCAGGTGCCCACGGGTACCCTCTACCCTTCGAGGGCAAGCCCTACCCTTACCCTCTTGGAATTAGGGTAGGGTAAGGGTTTTATTCTGTTACCCTAGTGCAATTATCCGGGTACCCGCCCTACCCGCCCTACCCTCTGCCCTGTAACCCTACCCTGAACCCTACCCTACCCTGAATCACTACCCTACCCACTACCCGTTAACCCTAACCCTACCACAAGCCGTCTAGGCTCTAGCCCCCTCCTGTAAATCTGTGCTTTGTAATTTTGTATAGTCCCACTGCCCTAGTATTACTACTACTTGTAGTCTTTTGTAATTAGTACTTAGGATTAGGAGAACTACATGGTGCTTGATCCTAAGGAGTCAGGTCTAGCCCCCTCCTTGGGTATGTAGGAAGCCCAGGTTCTACGATATAACTAGGTTCAGCGCATTTAGGAAAAAAAATATTCTCCCTATTATTTCTTGTTAAGTTGTTATGATTTTTGAATGCTGTCAAAATCTGAAAAAAAAATGAAATGGAAAGAAAAAATATTCCCCCCTTGTTTAGTAGCAAAAAATTTGATTTTCAAAGTTAAAAAAAATGAGATGGCAAGGGTAATATCCTTACCCTCCCTACCCTGACCTTCAGCTACCCTGTGAGGGTAAAGGGCAAGGACGGGTAATGGGTATTGATTTTTTGGAAGAGGGCTACCCTACCCTACCCTCATGACTCCCCTAGGGTATCAAAAAAGGTCAATACCCTACCCTACCCTGCCCTCTTCCTGCCCTGACCCTACCCTACCCTACCCTACCCATCGCCAGCCCTAGTTGCGCCAGGTAATGAAGTAGAAGATTAAAGATGGCAAAAACTAAATAATTGATCATACTTCACCGGATATAGAATAAAGAAAGAGAAGCCCAATGTCACAAGCAAACCAAATAAATAGTCTTTTCCATTATATTTCTTTTGCATAATAAGTGTACCCAAAACCTGTCATTAAAATTTAGACAGAAGAATTTGCCATTGTAAGACACTACTAGTATAAAAATGCATAAAAGAAGCAAAAACAGAATAATAACACTAAAGAAATAACAAAAATATTTCAAGGAAAAGCATATTAGATTTGCCTGCAAGTTGATGGCAATGCTTCAAATCAAATAAAAGCTTTGTTGGTTATATATATATATATATATATATATATATATATATATATATATATATATATATATATATATATATATATATATATATATTATCCAATATATATATATATATATATATATATATATATATATATATATATATATATATATATATATCTTATCCAAATATCTCCTACTCATCAAAATTGTTCTTTTTGTTAAAGCTCTACTTCTAGTCAAGAAGCCTCCAAAAGAAGGGTTTTCATATTTCATATTGCAGATCAAGATCAACTCCGTTCAGTTTCAATCCAGATGATCTGACAATATTTATTTGGAGGAAATTGCCCTGAATGGCTGAATCCCATTGGGTATAATTAAAGCATTGGTAATTGGCTAATTACTATACACATAGTGTACTTAAATTAATGCCAAAAGTTGAACAATGAAGAGTGATGAATTTCAAAAAACCGAATTTATTCTAAAGGGTGCATTAGGCTAGGTGCAGTATTGACTTAATAGTAGATTTTAGCAGCAGTGACATGAACTGGTAAAAACAATCATGTAAATATTTGCATAAATAGAATAGGAAAAACACAAATTGCCTTGGTCTTATGTCCAATTCTAAAAGCAACCATTATTTCCTCCTTCAAAACGAGAGTAAGTAGAGGAACGAGATAAAATGATATCTGAACTGATTGAAGCACATTCAGCCACTCATTCAAGACATCCAGTGACACATCGGAAGTGTCAAAAAATAGAGCAACAAATACAGTCGGCAAAATTGTACAACTTCTGGTGATCAATGCTCTGACCTATTTCTTCAAACTGAGATTGAAAAATCCTCCTATGATGAATTACCCAGCATATATGTGCCAGTAATTATGTTGCTCTGTCTTGCTGCTAATAACCCAATCCCCCAGATATAGAGAATAGAAAACACACCTTCTCCATACTTCTCTTCACATATGAACTAGAAAGGGGTGTGTTTCAGCAGATCAGAATAGCAGTGAACAAGAAGGGGGTTACATAAACATATGTACAATAAGAGAGGGCCAAGTAGACAATAGTTAAATAACTATCAGGAGCAAAAGGAAGCATCAACACTTACTTTTTTGTAGAGATCCAGTTGGCACCTATCCTTTCTTGGTTTGACAGAGACTGCAATTGTAGATGCCATAACAAACTGGACAAATCCAAATAGGATTCTTCTTCACCTCCAAAACACTCTCAGTACATCTATATAAATGTTAGAATGGAAAATAATGCTCGAGAAATTATGCACATTTACCTGGATCAAATATATTAGGAATAACTTTAATTTGTCATGAGCCTTTTTATTATTGAAATTACGTTTATTTTATTTTCTAGTATACCATTTCTTGCCTTCTATTTTTGTTAAGCTCTTTCTATAATGAGACATTATAATGCTCTCTCTCTTCAAATAAATCATTTTTATAAACACCTTATGAGCATAACCAAGCAGGACGCAATAACAAATTCAAGACAACTAACCTCAACAAGAAAAAAATGCACACAAGCATTGTCACCTTCAGTGATCTGCTGCAGGTTCCACACCACGACTTTGATGACCAGCCCTTTGAGCACGGTCAGGACCCTAGGTCTGGCCTACTTTGCGTCGGTGTAGTATGCCTCAACGCCGCTTGAGTGGAGCACGGTGGCGATGCAGTTCACCTCGCTCGCAGTTAATTTCAAGTAATGTGGCACATCTAAGCACTCTCTAAAAGGGAAGATATGAACTGGAATGCACATAAAACCTCCTTTCAACCATTTTTTAGCAACCACATATAAACACACTATGATTATGATGAAGGACTTTCAAAATCAGAAATTAGGGCTTTCAAAATTAAGGGCTTTCAAAATTAGGGCTTTCAAAATAAAAAATTAGGGCTGAAAACATACATTACAAAAATAATGTAAAAAATTAGGGCTGAAAGCATACATTACAGAAAGTTGATTTTCTGGTGGTGGAGGCTCTAGAGGTGCGGGATGAAAGCACGCGAAGCAGGGATATCTGGAAGTTGGGGGTCCTCTCGAGCGGGAAGGAGGAAAAGGAGAGGCGGTGGTGGTTCTAAGGGAGAATCATCTCCTCTTCTTCGTCGTTGTCGACCTGGGCTAAAGGTCGAAGAACCCTTTCTCTTCTTCGGCTTTGACGGTCCAGGAGCGGAAGATGACGGAGATGGAGTGAGACGGAGCGGACGGGTAGTGGGAGGACGAGAATTCGAAGAGGAAGGAGCAGTTTCTGTGGAAGGACGAGAAGTAGAGAAGGAGGCAGATGAGGGAGATGAAATAGGAGCAGGGGATTTTAAAAGGATCGGGGAAAAGTTGTTGTGCTCTCCAATAAAAAAAAAAGAATCATAACCGTCAATAGATGTAAAAATTTGAAATAATTACAATAGTGGCAGCAAAAAAAATAGCGACAATTTTTTGTACATGCATTACTTGACGGTTATCAACAAAACGTCAATATTAAAGATGCTCTTTCTTGACAGATCCCTCGAAACCGTCAACATACATGCTATAAATGAGCTAAAGTAACAAAAAAAGACCCTCTCTTGACGTAAGCCTAAAACCGTCAAGATAAACCCTATTGTTGACGGTTTCCGACGACCGTCAACTTATAAACCGTCAAGAATCGTCATTTTTCTTGTAGTATTTTTATAGCACTGCAGAAAAAATGCTATTGTTGATAACATTCTATAGCGGGGACACTTGAACGTTATAGAAAAATGGCAATTGCATGCCATATTTATTGTAGTGGTTGTCACGACCTGCACCCGCTTTTTGGGATACAAGTGCGTGTCCAAACCAGCATACGCCGCAGAGTCGACGGTAGAACGTTGTTACGGCCATGATGCTCAATAACACATAAATATAACATTTATTGCTCATTCACATTTCTAACTTGATTACAACATTTATGTTTAAAGAAAGTACAAGATCCTTACAATTAATGAAATTGATACCACATCTATCTAATATCTAGGTTTTGGCCTGCAAGTACACCCGTATCTTCCAATGCTAAGTGAAGCCACATCTAACCTTAAAAATGTTGATTTCCAATCAGGAATAGAACAAGCACACAAACCGACGGCAATGCGAAAAAACAATAGAATTCACAAGACATAAAAATATCATATGTGAGATGAAACTAGAAAGTAATTGATATCATGGCATGTCTAGAAAGCAAGTAGGCAACTCTATAATATGATGTATCCACTAGAGAAAATATGTAAATGGGGTGACATGGCAAGTGGTGAAGAAAACAAGGAAAAATAAATAAAAGACAACTATCTTTGTGTTTTAAAATATCAGTTTCGACATGTGAACGACTAGGGAGTAAATCAGGCACCCTGCACGTGTCGTGTGCAGCTGCTATTCTCCACGAAAGACACGGGGGATAGTTCCCGGTAGTCCACATGTCTACTAAGATATTTCTCCTCCCGACTAGTACTCATGGACTCGAACAAGTGACAAAACACAAAAATACGACAATCATGAAATATAGTATGTAGAGATTCATGGCACTAATTTGTGTAACAATGTGTCAACAAGCAAGAGCTTATGTATAAACATGAAATGGAAAGACTACTATGAATCGAAAGCAATCAGAAAGTGCACTTGTCTGAATCCTTGCACAAACCGAAGTCACAAGTCGAGGATGAGGGGATTGCCAATCTAGAAGATGTCAACCTATAATATACATCGTACCAAAAACCATGCATGAAACCACAAGTCAATTCTAATATTCTAGTTCTAAATTCATGAAATAAGTGGCTAATTGGGTTACTAATCTATTAATAGTTAATTCTAAAATAAAATACTTAAAAACATAATTTAATCTAATAATAATCTGAATATAGTCTAAATATGCAAGTTTGGCAATCAAAAGTCATGTTCCTATTTTAGAAACCATGGCACGTAAATCGAGGCGTGTCGTTGACTATCTAGTCAAACATCGTGAACTCTAGAGTTTGAAAATGCACCTTGGTAGATTTTAGCGTCACGAGTGCGCTGGAATCAACCGTGCCTTAAATTCACGTTTTGGTCAAAAGATATCGTCGTTATGGCTAATCGTGACCAAAACGGTGATTCACCGATCAATTCTGAGTTCAACAGAATAACTAAAATAGTAGATGAAAGAATTAATTTTTGGGAAAAATATATGTCGTAGAGCTCTGTGTTAGCTTTCCGAAACTTCAAGCGGTTCATGATTTTGATTTCTGGTTCCCAAATCTCGAAAACAACGAAACGTGTCAAGTTTCGGACAACCGACACCCTACGAATTTTACAGAAATTAAGGTTCAGAGATAATAAAAATAAATTAGATATTCGAAAAGTATACCTCAATATGAATCCCAAAAAAATGGCACGCAAAAAGGAGGTTGGAGTTGTCCGCAATCGCCTCGGGAAGTCGGGGGTCTCCTTGGAACAAGTTTCCTTAAAATTGGCCAAAATTAAATTAGAGTTTACTGTTCAACGAATATATATATATATATATATATATATATATATATATATATATATATATTTAAAAGGAAATTTTATTGAAAACTTAAAGGAGCTCTAGAAGAGCATTACAGACGGATGTGGGCCGAAAAACAAAAGGGCCCTGAAGCAGGTACATAACAGCAAACCAAAGTAATGCTAGATTATCGAAAATTCGGGGAACCCGAATTTCGACCATCTGCAAAGGGGATAACAGTTTCGAGATTTCAAATTTTTGAAATTTCAAATTTTTGAAATTTCCAAAAAGTCAAGAGAAGGTGGCATGAGAAACGTGGGTTCCGGGCCCAAGGGGCACACTGCCCCAAGATGGGGCGCGCAGCCCGATGGGCGCGCAACACAAGGTTCTCAGCCCCCCCTCCGCGTGCAGGAGCTCCGGCGAGGGAGGGGGGGCTGATCGGAAAAATGGCTCCGGCGAAGGCCAGGACGGGCGGGGGCCGAATATATATATATATATATATATATATATATATATATATATATATATATATATATATATATATATATATAGGGTGGGTACAGTCAGCACCCGCTAACTGGGCGCTGCAATGGCTGACAGGTGGGCCCGGTCAGCGCTAACTGGGTATGAATGGATAATTAATTTTCAAAAAATAATTTAAAAATCATTCTAAGGCCAAATAAACTCAATAAAATCCTAAAAATTTCTAAAAAATTGTAGAAAATTACAAAAAAATATATCTAACCTCCTATAATATAAATAAAAATAATTTACCTCATATTAGTCCCAAATGGCCGCATAATAAATATTAGAAGCCTTAAAAAATATAAAATTTAATGAAATAAATATCTAAAAATTATATAAAATTTATATTAAATATAAAGTAGCTAAAAAGTTTTCATATAATTATCTAAGGGTCGTATAACCACAATATGATACATAGCTCCCTTATGAGCTTAGGTACGACCCTTAGTGACCATAAAAATAAATCATAATCAAAATAAAAATTCGGAAAGTGAGCTTACAAATCTACCCACCTTAAAAAAATTTGTCCTCGAAATTTCGGAAGATACGATTAAGAATCAACATCTAGATAAGATTAGGAATCTAGCAGAAGAAAATCAAATAGATTTTAAAGATTGCTAGGAGCCAAATAACATTCCAAAAATAGAAGGATAAGATAGAAAGGTTTAAGAAATAAAGAAAAAGAATAAGAAATAAATCAATATCATATGACAAAAGTATGTGGTCTCTATAATATTCAAAAACCATTTGTATACATGAAGTCACCTTACCGAAAATTTATGTCCCGTCAATGTACATCTGGCTGCAGTAAACCCTTGGTATCATAACTCAAATATAATAGGTATCGAACACTCTTTCAACTCTATCTAATATTGACACAATAAATCAAAGGATCAAATGATGCAACTAGGATATAGTTTTAGTAATATTTGACAACCTACGCTTACTTAAAATTATTTCAACTTAGGGGTCATGCCACGCCAGTGCGCTGCTGGCTGCCGTGAACCCGCAGTATCAATAATTTAAATAAAAGGGGACAGTGCGCATCTGTCTTGCCATTGTAAGTCATCAAAAAATTCTTCCAACTATATCCATAAGAATCTCCAAGGAGTTTCTAGAAATTTAAACAAATTTCAAGGTAAGGTATAGGTATCTGTTCTATAAGCCTCAAGTCTTGAAAATATAATGATTGGTTAGGAAGGAAATATCTAACGATAGGAGAATTATAAACATTCTAATCTCTATCTCATGATTATTCAAATAGTTGAAGGAAAAGTTAAAAAAAATAATTAATGCGAGATTCATATAAGGATAACAGAGGCAGAAACTATAAAAATATGCCAAAATGGAAATAAATAATTAATACAGACCTTACGATATAAAGGTGATATCTAAAAGGGCAAAAAGAAATTTTGAGCAGTTTATCAGGATTAGACCATGAATTCTAGGAAGACCTAACTTACCAAGCGAATAGTCTACCCACCTTTGATCCTACCATCATGTCAAAACAAAATAACATATTCTCCTAGAAAATTCCTCGATTAATCCAATAGGGCCTAGAATTCAATAAATCATTGGCTAAATCACATGGCCTATTTAATAATCTTAACAACCCAAGGGTCAAATTGAATAAGAGACTCCTAGTCCTAGTCATTCTCCTAAAATTGAAATCAATTCTAAATGTGAATGAGCACTTTCTAATCGCAGGCTCGCAGTAGTACGACTAATTTAAGTACTACCATGAGTTCACAATCTTTTGCAAAAGCAGACCTGCATGGGCCACCACAAAAACTTATCACGACCCTCAGCCGCTTTTTGGAATACGAGTGCGTGTCCAAGCCAGCCTACGCCACAGAGTCGACGGTAGAACGCTGTCATGGCCATGATGCTCAATAACACATAAATATAACATTTATTGCTCATTCACATTTCTAACTTGATTACAACATTTATTTTTAAAGAAAGTACAAGATCCTTACAATTAATGAAATTGATACCACATCTATCTTCTAGGTTTTGGCTTGTAAGTACACCCGTATCTCCCAATGCTAAGTAAAGCCACAACAAACCTAAAAAATATTGGTTTCCAGTCAGGAATGGAACAAGCACACAAACCGACGGCAATGCGAAACCACAATAGAATTCACAAGACATAAAAATATCATATGTGAGATGAAACTAGAAAGTAACTGATATCATGGCATGTCTAGAAAGCAAGTAAGCAACTCTATAATATGATGTATCCACTGGAGAAAATATGTAAATGGGGTGACATGGCAAGTAGTGAAGAAAACAAGGAAAAATAAATAAAAGACAACTATCTATGTGTCATGCCCCAGTACCGAAATACGGAGACGGACTAGGCCAGCTACTCCATATGAGGTACGTAACGTCATACGGCGATCGTGGCTGTCGAGAGACTGGGGGTACATGCTACAATCAAGTCTCCTATGGTCCCACAGAGTTCTATGTCTCAATCAATCAAGTCACATCAGCAATTAAATGAACATTAAAGATAAAGCAGTAAGGCGTCCCCGACGCTTCATCAAAATGGTCATGAGAGACTAGCTTTATAATTTAGCTATCTCAGAGAGTCAGAAGTACAAAATTATACACAGCTGCAGTCTGTTTAATTACAATTATGTACTGACACCAAAATATCGAGTAATCCGGCTAACGGGTGCCGGTGGCTAAACGCCGCAAAAGTATAAGCAGGAGTGGTGGAGAAGAAACCCACTCGAGTCTCCGAACCGCCATGCTCCTAGTATGCACCATGGATGTCAGGGAGGAAGATCGTGTCCTCCGGCTCTGCTACGAGATCTGGCCAAACAAAACCAGCGGGGTCAGCCCCGAATAGCAAGTACCGCCAAAGGGGCACAAGTGTTAAGAGTAAAAACCCAGTTAATAGAATGATTGATAATAGTAATACTTATGCTACTATTATAGGATAGCGCAACATCTTCGAACCCATATGACACCCTTACAACCAAACAAGGACAAAAGGTGCCGCATGGAGTCGGGACGTGTCGTACTCTATAACATTCACATAAGTTAAAAGGTATAAACAATAAAATCTCCTGATCGTGACTTCGGTCGATAGCCTATCGCAGCACAATAACCAACCCAACAATCAAACAAGAACATGGGTTGGATCATGCACCATGATAGACCATGTTCCTCAGTCATTCACAGAAGTAGCACTTCACAACCAGAATATGTCTTCCGTTCATAACTTCGGTCCACAGCCTATCATAGTACGATAACCAACCCAACAATCAAACAAGAACATGGGTTGGATCACGTACCATGACAGTCTGCTTCCCTCAGTTATTCACGGAAGGTAATAGGATACAAACAAGTCGTTTTTACGGCCAATCAAGTCTACGAGTTTCTAGTGGGACGAGGTTATCCTCGCATTATGTTATTAGAAAATCCTCAGATCGTATCTTTCCAGCAAGGCTAGCCCACCCAGGGGTTCGCGTAGACAGGTGTTATTGAGCACAGGTCCCTCGTACGGCCACCTTGCCAAAACATATATTATATAGCAGAAATTAATCGGATACAGTTATCCACTCGTTGCAGATGACACAGTATCCGTGGAGACCAGCCGGCGCGTCAAGACAATTTTTCAAGGCGGCTGGTGTAACACGATCTCGGGATTCTGCCCTCCCAATGCTTCTAGTATATTTAGTTGCCTAGTTTAATCCTAGGTGAAATCTTGGACTCACATGCTGTGGCCTGCATGATTATCCTCCTAAAGTCGTACTTTAGTACGAGTACCCCAAAGAGGATCCATGTCAATCAGTATGTCAACATGTGCTACCCTCCTTAGTGTAATGCATCATTGCAAATACGCCACGTGGAGTTACGAGTCATTTGTCGAGCATGAACAAGAACTGGGACATTCAGGTACATATGTCAGGTAGGAACTCTTTGTTCTCCGGGGTCACATTAGTGCTCATATCATGCTCGGAACAAAAGGCGTAAGGATATAAAATGGTCATATAATATCTGATAAAATATCAAAAATATACACACAAAAGCACGCACGCTCAGGGAGTGAAAGTCACACAGGCTCACTCAAGGCAGCGTGCGTAAAAAGTCACGTAGGCTCACTCAAGGCAGCGTACGTGAAAAGTCATGCAGGCTCAAGGGGAGAGCTGCGTGAAAAGTCACGCAGGCTCAAGGAGAGAGCTGCGTGAAAAGTCACGCAGGCTCAAAGAGAGAGCTGCGTGAAAAGTCACGCAGGCTCAAGGAGAGAGCTGCGTGAAAAGTCACGCAGGCTCAAGGAGAGACACGCTTCCAACAGGAAGCGTGCTCAAACAGGAGCACACTGCTCACTGTCTTCTCCAAACAGCAAGAACACCATGGCTGAACCCAAACTTCAAAGCATCATAACTTGGCCATCCGAACTCCAAATCCAGATTTCCAAGGTTCCAACTTGGGTGAAACTGAATGCTCTTCCACATGGAAGCATCAAAAATCCATAAAATCCAACTAAAGTAGATCAAACCGTGCAAAATCCGAAAATGATTAAAACTTAGATCTACAAAAATCAAAGCTTCAAACTGGAAATTTTCAAGTTCTAAACTAGTATAGATTGAGGAGAAGAACATGTTTTGGCAAATAGTTTTGTAAGAAAATCATTGACAAAATTATGGATCTATCTCTTGAGCAAGTTGGTACTTGCCTTGGTTGGTGGAGGAAATAAATGAGAGGAAGTAAAATGAAAGGAGAGAGAATGAGATGAGTTATATATATAAAGATCATGGACCCATGGGTTCATGATGAACCAAAGGGTTCAAGATGAACCATTGGTGAACCAAGAATAGGTTACCCAAATGAGCCAAAACTGTAGGCCCAAATGCAGAAAATCAATTATGAAATAATATTTTGTCGAATATTTTTGGAAAATGCATGAAGAAATACTGCATAATAAATATCGTATAAATACAAGGTAAATACAATTTATCGGTTTACGTATTAAAATACGTATTCCATGATTGGGGAGTGACACTATGTGTTTTGAAATATCAGTTTCGACATGTGAATGGCTATGGGGTAAATCAGGCACCCTGTACGTGTCGTGTACAGTTGCTATTCTCCACGAAAGACACGGAGGATAGTTCTGGGTAGTCCACATGTCTACTAAGATATTTTCCCTCCCGACTAGTACTCATGGACTCGAACAAGTCACAAAACATGAAAATACGACAATCACGAAATATAGTATGTAGAGATCTATGACACTAATCCGTGTAACAATGTGTCAACAAGCAAGAGCATATGTATAAACATGAAATGGAAAGACTACTATGAATCGAAAGCAATCAGAAAGTGCTCTTGCCTGAATCCTTGCACAAACCGAAGTCACAAGTCGAGGATGAGGGTATTGCCAATTTAGAAGCTGTCAACCTGTAATATATATCTTACCATGAACCATGCATGAAAACCACAAGTTAATTCTAATGTTCTAGTTTTAAATTCGTAGAATAAGTGGCTAATTGGGTTACTATTCTATTAATAGTTAATTCTAAAATAAAAAACTTAAAAACATAATTTAACCTAATAATAATCTGAATATAATCTAAACATGCAAGTTTGGCAATCAAAAGTCATGTTTTCAATTTTGGAAACCATGGTACGCAAATCGAGGCGTACCGTTGACTATCTAGTCAAACATCATGAACTCTAGATTTTGAAAATGCACCTTGTTAGATTTCAGCGTCACGAGTGCGCTGGAATTAACCATGCCACAAATTCATGTTTTGGTCAAAAGATATCGCCGTTATGGCTAATCGTGACCAAAACGGTGATTCACCGATCAATTCTGAGTTCAACAGAATAATTAAAATACTAGATGAACAAACTAATTTTTGTGAAAAATATATGTCGTAGAGATCTTTTTTAGCTTTCCGAAACTTCAAACGTTTCGTGATTTCGATTTCTGGTTCTCCCGAAATCTCGAAAACAACAAAACGTGTCATGTTTCGGACAATCAACACTCTACGAATTTTACAGAAATTAAGGTTCAGAGATAATAAAAATAAATTAGATATTCAAAAATTATAACTCAATACGAATCCAACAAAAAATAGCACGCAAAAAGGAGATCGGAGTTGTCCGCAATCGCCTCGAAAAGTTGGGCTTCTCCTTGGAAGAAGTTTTCTCAAAATCGGCCAGAATTAAATTAGGGTTTACTGTTCAGCAATATATATATATATATATATATATATATATATATATATATATATATATATATATATATATATATATATATATATAGGGCGGGTACAGTCAGCACCTGCTGATTGGGCGCTGTAATAGCTGACGGGTGGGCCCAGCCAGCGCTGACTGAGTATGACTGGATAATTAGTTTTCAGAAAATGATTTAAAAATCATTCTAATGCCAAATAAACTCAAATAAAATCCTAAAAATTCCTAAAAAATTGTAGAAAATTACAATATATATATATAACCTCCTAGAATATAAAGAAAAATAATTTACCTCATATTAGTCCTAAATGGCCTCATAATAAATATTAGAAGCGCTAAAAAATATATAAAATTTAATAAAATAAATATATAAAATTTATATTAAATATAAAGTAGCTAAAAAGTGTTCATATAACTATCTAAGGGCCATATAACCACAATATGATACATAGCTCCCATATGAGCTTAGGTACGACCCTTAGTAACCATAAAAATAAATCATAATCAAAATAAAAATAAATTCGGAAAGTGGGCTTATAATTGTACTCATACAAGGCAAGAACGTTACGTTTGATCATTATATTGGAACACCAATTTGAAACTTCACAAATCACATCAAAATTGAACACACAGTTTAGGAAGATAGAAATATACTTTTTATCATAGCTTGCAACGAATTGCAAGTCATAATTACATTGGATGTCGTTGCGGCTCCATTGATTGAAACAAAAGAAAATACTTGACAAGCTGCCTGCATTAATACTTGTCGTTTCGTACATTCACTTTTATACATAAGCCTTCGATGAAATGGCTTCAAAATACTTCAGAATAAAAAGAGCTTCAAAATGTCTCTCTGAACTTCAGCTTCAGTCTAGAGCTCCCGCAGCACCTAGGGAGTTGGGGAGGGGGTTAGCACACTTGCTAAGTGGACGGGGTGAACCCACTCGTCTAAACTGACTCTGATTGTTAAGGTAGGCATGCTTTAAAGTTTTCTTTCTATTTAGAACTAAATGAATTCAGTTCATATCAATAGCCATCTTTGAAGTTATAAAGCATACAATGAAACATAACGATTTATCACAATTTTTAATACGGTCGTGCTCGTCCCTGCATAAAAATAGAGATAATATTTATTACCTGCATAAGACAATATGTGAGCATGCTACTATCTTATATATGCGATCACTGGTGTTACACAACACTTGGGACTATCTCAATGGCATTTCAGCCCATTCAGTCTAGGTTGCAAGCCTGACTGACGGTCCCGCAATCCATCAGTGTCGAAGCACGATTATTCATTCCCTCTAGGTCAAATCGATACCGATGCTTCGGATAATAATTCAAGAAAAATCAAACTTATGCACAAGATGTCCATGACCATGCCAATGTGAGAACAGTTTAATATATGCAAACAAATTTATATAGCGCAAACAATATTGAACGGCATTATCATTTCTTCCAACTCATGCAATAATTAATTTTCTCCAAAGTCGTACTTCCGATTTAGCGTCCCGTAGGCACCAAATTGCTCGAGGCATCATAAGCCACAATCGACATTTCATATTTTTTGTAGCACGTGAAATAGTCTATCTTTTTACTATAACCTTAAATATTTCGGTTTTGGTGCAAAATTTATATTTTCAGAGTAGATTACTCTAATCGATACGTTTTTTTCCAGTTCTTGATATTAGCAGATTGGCATGCATTTAACTTGGCATCGTCGATTTGAATAAGTTCGAGGCAAAAGAATTTTATTTGCAGGACAGAGTAAAAAAAGAAGGGGTCGAACCACCCGCCAAGTATTTGATCGTTCCGAGGGTCAAAACGCATCGCAACATTCAAGTTTCAATTACGCAAGCTCTGCAATGGCACCAACACTTAGTCAGAATTCCTTCTTTAATCCTTCATTTCAAAATTCGTAGAATGTATTCAAAAAACGACACGAAAATACATCCATCAAAATCAAGCGGCGGAAGCTCCAAGAAAACCATACAGCAGTCTGGTCCCATCGAAGGGACTCTTATATAGAGCTCACTCGCCGAGACGCAGCCTGCTGCATCTTGGACTTATTCCAACAGAAGTCGTTCCATTAATTGGATCGATTCTTGTAACATTCATCCAAATAGATTTGATCGATGCCGCAAGGTGTTATCGTTTACCAAGTGCAGGATCGGGTCAGATGGTCATCTAAGTTCCCGACCGATCTGACTCGGCACAAGCATATTACGGAGTCCGTCGCCTATCGAAAGCGGGGCACTACATAATATACCACTAAGAAAAAGTTTTGTCCCGAAACTTAAGAACAAGGGTCTGACCTTAAATTAGGAAAACAACGAAGGGTACTTATCATACATCTCTGCCTCCATTTTCCACATCGACTCTTCAAATAAATGGTTCCGCCAAAGCAGGCAGACCAAGGACATCGATCGATTTTGCAGTACTTTCTCCTTACGGTCCAAAATTTGGATAGGCTCCTCCGAGTAAAACAAGTCAGCACGTAGCTTCAACTGATCGAAGCCAACCATGTGACTTGGGTCATACACGTATTTTTAAAGTTGTGAAACATAGAAAATATCGTGCACTTCAGCCAAGGCAGGAGTTAGTGCGACCGATAAGCAACAGTTGCAATTCCCTTAAGAATCTTGAAAAGGCCTGCTGTCACGCCCCAGAACCAGAATACTGGAGAGCGGGGGCAGACATAGCCACCTACGTATATTGAAATAGAATACATCTCAACTATACGGTCACGGCTGTCTAGATATGAGGGTTTACTACAAGCCAGCAGTCTCTTAAGGTCAAGCCTATTGTCTCAATCTCAGGCAATTAACAGAGTTACAAGATGTTAGAGCATCAAATATATATATATAAGGCATCCCAAATATTATATATTGGATGATCATGAAGCTAGTCGTACAAAATGATAGGACTAGCAAGAGTTCAGTCATACATGATCAACCCTAGGATTTGTTAATCATGTTTACAGCCCGTAGGCAAACAGTAAGTAAATGTGCATCGAGCTAACAGGTGCTCGTCGGCTAAACGTCTCAAAAGAATAAATTTACATATAAGTGGGTGAAACAAAAAGGAAAACCCACTCTTGGCCCGGGTTCCGTCTAGTTGTCACCATTGGACTGGAAGCTTGGTAGATCCTCGGGAGCTGCTCCGAAATCTGGCCACACAAAACCAGCTGGGTCAAACCCCAGAAAGAGCAAGTGCCACAAAGGAGGCCACAAATAAGAACAAAAGCCAGCATATCAGAACATAAAGAATAAAGGAAGTACAAGTAATAAGAGTACACAGGGCGATAAACGACTAGGGACGTAGAACCATTCCGGGAGCCAGGTTACAATCCTTAAACTAAACAAGGACCGGGATTGTAACCCTTCGCCTGAATAGCTCACTGCCTCTACCCATTTATCGTTAGAGATAAGTAAAACAATCACGATCAAGAGTTCCAGGTACAAGGCTAGACAAGACTTAGACAGGGCTGGACACCATTCATTCACAATCGGCCAATCAAGTACTACGACTTACTACTTTAACTAACTAGGGTTATCATAAGCCTTAATTACTAACAAGATGCAACTGAGAAACTCCCAGTCCCAAGCCCTGCAGACCATCCAGTTATCCTTCCGCGGGTTGAGAGTTATAGTTGGGTACATCGCCCGGGAGACAAATGTACCCTTAGGTGACTTAGAGGGTGCAACACATGACAGTGTGCTGGAAATGTGCTCTACTCGTCGGCAAGCTACAAGTCCATTAAAGCGCCCAGATAACGAGATTGCCTGTGACTGGAAATTCTCCATGTTCTAGTTTGATCTAATAATTAGCCTAATCCAATTTAGCGCGAGTCCCTGGCCGTGGTACCCAGGAAGTCACGTCCTAGACATGATGCAAGACAAGACAAGTGGATTATGCAAACAAGCAGGCAGGAACACCCACGGTGTCAAGGCAAGTCAAGTCAAGTTATCAAGTCAAGTCAAGTCAAGAGTGCGCCGCCACGGGCCACTATCAAGTTATCAAGGTAAATCATGTCAGGGTACTTGTCAGGGGTGCGCCACGACGGGCCACTATCAAGTCAGGTTGGTCGTGTCAGGAGTGCACCACTACGGGTCACTGTCATGTTATACTAGTTCCTTGTCATACCATGCTGTGTACAATAGTTATTCCAAACATATTAAGCAAAATCAAGTTCATGCCAAAAGGCGTAAGGATATAAAATGGGCGTAAAATACCTAATAAAATACTAATATAAAATAGGACTATAGAAGAGCCAAGATCAAGAAATAACAAATTCATCATAGACAAGTAGGTTGTGCAAGGGGGTCAGGGGTAGGTCTGCGCAGGGTGTGTACTGCGTATGGAAGAGCTGCGCAAGAGTTGTCTTGCGCAAGGGTTACCTTGCGCAAGGGTAGACTGCGCAGGGGTTACCTTGCGCAAGGGTGGTTTGCGCAAGGGTGGGTTGCGCAGAAATAAATTGCGCAGAAGCGGTTTGCGCAGAAGTGAATTGCGCATGAGCGGTTTGCGTAGAAGTGAATTACGCAGGGGTTACTTTGCGCATGGCTGGATTGCGCATGGCTAGCTTGCGCCAGCGCAGTCCAGCGCAGCGCAAAGTGCTGGCCAAGTGACTACGCAAACGGCCATGCGCTAAAGAGCACAGGCCAGGGGTGCGCAATCGGCCATGCGCTAAAAAGCGCAAGGCAGGGGGCGCTGTTCTTCCTGGCCGAGAGCAAGTCTAAAAACACTAAGAACTTCAATTCTTCATATTTTTGTCAAATCAAAACCAAATCTAGATTTTTAAAGTTCTAAATTGAGTAAAATTGAATTCTCTTCCACATGGAAGCATCAAAACAAGCAAAAATCAAAGTTTAATAGATCAAAACCAAGGATTTCCGAAAATAGTTAAAACCTAGATCTAGAAGAATGAAAGCTCCAATTCACAAAATTCCAAGTTCTAATGTTGATCTACATGTCCTACTCTATCAAATGGACAAATAAAATTGGGTGCTTATTTGTTGGCAAGGTGCACTGGCCTATTGGTTGGGGAGTTGTGTGGAAGAAGGAAGAAGAAGAAGTTTGTAAGAAATGAATGAGAGAATAAAGAGGAGAGAGAAAAGTAGGTGGTGTTATAAAGTGGGGGAGTTGTGGTGTGTTGAGGGAGGAGTGTAGGTTAAGGTGTTCCATTCATGATGAACCAAACTAAACCAACTTTCACAAAATAAACCAAGCCATGGTCCAAAATCCATTTACGAGAAACCAAAATCCGCAAGTCGAGAAAATAAAATACGTGCCAAAAATCAAATACGAGCATAAATACGAAATACAGGAAATGGGGGTGACAACTCTACCCACCTTCAAAGAATTCCGTCCTCGGAATTTAATCAAGGAGCTAGAGATTGCCACGACAAGCTATACTAAGCATAGACAAGCTACACTAAGCAGTTCAATCATACAATCATACAATACAAGCAAGGAAGGGAAAGCGTAAGGCACAAGGAAGACATTATACCTTACGAGTCAAACAGGTAGGGATATCGCGATCGGATGTCGTCCTCACGCTCCCACGTTGACTCACCTAGAGAGTGATGACCCCAAGCAACACGGACTAAGTTAATAGTCTTGTTCTTGAGCGTCTTTTCTCTCCGGTCCAATATAGACACGGGCCTCTCCTCATACGAAAGGTTGGTACCAACAACCAATTCCGAATGATCTAGGATATGGCTCGGGTCCGGGATGTACCGTCTTAATTGGGACACATGGAATACATCATGTACCTCACTTAACGACGGCGGAAGAGCGAGACGATAGGACACATCGCCTACTCGCTCCAGAATATCGAACGGCCCTATATACCTAGGACTAAGCTTTCCCCGTACGCCAAAACGAATGACGCCGTGGGTAGGCGAGATCCTAAGGAATACATAGTCGCCGACGGCAAATTCTAAGGGACGCCGATGAGCATCGGCCCAATGGCGCTGGCGATCCTGAGCAACTCGGAGGTGATCTCTGACTCTCCTAACCACTTCAACCGTCTGAGAAATCAGTTCTGGACCGAGCATCTGCCTCTCTCCGACATCGTCCCATGCTAACGGAGATCTGCACTTCCTGCCATACAGAGCCTCGAAGGGTGCCATCTGGATACTGGCCTGGAAACTATTATTGTACGAGAATTCCACTAGGTGCAGGTGATCCTCCCACGAACCACCGAAGTCAAGGGTATATGACCGCAACATATCTTCAAGAGTTTGTATAGTGCGCTCTGACTGCCCATCTGTCTGTGGATGATACGCTGAGCTGAACTTGAGACGAGTCCCCAAACTTTGATGAAGACTGCGCCAGAAGTACGATGTGAATCTCGTATCCCTGTCCGATACTATGCTGACTGGTACTCCGTGAAGTCTGACAATCTGCCTGAGATACATCTCTGCTAGCTGTGCCGTCGACTGTCCAACTCTAAACGGAAGAAAGTGTTTCACCTTGGTAAGCCTGTCCACAATGACCCAAATAGCATCTCTGCCTGCCGGAGATCTGGGTAACCCAGTCACGAAATCTATGGTAATGTGTTCCCACTTCCATTCTGGGATCGGTAAAGGTTGAAGAAGTCCAGCTGGCCTCTGATGTTCAGCCTTGACTTGTTGGCAAACCAAACATCGAGAGACATACCGGGCTATCTCCCTCTTTATACCATTCCACAAAAAGTGTTGACGAATATCTCTGTACATCTTCATGCTGCCTGGGTGAATGGAGTACTGCGAACTGTGAGCCTCTGCCATGACTTCCTGTCTGATATCTCCACTGGGTACACAAAGACGCGTGCCGTGTTGAAGTGTACCATCCTCATGAATACATAACTCTGGCCTTCTTCCTGCCTCGCACTCTGCTTTGAGACGTTGAATCTTGGAATCTGTTAACTGTGCTGTCCGGATCCTCTCAACTATGGTGGACTGAATCTGTAGGCTGGCCATCAAGGCCACATTGGAAGGAAGAATCACTTCAATTCCCATCTTCTGAAGATCCGCCAATAGCTTTGGTTGCGCCGTCAGGAAATAAACTCCGGCTCTCCGGCTCAACGCATCTGCTACGACGTTGGCCTTCCCTGGATGATACTGCAAGTCCACATCATAGTCCACAAGTAGCTCGAGCTATCTTCTCTGCCGCATATTAAGATCCTTCTGGGTGAAAACATACTTCAGGCTCTTATGATCAGTGAATATCTCCACTCTGTCTCCGTACAAGTAGTGCCTCCACAACTTAAGTGCAAACACTACTGCTGCTAGCTCCAAGTCGTGGGTCGGGTAATTCTTCTCATGATCACGGAGTTGACGTGACGCATAAGCAATTACCTTCCCATGCTGCATCAAAACACATCCCAATCCTCTGCCTGAAGCATCGCAGTAAACTGTGAATCCTCCGATCCCATCTGGAAGTGTAAGAATGGGAGCCGTTATCAAACCTCGCTTCAACTTCTCAAATGATTCCTGACATTCTGTTGTCCAAACGAACGGCACATCCTTGCGGGTCAACTGGGTCATCGGCGCTGAAATCCTTGCAAAATCAGAAACGAATCGCCGGTAGTAGCCGGCCAATCCAAGAAAGCTGCGAACTTCTGCCACTGAGCTGGGTACTGGCCATGCCTCGATAGCTACAATCTTCTGGGGATCCACTTCCACTCCTCCTCTGGTAATGATGTGACCTAAGTAAGAAATGCGATCGAGCCAGAACTCGCATTTACTGAACTTGGCGTACAACTGGTGCTCTCTGAGAATCTGGAGGACAATTCTGAGATGCTGCTCGTGCTCTGCTTCACTCTTGCTGTAGACCAGGATGTCATCAAGGAACACTATCACAAACTGATCCAAGTAAGGCATAAAAATACGGTTCATGAGGTCCATGAACACTGCCGGCGCATTGGTCGCTCCTAAGGGCATAACTAGAAACTCCCAATGCCCGTACCTAGATCTGAACGCCGTCTTCGGGATGTCCTGCTCTCTGACTCTGATCTGGTGGTATCCTGACCGCAAGTCTATCTTCGAGAAAACTGAAGCCCCTTTGAGTTGATCAAATAAGTCATCTATCCTTGGAAGAGGGTATCTGTTCTTGATTGTCACTGAGTTTAAGGTACGGTAATCAACACATAGCCTAGACGTACCATCCTTCTTTTTCACAAGAAGCATCGGGGCTCCTCAAGGCGATCCACTAGCACGAATGAATCCCTTGGTTCTAAGTTCTTCAATCATCTTGTACAAAATCTCCAATTCTGAAGGCGCCATCCTGTAGACTCGCTCTGATACTGGTGCTGTCCCGGCAATCAAGTCAATGGTGAACTCGATCTCTCGCTCTGGTGGCATCCCTGGAAGTTCCTCTGGGAAGACATCTGGAAACTCTTCAACTATCCGGGGCAACTGCGCTGCTGCTACTGCCATCTGCAATACTGGGGAAGATGGCTCTACTGTGCCTCTGGAAAATGAAAACTCTGGCTCTCCGGGAATACTAAAGACAACTCTGCCAACATGGCAGTCTATCCTAGCATAATGGTTCCTCAACCAATCCATGCCTAGGACTACATCATAGTCTGCCATAGGAAACTCTATGAGCCTAGCGGGGAACTCTCTACCGCTAACTACGATCCGACACGAGGAAAACACTCGATCTACTCCCACAAGACCATTACCAGTAAGTATATTGAGCCTCACTGATAATGACTCGGGCTCCAATCCTATCCGTGTCACGAATCGTGCAGACATGAATGAATGCGATGCACCAGAATCAAATAATACAGATGCTGGAAAAGTGTTGACGAGAATAGTACCTGCCACTACCTCACCTGGTGCAACTTCTTCTTCCATGGTCATCATCATAGCCTGACCTCTAGCTGCGGGTCCCCTTTGCTGGAATCCCCTCTGTCGGTTCTGTGCTGGAGCCTGGGTGAACTGCTGCTGGAAGGCCTGGGCCTGGGGCGCCAATGGCCTCAAGTACTGTTGTTGCTGCTGTTGCTGGACTGGAACTGGGGCTGGTCCTCTCACCGAAGAACTAGAAAGATTGGATGATGATGGACCTCCCCTATTCGGACAGGTCCCTATCTTGTGATCTGCTCCTCCGCAAGCCAGGCACAATCCCTGTGCCCTGCGACACTCTGCCACTACATGGCCCGGCTTCCCGCAATGAGAACATCCCACCGCGGAAGACTGCTTCTGCTTCTGCTGCTGCGGGTACGTCGGGGTTGAATGCTGAACCGACGTCACTGAGGCCGCCCGCCTCGGAGTTCCAATGGTTATACCCCTAGCTGCCGGGGCTGGAGCTGAAGATTGGTGCATCTGGTTGTGGGACCGCTTCCTGCCTCCGGTCCTGTCCACAATTCTCCGGGAGGTATACTCATGCCTCCTCGCTGCCTTCAATACTGCATCGAACGTCTGGTGCTCGAACTGCTCGACAGCCAATAATATCTCTAAGTGCAGTCCCTGCTGGAACCGCTGGGCCCTATCGAATTCGGTTACCACCAAGGTGGGGGCGAACCTACTCAGCCTGGAAAACTCGGTCGCATAGCCATCGACCGTTCTGCCTCCTTGCTTCAAGTTGGTGAATCTGGTCTGCAGGTCGTACCGTGCCACCGCATCGAAGTACTTCGTCTGGAATCTCTCTCTGAACGTCGCCCAAGTGACTGGTGCCACTAACCCCATGGCCTGAGCTGCCCACCAATCGCGAGCCAAGTCTAACAACTGTAGCCGTACCACGGCCACCTTCTCATTCTCAGGTGTCCTAGCTGCTTCTAGAACCACCTCGGTATCCTGAAGCCAAGTGTCTGCGGCAATCGCATCTTCACTGCCGTCAAAGAAGGGAGGGTTCAAGCGCTTGAAACTGTTGGCCGCCTGATTCCCTTGGGGACCTCCTCGGTTTAGTGCATCATGAACTTCCTGGTGCAAGGCGTCGCCTCGACGATCTTGGGATGCAAGTAGTTCTCTGATAAGCCCTACCAAAGGTCCCTCATCCTGTCTAGCTGGTTGAACGGGCGGAGCTGCCTGAACTGGAGGTTCCGAGCCTCCGGGAAGCATAACTCGGGAGGCTACTCCAGAGTGCTGAGCTTGATCTTCTTGGCGCTGGGGTGCTTGTCGAGCTTCCTCTGGCTGGTTGGCAGGTCCGGGAGTAATGCCGCTGAAGAAGACGACATAGGGAACAATAAGGAAAGGACCAGGACAGATCAATGATACAAGCAATGTGATCAGGTCAAGATTCTCAGGGATTTGAAGATACGAGCAGAGATCAAGGACGAATATTGATTGAGACATCTATTCGGCAAACCCTCACATTTCTTGAATGCGGTGACCTGCATGGGCCACCACTTAAACCATGTCACGCCCCAGAACCAGAATACTGGAGAGCGGGGGCAGACATAGCCAGCTACGTATATTGAAATAGAATACATCTCAACTATACGGTCACGGCTGTCTAGATATGAGGGTTTACTACAAGCCAGCAGTCTCATAAGGTCAAGCCTATTGTCTCAATCTCAGGCAATTAACAGAGTTACAAGATGTTAGAGCATCAAATATATATATATATAAGGCGTCCCAAATATTACATATTGGATGATCATGAAGCTAGTCGTACAAAATGATAGGACTAGTAAGAGTTCAGTCATACAAGATCAACCCTAGGATTTGTTAATCATGTTTACAGCCCGTAGACAGACAGTAAGTAAATGTGCATCGAGCTAACAGGTGCTCGTCGGCTAAACGCCTCAAAAGAATAAATTTACATATAAGTGAGTGAAACAAAAAGGAAAACCCACTCTTGGCTCGGGTTCCGTCTAGTTGTCACCATTGGGCTGGAAGCTTGGTAGATCCTCGGGAGCTGCTCCGAAATCTGGCCACACAAAACCAGCTGGGTCAAACCCCAGAAAGAGCAAGTGCCACAAAGGAGGCCACAAATAAGAACAAAAGCCAGCATATCAGAACATAAAGAGTAAAGGAAGTACAAGTAATAAGAGTACACAGGGCGATAAACGACTAGGGACGTAGAACCATTCCGGGAGCCAGGTTACAATCCTTAAACTAAACAAGGACCGGGATTGTAACCCTTCGCCTGAATAGCTCACTGCCTCTACCCATTTATCGTTAGAGATAAGTAAAACAATCACGATCAAGAGTTCCAGGTACAAGGCTAGACAAGACTTAGACAGGGCTGGATACCATTCATTCACAATCGGCCAATCAAGTACTACGGCTTACTACTTTAACTAACTAGGGTTATCATAAGCCTTAATTACTAACAAGATGCAACTGAGAAACTCCCAGTCCCAAGCCCTGCAGACCATCCAGTTATCCTTCCGCGGGTTGAGAGTTATAGTTGGGTACATCGCCCGGGAGACAAATGTACCCTTAGGTGACTTAGAGGGTGCAACACATGACAGTGTGCTGGAAATGTGCTCTACTCGTCGGCAAGCTACAAGTCCATTAAAGCGCCCAGATAACGAGATTGCCTGTGACTGGGAATTCTCCATGTTCTAGTTTGATCTAATAATTAGCCTAATCCAATTTAGCGCGAGTCCCTGGCCGTGGTACCCAGGAAGTCACGTCCTAGACATGATGCAAGACAAGACAAGTGGATTATGCAAACAAGCAGGCAGGAACACCCACGGTGTCAAGGCAAGTCAAGTCAAGTTATCAAGTCAAGTCAAGTCAAGAGTGCGCCGCCACGGGCTACTATCAAGTTATCAAGGTAAATCATGTCAGGGTACTTGTCAGGGGTACGCCACGACGGGCCACTATCAAGTCAGGTTGGTCGTGTCAGGAGTGCACCACTACGGGTCACTGTCATGTTATACTAGTTCCTTGTCATACCATGCTGTGTACAATAGTTATTCCAAACATATTAAGCAAAATCAAGTTCATGCCAAAAGGCGTAAGGATATAAAATGGGCGTAAAATACCTAATAAAATACTAATATAAAATAGGACTATAGAAGAGCCAAGATCAAGAAATAACAAATTCATCATAGACAAGTAGGTTGTGCAAGGGGGTCAGGGGTAGGTCTGCGCAGGGTGTGTACTGCGTATGGAAGAGCTGCGCAAGAGTTGTCTTGCGCAAGGGTTACCTTGCGCAAGGGTAGACTGCGCAGGGGTTACCTTGCGCAAGGGTGGTTTGCGCAAGGGTGGGTTGCGCAGAAATAAATTGCGCAGAAGCGGTTTGCGCAGAAGTGAATTGCGCAGGAGCGGTTTGCGCAGAAGTGAATTGCGCAGGGGTTACTTTGTGCATGGCTGGATTGCGCATGGCTAGCTTGCGCCAGCGCAGTCCAGCGCAGCGCAAAGTGCTGGCCAAGTGACTGCGCAAACGGCCATGCGCTAAAGAGCACAGGCCAGGGGTGCGCAATCGGCCATGCGCTAAAAAGCGCAAGGCAGGGGGCGCTGTTCTTCCTGGCCGAGAGCAAGTCTAAAAACACTAAGAACTTCAATTCTTCATATTTTTGTCAAATCAAAACCAAATCTAGATTTTTAAAGTTCTAACTTGAGTAAAATTGAATTCTCTTCCACATGGAAGCATCAAAACAAGCAAAAATCAAAGTTTAATAGATCAAAACCAAGGATTTCCGAAAATGGTTAAAACCTAGATCTAGAAGAATAAAAGCTCCAATTCACAAAATTCCAAGTTCTAATGTTGATCTACATGTCCTACTCTATCAAATGGACAAATAAAATTGGGTGCTTATTTGTTGGCAAGGTGCACTTGCCTATTGGTTGGGGAGTTGTGTGGAAGAAGGAAGAAGAAGTTTGTAAGAAATGAATGAGAGAATAAAGAGGAGAGAGAAAAGTAGGTGGTGTTATAAAGTGGGGGAGTTGTGGTGTGTTGAGGGAGGAGTGTAGGTTAAGGTGTTCCATTCATGATGAACCAAACTAAACCAACTTTCACAAAATAAACCAAGCTATGGTCCAAAATCCATTTACGAGAAACCAAAATCCACAAGTCGAGAAAATAAAATACGTGCCAAAAATCAAATACGAGCATAAATACGAAATACAGGAAATGGGGGTGACACCTGCAAATCTCGGGCTCAATTTGCCCTTAACGTCGAACTGCATTACGCCACGCATGGGCGTTACTTTCAAAAACATATGGTCCCCGGCCAAAAATTCTAGTGGTCGTCAACGAAGATCGGCATAGCTCTTTTTTCGACTTTGTGCGATATGGAGTTTATCTCGGATCAAGCGAACCTTATCGACGGCCTGCTCCACCAGTTCCGGTTCGAGCATTTGTCGCTCTCCGACTTTATCCCAGCATATCGGTGACCTGTACTTCCTCCCGTAGAGTGCTTCATATGGAGCCATCTGAATACGACTGATGACTGTTGTTATACGCAAACTTTGTAAGTAGCAAATGCATATCCCAACTAGTCTTTAGATCGATACCACATAGACGTAACATATCCTCCAAGATTTGATTCACTCTCTTCGTCTGACCGTCTGTTTGGGGGTGGTGTAAAGTACTAAAATTTAGTTTGGTCCCCATCATCGCGTGCAGGCTCATCAAGAAACACGATAGGAATCGCCCATCTCTGTCCGTAATTATTTTGGCCGGTACCCCGTGCAGTCGAACAATCTCGTCGATATAGATTTGTGCTAACCGATCGACGCTCCATGCTACTTTAATTGTAATGAAGTGAGCCGACTTGGTCAATCTATCAATAATGACCCAAATCGAATCATTCTCCCGCGGCATCTTCAGAAATCCTATAATGAAATCCATCGAAATATTGTCCTACTTCCACTCGGGAATGGCAAGTTTTTGCAGCTTTCCGCCTGGCCTTTGGTGTTCTGCCTTCACTTGCTGACATGCCATACACTATGACATAAAAATAGGCATGTCTTTCTTCATGTCGTGTCGCCAAAAGTTTGTGCCCAAGTCATTGTACATCTTGGTGCTCCCAGAATGTAACGAGTACTTCGTATAATGTGCCTCTGTCAGAATTTTTTTCTGAGTTCGACAGTTTCAGGAATGCAGAGCCTTCCTTTTAGTCATATTGTCCCATCTACGTCTTCCGCAAAGTCAGCCGCCCTTCCAGTTGAAACTAGCTCGTGCATCTTCTTGAGGAATGAATCGTCTTTCTGTGCGGTCTTTATCTTGTTAAGCATGCTCGACCCAAACTTCAACCAAGCTAGGTGCAGATGTCGATACTCAATTCCGAGTTCGATACCCATCGCTTCAAGTTCTCGTATATCTCATTATTTAGGGCTAGTGATCCCATAAACATTCTACTCAGCGCGTCGGCTATGACGTTTCCCTTGTCCAGCGTATACTCGATCATTAGCTCGTAATCTTTTATGAGTTTGATCCAACATCGCTGCCGTAAGTTGAGTTCTCATTGTATAAACAAGTATTTGAGGCTTTTATGATCTGTATATATTTTGCATGCCAAACCATAGAGGTAGTGCCGCCAGAGTTTCAATGCAAACACGATCGCCGCCAATTCTAGGTCATACGTCGGGTAGTTTTTCTCGTGCTGCTTTAATTGTCGTGAAGCATAGGAGATAACTTTATCTTTCTGCATGAGTACGCGCCCAAGGCCAGTTTTTAATGCGTCGTTGAATATCTGAAAGCCTGGACCATCTGAAAGTGCAAGAATTGGAGCTGAGACGAGTTGTTGCTTCAACTCTTGAAAGCTGGATTCACAGTCGTCACTCCATTCAAATATGACTCCCTTCTGGGTGAGGCGAGTCAGAGACGATGCTAGTTTTGAAAAGCTCCGCAAGAATCTTCGGTAGTAGCCTGTTAAGCCCAGGAAACTCTGAATGTCGCTAGCCGAGGTAGGTCATTTCAAATCTACTACCGCTTCAATCTTCTTTGGGTCCACCGTGATACCTTCGACAGAGATTACATGTCCGAGGAACGTTACACTACTCATCCAAAGCTCGTATTTACTCCGTTTGTCATATAATTTGTTTTCACGCAGAGTCTGCAATACCATCTTCAAGTGCTCTGCGTGCTATTCTCGACTCTTCGAGTAGATAAGGATATTGTCGATGAACACGACTACAAATTTATCGATTGGGGTCGAAAAACTCGGTTCATCAGATCCATGAAAGCGGCTGGGGCATTCGTCAAATCGAACAGCATGACTAGGAATTTATAATGACAATATCGAGTACGGAAGACAGACTTCGATAAGTCATCGGACTTGATATTCAACTGATGATATCCTGAACGAAGATCAAATTTTAAAAATATTGACGCACCTTGTAGTTGGTCAAACAAGTATCGATTCATGGCAAGGGATACTTGTTCTGTACGGTCGCCTTGTTGAGTTTACGATAGTCGATGAATAGCCGCATCGATCCATCCTTTTTTCACAAATAGTACGAAAGCTCCCTACGGAGAGATGCTAGGGCGAATAAATTTGCGGTCTAAAAACTCGTGTAGTTGCACCTTCAGTTCTGTTGGAGCCATTCGTTAAGGCCCTTTTGAGATCGTCCGTGTATCCGGGAAGGTGTCGATGCTAAATTCTATTTCTCTGGCGACATCCCGGGCATCTCGTCAGGAAAAACGTCGAGAAAATCTGCCACAACATCAGTATGCACTATGTTGGATTATTCTTTCGCATATCTCGAACTGATGCAAAGTATCCCACACAGTCCGAACACAGCATACGCCTCGTCGAAATTGTCGATACCACCGTGGTCGTCTTCGAGACCATACCGTACGAATATGAGAACTTTTCTCGCCAGGAATACGAAACACAACTCTCTTCTCCGGGCACTCGATTGTTGCATGACAAGCGCCAAACCAATCCATGTCCAGGATTATGTCATACTCTTTGATATCTAGTACGACGGCTTCCAAGGATAGACTTCTTCCCCTGATGTAAATGTGGCCATTCCTATAAATAAAGTTCACAGGCATATCGACTCCCGATAGAGTGCTAACGATAATGTTCATATCTAGTGATTGCATAGTTATTTTATTTTCTTTCACATAATCAGCAGATATAAAACTATGCGCTGCATCCGAATCGACTAGAACCCGAGCAGGTATATTTTTGTAGAGTAATATACCTGTTACAACAGTATCGGACGCGAATGTCTCGTCCCGAGTTAATGCATAGACTCGGCCTTTCGCTCCATGGCGATGATTATGCAGGTTCACGGGCACCGCATTTGTGCCTTGTAGTGTAGGCGCTTTATACTGATTCGGAATATTCCTTGGTGGGTTGTGTTGATTCGGAACCTTTCTCGGACAATGTGTATCTATATGGCCTATCTCGCCACACTTGTAGCAAGTTCTCATAAAACAATCGATCGTCCGGTACCCACACCTACCACATCTGTTATAGTATTGTCTGCCATGGCCCCTGTTATCAAATGTGTTCGGACGTTTTGATACTCCCGATCCCCCGGCGTCGTTAGGACGCTTGTTGAAGTTGTTACAGACGACAGGCACAACTCTTTGCGACATACGGCCGAAGATACGCTCACTATCGAGAGTGGCATCGTAGGATTCGCGATAGGTTCGTCACCTTTGATTCATGACGTCCCTTCGTAGTTCGTCATTTAGGCCTTGTTGAAAACGTTCGTACCAGGCTTTCTTGTTGGGCAGAAAGCACAGACAAACTTTACAAGTTTTGAGAAGTTCAAGTCATAATCATCAACTATCATTTCTCCTGTTGTAACATCATGAACTCGTCTTCTTTTTGACGACAGATGGCACGAGAAACGTACTGCTCAAGAAATGCTTCCTTGAATATTTTCCAGAAAATCGTGGTATCGGTATCGGCTTCATAGATTTCTTATTTTTTTGCTTCCCACCAGTCGTATGCTCTCAGTTGTAGCTGTAGCACCGCACATGTTACCCTCTGGGACCCTTCAATGTAAACCAGATTAAATAAGTCATCAATCTCCGTGAGCCATCCCACTATCACATCAGGCCCTGCTCAGCCATTGAATTTAGTTGAGTTCATCTTGAGGAACTCCGTTGCTTTGAACAAGGAAGAAGAGTTTATCATTTGCGATTGAACTTCTTGATCGATGTCATCTTGAACGTCTTGCCTCTCTTCAGATGCCACGATCGTTGTTTTGGTGTTTTCTACCATCTTGCTTATGATTTGCGTTAGGTCATCCATTTGCTTCTGTTGTACACCAAATTGAGTTTGATTTGCATCTGAAGTTGTTGCTACTGCAACTCCATCAACTGTAGCATTTTCTCCATCGTAGTCTCGCTAGGGCTAGCACCTTTCAAACTCGACGAACTATCCACGGCGTTGGTTGCTATGCCGAGATTATTTTTATTTTTCTTTGTCATTCCTATAAACAAAGTAAACCCGTTAGTACTTTTACAAAATATCTATGGGCTTACCTGTATGGAACTTTTATTTCACACAACATGTCGACAAGCATTCAATCGAGTAATCGCAACCGATATTCCAAATAAAAAAATTTTGAAAATTCGAGGAAACATAACTGAGCTCTGATACCAATTTATCGTACCCCGATTCGATAAAACGTTCGTCCCCGTTAGTATTATGTCGAATCGATCGTCCTCGCTAAGGTGTGATACCGTACGAGTCTAGAATTGCACTCGTACAAGGCAAAAATATTACGTTTGATCATTATATTGGAACACCAATTTGAAACTTCACAAATCATATCAGGATTGAACATGCAGTTTAAGAAGATAGAAATATGCTTTTTATTTATAGCTTGCAACGAAGTGCAAGTCGTTATTACATTGGATGTCATTCCGGCAACATTGATTGAAATAAAAGAAAATACTCGACAAACTGTCTGGACTAATACTTATCGTTCCATACATTCGCCCTTTTATACATAAGCTTTAGATGAAATGGCTTCAAAATACTTCAGAATAGGAAGAGTTTTAAAATGCTCTCCGAACTTCAGCTTCAGTCTATAGCTCCTGCAGCACCTGGGGAGTTGGAGAGGGGGTTAGCACACTTGCTAACTGGACGGGACGAACCCACTCGTCTAAAATGACTCTGATTGTTAAGGTAGGCATGCTTTAGAGTTTTCTTTCTATTTAGAACTAAATGAATTCAATTCATATCGATAGCCATCTATGAAGTAATAAAGCATACAATGAAACATAATGATTTATCATAATTCTTACCACGGTCGTGCTCGTCCCTGCATAAAAATAGAGATAATATTTACTACCTACATAAGATTGTAGGTGAGCATGCTACTATCTTATATGTGCGGTCACTGGTGTTACACACCACTTGAGACTATCTCAACGGTA